>QUSF01000003.1:16993942-17004127 GCA_003676055.1 Chloebia gouldiae
CCCTTTCCCTTTCCCTTTCCCTTTCCCTTTCCCTTTCCCTTTCCCTTCCCTCCCTTGCCACATACACCCAGCAAACATCTTGGCTGTCTTCTCACTCATAGATTTACAGTGGGCTTTTCATTACCTTGGGTCCAAATAATGATTTGCAGGTACAGATATTATGCCAGCTCTTTTTCTGCTGTCTTCTCCTTCCAAAGCATTGAGATAGCCTGGTATTAAGGGCATGGAAAATAGGTAATATAGTGTAATTTATTGAGCAAAAGATCTTGTATTTTCTTATTTTTAAAATTTTTCTTCTTACCTTGCTGTTAGTAGCAGAATAGTGGTTTTTTTCCCCTTGTCTTTCAAAATACATCTTTGGTTTAGGCCCCTCTGACCACTTCCTGACAGATTAGCTCATGACAGCAAAGTCACAACTGGAAACTTTGGGCAGAATGGAAATTTGCTTGTGTAAATTGTGTAGAGAGAGGGAGGAAAAAGGGCCAAAGATGAAGATTGTCACAAGATTGAATTTGCCACAGGGAACTGGCCACTCTCTGGGGAGAAACTTCAGTAGTGTGTTTAGAGGGTGAGCAAAAATCCCAACAGCCTAGGTGATGAAAAAAAAAGCAAAATCAGATGTCATAAAGTCTAGGTGACCAGAAGTTGGCAGCATCAAAGATGATTTGATTGCTTGTTGTTGATTATGTTTCAAAACCTTTAGGAAAATGTTCTGCCATTCTAGATGGCAGCCTCATAAGATCTTCTCAAAAACAGATTAAAAAATACGCCCAAGAGTTCTTCCACAGCTAGAACATGATGGACAACTTCACAGAGGGTGTGAAAAATAGAACTGGAGAAATTCTATGGATATAGTCATGCATTTTCAACTGGAGAAACCAATTAAAAAAATTCTAGACTTAAGCCATAAAAATGAAATTGAAATTGTACTGACCATTGAACAATCTGATGCTAAACCAGAAATTTTGCCAGTGTGAGAGCTTTATAATAAAGTGTGTGGTGTTTGTGCAGGTACCATGAACCTACAAATAGATGATTTTCAGTTAGTTTTAAATTTCAAGCATATTACAGTAGGACTTTTCAATACCTCAAGAGCTGAGACTTCATTACTATTCTGCATATTGGAATAAGAGTAAAATATTATTAAGAAAAATTGGTTCATATCTCTGTGATCTGGCTCTAGGAATGTAAGAGAAAATGTTCTGTCCCTGTTTCTCATTTTGTCAGACTTGCCATCAACAGAAAAAGGGTTTATCAGAGAAAAGCACATGGAAACTAACTGAAATGGTTCAAAAAACTGTACGATACTGCATGAAATGCACGATACGGCCTCCCTACTTTTCTGTAAAGGAAGCAATCATTGCCCTGAAAGTTTCTTTACAGTTCTCATTTTTTCAAAAATAGCTTTATAGTTACTTGTATTTGGTATAAAAAAATAAATACGTAGAAAACTTTTCCCAGAAATGTGGCAAAAGATAAAACATTGGTATTTTGATTTATAAAAGGCATCTGGATAAATAGAGACTTGTATAATTTTTGTTTTTTGTAAACCAAAATTCTTTTATATAAGAGTGGAAACAAACATGTTACTTGTACACTAGGCTTTTGCTTTCTTGTGATACAGGCTGTCATTTTCCCAAGTGTAGAAAGTGGTATAGATTTTTCCAAATCAGGCAACATGTGCTGTATTGCATTCAGTTTGAAGCCAAAACAATATTGTGCAGCAGCATTCTTTGCTAAAAAGCAAGCATAGGTGATAAGATCCAGTGATTATTTCTTAGGAAAGAGTGTCAGGGCTCATTAATATCTCATTCAGGTTCAGAAACTGTTGGGCTTCCCATGCCTGCTTGTACTGATTGCCATTGACCTGAACTCCTTCCCCTGTTTTTGCTGAAGGTCAGGAATAGTTTGTTGCAGCAAGAACCTTGCTTGTGTTTTCCCCCGATGCAGAAATCTGAGCCAACAAACTCAGTTTTATACCACCTTGCAAGTATTTGTTTTAATAATTCATGAACTCTGAGGCAATTGTTGCACTAAACCCCATGAATCGAAATCCAGTGCCTTTTTGTAGTTGCCTAATAGTTATTTCTGGGAAGGTGTGCTCCATTTAGTGCCTTTTTAGGCCTTCTTGATTTGAGGCATCTTTGTTGTGAAAAGTTTATAGAACACATTAGCATTTTATATAATCAAGATTAGTCAGTTTTAAAATATCACAGCTCCTAATAACAGTAATATTTCCACTTACTCCGTGTGTTATAACTCTGCAGCTAGACTGTCAACAGCTATTAAAAGAAAATTCTCACTTCTTAATCTATATTTTAAATTTCCATTTAACAGCAATGCTCTAAAGTTCACTATCACACTTGAACAAAAAATTATGGAGTGAACTGGAGACATAAATATTTTTTAGTATTTAGTATATTTTTCACAAGTGAAATATAATTAGTGCCTAGAACAGAGGAATCTTGAGTAGGCTGAGGCTGAGGTAAACTCCTCTATCTGCTGTACTTCAGTAACCTATATACACGTAAAAATGCTGGTCTATTCTTTCTCAACTATACTTTTCATTGTCTCCAGCCATTTAGTGAAACTCAGGGTGAGAATAGTTTCAGGTTTCTTTCTGCACTATAGTTATTTACTCTGCTCTCAATGGTTAAGAAGATTATCTCATTAACTAAATGTCAGCGCTCTCTGTTCAAGGCTTCAAAGAGGGAAAATGTATGTGCAGAGAGACTGGATAGGATAAATGGTGGCCTGATGACAGTGGAAAAGGAAACTGAATAGTATTTTGCAGTGTTTTGGCATTAAATAGGATTCTCAATAAATAGTTCTATCTGCTGGGAAGTTTCTCAAAAAGCTGAGTGGTATCCACTGACTGGTGTGAGCCACTGCCTTCCAAAAGGTTTCATGGAGGGAGTGATGGTGGTTTCTGGCTTTTTTTCATGCTGCATATACCTTTTATCTTAGCTCTTCGAGACTGCAGTGAGTCACCATTTTAGAGGTGCCTGTCTTTCTCCATTAATGTGTAGAGGTAGACTTGTTGGTTGCTGGAATGAGATTGCTAATTTAAATTCCATTCTGACTGTGACAAACTGATTACAGTCAGTTCCTTTTTTGGAGGAAAGTCTGAGTTTTGTTGCCTTACAGCTCATCTATCCACCCCCGTTTTAGTACACTGGCACAACTTACTGTACCATTAATGCCCTACTGGTCAAGAGATGCATTTGGGCCTTGAAAACTCTTGGAAGAAGCTTGACCCAGTGTCACATTTTTGGTTAGAGATCAAAAAAAGAGGGAAACAAAACATAAAAATCAATAAAGAACTCTCACATACCTGTGTACTTTGAAGATGAGGAATACCTTTGGGTGAACAAAATTCTGTGTTAAGCTTAATTTTTTCAACACTTGTATGTTGTTATGCCTTTGCCAAATTTGATAGTGAAATCAATAAGAAATTTGTGGAGTCCATGCGATGTTTTTGGGTGGAGCATACATTCTTGAGGCTGTATTACAGATGGAGACTGTCTCCAAAACCAAAATATGCACTGGCAACATTTTTCTAACACAGACAGAGCTGTACATTTTTACTGAGGTGTTTGTGTGATGTGTTCAGGTTTGTTCATTTTAGCTTATGCCCCATCTGTAATTTTGCCATGGTTCACATAGCAGTAGGCAGCATGCCAACTTCCAGGCTGGCCAGGACACTGTCTTTTCGACTGGAGGCTGCAGATGGTCCCTTGAGTGGATCGATTTTTCACAGATCCCATCAGCAAAGCCCATTAAGCTTTCACTGAAGAAACCATAAACAGTGCATATGCTTTAAGATGGTCCTTATTCAAACACAGCTATTGGGGATCTGTCAGCAAAATTTTACATAGTTGTTGGCTGTTGGCTATAACAATGTGAGTTGTTTCTTTTCATTGACCTTAAAAAGTGTTAGTGATTTTTTTTCCACATAGTGATGTCTGGGCAGTAGACTGTACCCATTATGGGCAGCAAACTCATCATTTGATGCATTCTCTGGAGAGCAGAGGGCCCAAGCTTCAGCTCAGCAACAAACTGACAGCTACTATTTACTCTATTTGCAATTGGCTTCACACCTCTTGGGATAATAGTTTATCTTCAAAGTAACACTCTAAAAGTAAAAAAAACAACCACTGCCCACCCTGCCCCCCCCAACTAAACAAAACCCCCACTGCATATTAATTTCCTGTCTTTCTGTGTAGCTGCAGTCCAGTGAATTATTAGTAATAGACGTAGTCCATATTCTGACTCCTATTGTGTTCTTGTCTGAAGGTCAGCTTGTGACAATTTTTCTTATTACCCTTTTTTTTTTGTGCTCAGTCAACAGTCGTGCTGACAGTGACACTTTTTCTTGTAGCAACTGCTTCAGCACTGCTGTTTGTTGAAGATGATTGTGCCCTCCTATGTGTTTCTTTCCATGCAAATCTTTCTGATGCAGTTGTGAGGGAGAAATTTACCCTGCTATGCAGTTCCTGTATTTGTGATTTCCAACCTAATTGATATCTTGAAGATTGAAAAAAATTGGCAGGCTCTGGATGGTAGGCCCACAGAATGCTGAGTCATTTTCACAAAACTGCAATAAACCATTACTTTTCAATTTCATCTGCCTTTTTCCCTCACTAATTTTCTCTTTTCTGTCTTTTTGCCTCAGTCACTTCATATTTGTGAAAATCTCTGTGTGTGTGAATTTTAATTTCTTGGCCTGGCTGCCTTTGCCTGCTTTTTTCCCCCCACTTTTTTGTTACAGATTTCTATAGAGACACTTTGTGCTATTGGTAAAGTTGCCTTTCCCTGCTGCTGGTTTTTGCAGGTTTACTGTTGTCTACCTGCAGACATCAGCCTCTTTACCCAGAACTTAGAGCTGTGGTTAAAAAAAAAAAGACAGTTTAAAATGTTAGCAAAGCCTTTGCAGAGCTGGGACCAGTGGCCTTGCTTCGGTTATACATCACTAAAAAAGTGCAGATAAAACAGGTTTGCAATTCCATACATGATTTTTTGATAATCTTTTAATAAAAAGCTTGTTGTTTCTGTGTTATCTTCTAAATGGGAAGTTTTTTACATCTGATTTAATGCACTTGAATTATAAAGGATGCTCTGCATTCCTGAGGCTCAGCTAAGAAGGAGTCAGTGGGTAAGTCTTCACTTGCATAGAAACATCTTGGGTCTGGTTCTGTTTGTTTTAAATATTTTTAACCAAAACCAAATACAGAATGTAACACTTGGACACCATATGGATTCATGATGTTTATGAGAATAATTAGGAGGGATATGAGATTCATAAGTCAGGGAGTGGCTCCCATTGATCTGTGAGTGTATTCTCTTTCCTAATGACAGAGATAAATAGTCATGGTCAGATTTCTTGACATTTCAGGGCAGAATGTGCGATATAAAGCATAAGAAACCTTCTTGTACTTTGAGTGCATTTCATGCTATGTTTCTAAAAGACCATCCTGTCCTCTTTTTTGGGACAGAGATAGCAATGTGGAGTTTTTGTTTGTCTAGCATGGTTGACCCATTTTCCCTCTCTTTCTGTCACTGTCAGCTAGTAACATAATAGCAGGAAAGAAAATAGTTTATGCCTTATTCTCCAGCTACTCTCTTCCACTTCCCCCTGTTAAAAAACATTTTTGAGACTCTCATTTTCTTCAGCCTTTCCCTCTTTTTTTTTCCTGAGATGCAGCTAAGTACTTTGTCACAGTGCTGCCTTTTCCCTAAAAATATTTCCTTGTGTGCCCTTAGTTCAGATAGTTCTGCTTCTCAGGGAAAGGTTAGTTTTATAATCTCAGTGAAACCTGTCTTTTTGAAAACAGACTAAGATCAAATTGAACTGATCAACTTAAATGAAAGAAAATGGAAAGCACAAATCTGCTTTAACTCAAACCCGATACCTAAAGCTAATATGGATTAGGTCACATTTGGCAAGTGTGTGTATCTCTAGGTTGCTTCTATTAACTGGATCCATGTTCTCAGACTCGCTGGAAAAAGAAATAGAAAATAATTGGTGGAACCTAAAGTTACAAAATTGACCAAAGGCAGGAGATAGTGTTGCATTTGCTGTTCTGGCTGCATATACATGTTTAGCATTTGAAATTGGTTGGGTTTTAAAAGCTTCTGCTGAATCAGTTTGTTTTTGTTTTAGCAGAAGTCAAGAAATACAAAGTTACAAAAATTACCTCTTAATCTTAAGAAGCCTGTGATCCACATTCAGAGCAGAGTATAACTGAAGAAGTCTTTCAGGTGAAGGACTAATTGTTTTCTCTGGGTACCCTTTTAGTCTTTGAATTATTGCATATTTCTAATACTTTGCCTTTTTCTTGCACCTTGGATCTCTTACAGAGGGTAAATAAGGTGCTGTACAAATATCTGATATTTTAGGTTGTTAAACTTTGGTATAATGAGGTTTTTTTCCTTAGGCTGTAATCTACAAGTGGGACAGCAGGGAAAAGCCTTAACAGGCCTTCCCAACCTTGAGCCAAGTCCTGTTAGCAGGACAGAAAGCTATGGATGGGAAGCTAAGCTGTGTTCCCACTGAAGTGTTTCTTACAGCTGTTTGGAGCTGTGTTGTGGTCACATACAGCAGACAGTCCACTTCCATGTGCTGACCCAATTGTTTGCTGTCTTTCTGTTCCAGTGACAGCCCCTGCTGCTTGTGTGCATCACGACCAGCTGCTGCTTAGCCTGGGTAACCTTTGCTTCCTTCAAAGGCAGCTGTGGCTTGAGCTTTTGGACTGATGGGGGTCTCAGTGGAGTATTTTGTAGTTGATGTGTGTGCATGTGTTTAACCCAGCAGTAACATAGAGAGGAATGTGCTATAAACAAGGATGAGGTAGGTTATTCAGTATAAGGGTAGCAGTGACATGTGAGGATATTTAGTTACTACAGCCTGGGAAAACAGAAACAATGGCCATTACCTTATGAAGGATGTTGTATTTCCTGTATGTCATGTTTTGTGCTCAGTCCAGGTTTTCATTGGCCCGTTTCTGTGCACTAACAAGATTCTTGCTGAGGGCTGCTGAGCTGGAGCATGATGCAGGAGTACTCTGTAGCATATTTACTGAACTTGTTTTTCATTGTACCAAATCTATTTTGTTTAACTTCACTTTATCCATGAGGTTTGGAGCCCATGCTTATTAGACATGTGATTAATGTATAGATACATACCTAGATAAATTATCACCACTTACCTCATGTCAAGACAGCTGAGGTGTTGGCATCTCCTTGCTTCTGCACCAAGCTCAGCCTGGTTGTTGCATGTCTGTCTTTGACTTTAATGAAACTCAGGGAAAACTCAGCCAAGGGCTGCTGCGTTGGTGCAGTGCATTTCCTATTCTGATACCTATTTCCTTTTCCAGTGTGCAGAGGTACAGTACAAGCAGGTGCACTACCTTCATGTAGTTCAAGAAGGAAATAAGACTCAGATTTTGCCAAGTATCTAAAGTTCTGCTGGGCATGGACCCCACTATCCTCAATGTAAGAGCCCAGCAGTTCAAAGATGTCTCTACAGAGCCTTAGAAATTTGACTGGCTCCTGTCTTAGAATCATGTATTTCAGACTGGAGGAACCTCAGGAGGTCCTGCTCAGAAGAGAGTCAGCTGTGACCATTCATGTCTTGAAAACATTCAGCAATGGAGCCTGTATAACTTCTTTAGGTAATCTTTTCCACTAGCTGACTGTCGTTATGGTGGAAGAGTTTCTTCTTCTATCAAACCTGAACCCCTCTTTTTTCAATTTATGCTCATTGTCTATTGTGTTCCTACAAGGCATCACTGTGAAAAGCCTGGCTCCCTATATTTGATACTCTTTGCAGAATTTCTCTATTTCTGTCTTTTTGTCTTTGTTTGTCTTTCTTTTCCAACTCCTTGCTAGTGTTGGAAGGTTGCTTCAAAGCCTCTTCCCCAGTCTGAACAAGCCATGATTCCTTGTTCTCATGGGGCAAGTCTTCAGCCAGCTGACCAGCTTGGTAGCCCTCACTGATCTCACTCTGGTTTATTGATCTTTCTGATATTGCAAGCCCAGTACTAGATGAAGGATTGAAGATGTGGTCTAAGGAGTGCTAGACAGAAGGGGATAAGTGCTTCTCTTGATCTGCTAGCTGTGTTCCTGTTGATGCAGCCCAGGCATCCTTCTGTGTAAAGGGAAGCTATGTTGCCCACGCAGGGCATGAGCAGCGAGAGGCTTAAGGCTATCTAACATAACAAGGGTGTTTTAAACTGCAGCTTGCATTGTCATGCAAGTAGCAAGAGGCAGATGGTTGAGCCTTCTAGTAGCAGTCAGTATGCCACCATGGTGTGTCTCTTTCAGGCTCCAACTGTTGTCAGGCTGGTGGTGGAATCACCTCTGGTGGGACATATGCAAGACTATCATTGTATTTGGCACCACACAGAGAGAACTGTACACTGAAGGCCCTTTGTGCAAGAATTCCTGGAAACAGAACCCCGTTCTGGCATGGGAGATTCCTTGTTCATTTGTTGCTTTCTTCCCGACACTTTCAGCTAAGAACTGATAGGCAGAGTTTTAGGGGTAGAGATTTGAGACGAGTAACGAAAGAAAGGGACAAGAAGAGAAATGCGCTGGGACAATGAGTCTTGTTTCTCTGGCCAGCTGCAGTGCTGGCCATTGGAAAGACTTTGCCTTCATCCCACTGCTGGTTTTACTTTGAATGTTTGCAGCTGTCCTTTCCTTATTTACCTTACTTACCAATTGCTGGCTTTGGGGAGAAAAAAGCTACCTGAGCTGTATGTGAGAGTTCTCAGAAGCAGGCAATTTACTACTAAGGTAAATAATAATGGTGACAAGAAACTAATGACCATAACAGAATTTGAGTGTTTAAATATTAAATATATGTGTCTTTTTCTTTCTCATTTAATCCACTACTAGAAAAATAGGGTCAAATAGGGCAAGTTAAGGGAAGTGCTTGTTTACCTCTCTTCAGCCCTGGCAAGGATCTGGAGTGGAGTACTGAGACATACTGGAATGAAGCAAAGGGCCACACAGATGAACTTGAGATTGATTTTCCAGTGTGAAAGTGATTGAACACTTGACACAGGTTGCCCAGAGTGGCTCTGTCCTTGATGATGCTCAGAAGGTGACTGGGCATGGTTGCAAGCAACCTGCTCTAGTTGTCTTGTCTGTGCTTTGGAAATTTTTAGAGGTCACTCCTTGCCTCAACTCTTCTGTGATTCTGTAATTTAGAAACAAAGATGCAAGAGGATTTAGAAAAGCACACAGAATAATGCCCATTGTTAAAACGGTGGAGCAGAAGTTCTTGAAGTTTCTTCCTGGAGAGCACAGGAGGTGGGAACTCCAGCTCAGATTCCTTTGTTTCATCTGTATTAGCAAATGAGAGATGTGAATGAAAATCATGGTTAAATTGAGTGAAATGTGACAGGCACAAAAACTTCAGCCTGTGCTTGTCCTTTCTCCCAGCCAGTTGCTAGGTATGGCTCTGTTCACACACAAGCCAACTTCTGCTCTGCTCAGGCAATTTGGATGCCCTGTTTTGGACAGTAGGAGAGTTGAGCAGTAGTATGTGTGCTGCTCTGTGGCACTCAGTCTCACTACCATTGAGTGTTGGTAGATGTTTTTAATTAGCTAGCACAGACGTGAAAGTCTAAGTGCCTGGAACCATTGCTGGCAACCTGAAGAAATATCTTTTGCCACAGCTCTACCTCCTATGCTTTTAGGCTTGTGGATCAACTTTATTTTCAGGGCAGGACCTCATCAATATTTACAACTGATAGGGAGCCATGGGACTAGACAGTGTCTGAGCCAGAAACTCCCAGAGACTGAGCTCCAAGTATCAGCCTAATTTTTTAAAAATTTAAGAACCTCAAAAGACACAAGAGGCAGGCATATTAAGACTTTGGGAAAAAAAAAAAAAAGAAGAGGCACTTAAAAGACATAAAATAATTTGCATGGGGAAGGTATATATTTTAAATTCTGAACAGCAAAAATAGCTGTGCTCTGTTGTTCCATTTTATTTCTTATTAAAGCAGAAATGAAACAGCTCTGCTGACAGTAATCCATATACCTATTCTTTTTAATATATCCAGCTTCTCATCAAAATGGAACATTTAGTTTTTCACCAGTTAATTTAGTATGCCCTCAAACTTTCTTCCCTGCCATCGCCCCCCCCCCCCCCCCCCCCCCCCCCCCCCCCCC
>QUSF01000003.1:17004227-17025852 GCA_003676055.1 Chloebia gouldiae
CCCCCCGCCAGTTATCTTTTTACTCCACAGGATTTCTGTCTTGTGAAAATATTTTGGTTTTTTCAGGTACTTATTTTGGATTCCATCATAGCTTTTCACAATTTGGATTTCAGTGAAACTGGGGATGTTCATTGAGTCTTCTTGGGCAGCTGTCATTCATTTTACTTTTCACTTGAATAACATGCTTAACAAACTTAGGCTATGGTGTGCAGATGTCTTTCTTTCTTTGGTTTTGTTGACCACTGCAGTGCTCCACAGATGCTTTAGTGCTTTAGCTTTCTCAGGTGAGGTCTTCCTACTCCTGAGTAGAGTAGAAGTGACAATGCTCAACACCTTGGATATCTGAGTTTTACTAAAAAGGCAGACAGCTCTGTCAGTCAGAGGCTCACATATGCTGGTGCAGGAGGACAGACAGATGAAGGGGTTTGGCAAAACTGAGCTCTTTTGCAGATTTGAGCAATGTGTTTTAAGATTTAAATCTGTTCTGAGATTTTGCAGTTTTAAGCAGATGCTTAAGGGTTGCTTTAAACATTTGGAAAAGCTCTAGATTGAATATTGAAAGTGTTTTTATTTTGTGCATTTGTTCTTGTGTTGAAAGCTATTTATGGTAGGAGCTTTACGCTCCTGTCTGGTAGTATATTTTCACCACAGTGTAAATATCCATATGAAGCTCCCAGGAGTAATCTCAATACAGGCAAGGAAATACAATTATATATCCAAGAGACATTTGCAACACAGTTCAGTTTTGACAAAAGGCTTATGGCTTCTTCAGCTTTAAAATACTGTTGTTTTTTTTTTCTGAACTATTCAGAAAATACAGTTTTTGTAAACTAAAATATCTTTGTAGTGTAAATTTCAACAGGCCTGTAGAGGAAGCAATGTGCTTTACCAGTGATTTCATGTGAGTTGGCTGGCACTCAGGAAATGTTGGTCACTGAATTGCTTCAGAGGCTCCAGGCTTCTTCCTCACTGAGTTGCAAGAAATTGGTGGAAATATACTTTTCATTTTTATGAAAAAGGGTTGACTGGATCATTGCATGAGATTATTAGTATATCTGTAGGAAACAAAAATTATCTAAGTCCCAACTGAAAGCTTTATGATTCTGTGGAAATTGAATTAAAGTTACTTACAAATAATGAAATAACTAATTGATATCTTCTTCATTAATTTTTATAAAATAATTATTTTATTTTTGCATTTGTGAAAGACTTTATTAGTTATAATCTGTGTGCAATTGTAACAAAATTTGGCGACAGTCACAATCACTGTAGTGAAATAGCATTTTTTTGACAAAAAGTATTTTTCCATCAAAATGCAATTTATCAGCTGAAATATATTCCACCAGTTTAAAAGAATCTCTGTGGTCTTGAAACCTTGATTTATTGACTTATTAAGATGACAGTTTAGTGGTTTTACTGTCTGTTATGCTAGCAAAGATGTGGTACTGATCTTGCACTGACAGGGTAAATAATAGTTTTTGAACCATAAGACCAGTTTTAGATATTCACGTGCAAGCTTCAGTTGTGAACATATTTCCTGCAATAGTGAACTTCAACATAGCAGCTACAGATAGTTTGCTTTACATTTCCTGTCATCTCTCTTTATCTGTTACTCAAAGGCACATATTCAGTTTTATTCTGAATGGATTCAGTTGCCCTCTGAAGGCTCCGGCCATGGAAGATCTGGCTGATGGGTTTGCAGAAATGTAGTAATAGGTGTAGAAGGGGCTCAGACAGTGACATCTGACAGATCTGTGGCCTGCAGCATTTAGGAATAAAAAGGAAAGGTAGAAGATATTTCACTTTCTTTTTTTTTTTTTTCATGGTTACGAATACCTTCCCAGGTCTTCTGTGTTCCTGTGGTGTAAATGCTATTTAATGACTAAGCTGGGTGATCTGAAGCATGAGCCTGTCCTTTCATGTTGCACATATCACATGTCTTTTCACTATTACTTCAGTGACTTTCTTTCTTCTCCATCTATCCCATAATTCACCTTTTTGCATTTGATCTGGCAGTGTGATAATGTATCTGCTCTGACATGCTGAGTTTTTACATACCTCATGGAAATAGCTTTTTCTCTGTGTTTTACTGTAGTTAAAGTACTTGGTTTATGCTTTGGGCAGGCCATTTCTGTAAATTGGCTTAGGAATTGCTTGCATTCCTCTTATATGTGATTTTGTTTGTGCCTGTTTTCCATCCTAAAGGATTAAATTGTTAGGATATCAGCAGCCATTCATCAGCTGCTCTCTTCTGTCCACGTGGGAAGATGAAAAACATTTGTTTGCCTTTTGACCTGAAGTTGTTGGAAGGCAGATCTTCAGCCTAAAAGAATGAAAAGCTCAGGAGATGTTACCAAGTTCTGCTTGTTTGCAAAGAAGCTGAATGGATGCCCTGCCCCTGGAAGTGTTCAAGGCCAGGTTGTGGCCTTGAGCAACCTGATCTAATGAGTGGCATCCCTGACTGTGTTAGTGGGGTTGGACTAGATGATCTTTATGGTCTCTTTCAGCCCAAGCCTTTCCATGGTTTTATGATTTTATAGTTTGAGTAACACTTTCTCTGTGGAAACTTGTGGAAACCATTTGGATGACAGGCAGTGCAGTTGCTTCAGTCTGTTGAACAGTATTTGGGTGGAATTTAGGGTCTGTGTCCAAAAAAGTGATGGGAAAGCCCCGTGCTCTATGAATTACATAAAACTCATTCATTTGCCTAAGTCTTTAATTGAAAATACTAAGAGCCATGACAGAACCCCCTGTACTTTAACAGGAAGATACGTGGGAGTATTGTTTCAAACAGGGAGAAAAGAGAGAAAGCAAAGAGGAGAGGGGATAGTCTTTGTAACAATACTGATGGAGCATTTAATTAGTAATGGCAAATGCACCTGATTCTAGTCAAAATAATTAACGGTCCATGAGGAGCTGAGAGCATAATATATGCAGAAGTTCTGTAGGTGTTTGCAGGGTATTAGTGAAAATGTGACATGGTTGTTGCTTTTTCATGATAAACACATAAAAAGGAATCTGTGTTTTGATTGAATTACACAGGCTTTAGAATTTGGAGCATACAGACCAGATCTGTGAAATATGGCATCCTATGCCACATCGTGAGGTGTATAGAACAGTATTAAATTAATCTGGTAATATATTGACTTTTGCCAAGGATTTACATTAAAAATTACAGTGTTTGCTTTTGCACCCTTGTATCCTTTCAACAGAACAAGCTAAAGCAGGCTCTACTGAGAGTATTTATTTGTGAGCAAAAGCTGAATGTATAATTTAATAATTTTGTATAGGCAAATGTGCTGTAATATGAAATTGTTTTACACTATACTAGCATAAAATATCTTTTATAAACAAAATAAACTTTTTTCCTATTAATATCATTCTATAGAAATGGATACATTAAAGGAGAGAGGTTTTATAAAGCTGCACGGTTAACATAGCTGCTTAGAATGTACAATATGTGCATAAGCAACTAGTACAACTTTTCCCTTGACAAAAAAAAGCAGCTTTTCCTTTTTTTCTTTAGCACACATGTAAAAGTAACTCTGTTATTTTTTTTGCCTCTAACTTGGACTTGATTTTTGAGGACAAATGCTTAATAAACTTTAAAGAGGCATTTTTAACTGTATTTGCTATGTCTTGAATGATAACTTTGGAATTCAGAAGCACCAATAATTGTCTAATGAAGCTTGGCTCTGTAGGTTTGCTAAAGAAATGAAGAAAAGCATAAGGATTAAAAGCTAGAAAACTTACACAGAGGAGTTAATAAGTAGAAAACATGGAAGCTAGGAACTATTCCATATTTAGTTTCCTAGGTTTTGACTTCTTCAGTTTTAGGAGAGCACAACAGCTGGACTCCAGTTTCGTTACAGCTTTGATCCAGCACTATATGGCCTAACATGTTGTGAATGAATGCATGTGATGCCTTAAGTTTTAGCTTTCAAATTTTTCAGATTCTGTACTGCGTTAGGATATCATTCTGAACTTAATATGAAGTGTTAGCAAGTTCTCTCCACCGTTTAGTTAGACACAATAATCCTTTTCCAGCTGGAGAATCAAGGACACCGCTGCAGCTTCAGGCCCAAAAAGTACAAATAATTGTACTTATGAGTACAATTGAGGAGAGCAGTCTGGGAGGGTGGGACTTCATAACCTGAAGCTGTAATTGGACAATCATCCCCAATATGGAAATGGACCAAAACCTACAAAAGTGTGAAAACTCATGACTTGGCGTCCATCTTGGGTAGAGCCACGGCCAGGCTCCTGTACTGTCCAAAGTGTATCCTTTGAAGGCCGTTTTAATAAATACTGAATTTATAAATAAATAAATTTATTCCTTTTACACTAGCCTCTGTTCCAGGTAGCCTCTCTAGGAACCACATGAATAAGAATTTCAGTTCTTAGTAGCAAATACTCATTCTTTCAGTCAATACCCCCTTGGAAAAGGGAGGCTTAATAGAGGCAGTGAGCAATAGATAATCACTTGTTCTTGATTTCTGATGTTATTGTCATAGATTTTTGGCATTAAAATTTTTAGAATAAAACTTCTCCCTTGTGTTGTAGCTCTTGTACTTGAAAAGCTGGTAGAGAAGAAAGCATTATTAGGATAGATGCAAGTTTTGCTTCTTTTTGTTTGTGGCTGGTCTTTGTATCTGAAAGCCACACATTTAGATGTCCATTTAGATGTATTTAAATTCCCATACTGAGTGCTACCAATTGCCTGGGAGCAATTACACTTGTATAATTTAGTGTCGTGCTGCTCGAGATACTGATATATTGAACGTAGAATAAATAATAAGAAAATGTAGGAATTCTGTAAAAATATTTGCCATTTCTGTATGCATGAATTATACTCTTTCACACATCCTTAAAAGAGGTCAGCAAGATATTGATGGGGTAAACTATGGGTCATACTGTGTGTTTCTTTACTCTGCTAAATCAGCTGCTGCAAATTGACAAATGAAATTAGTGAGAAACTCAGCTTGTGTTTTTCCTGCTCATATTTATGTTCTTTTGCCTCCTGGATATTTTGGAAGAAATAATAATCACAGTATCTGGAAGAAAATACTATGGAAATACTGAATCATCAGCCTTTTGGTGTGCCATTAGTAATTACAAAGTTTTCTTAAACTTCTGTGAAGTTGACTGTGTCTAGGTGATGTATAAGCCTGGGTGAGCTCTGGGTGAGCTCACTGAGTGATATCCTGGGAGCAGTCTAGCAGTGACAACTGTTAGTATGTATGTGTGTCTTTGGCGGATTTTGCTGTTGCAGTCAGATTTTTTTATTGTTTTGTTTTGCCACTGTTGCCTCCTCCTTTCAAGCTTCTCTGAACTTTCTGTGCATCTTTTTTTGTGTATCCTTCTCCAACAGTGGTTCTCACTTTTTGATCTGTTGTCAATGCCTACTAGTGTGCTGCCAATAGATTTCTGCACAGCTCCAGGCTATGCTGTAGTTCTTGGTCTGCTACTGACTAATTTTCTTTCCCCAAGCACTGGAGTCCCATAGCTGAGGAATAGGTAAATTATTGAAAGGGTGAGAGCCTGGTTCCACTGAAAATTCTACCAGTTCTACTTTTGAAGTCCATGATGATTGAATTTTACTCTTTTTGATCTTTTTGCTGAATCTGGATGCTACTGGGCTGAGATCTGTATTATAACAATTCCTAGTATTATGTGATAAGAATGAACTGTGTCCTCCTCCTGCTGTATTTTTTCAAATCATTAAAATTTAAATGTTTTGACCTAAATTTCTCAAGAAGCAAGACTTGCTTGTCTCTTTAACAATGTATCTTTCTATGTATAATAAATATCAAATTGCAAAAGAGAGAGAAAAGAAAAATGTAAGAAATGGGGAAAAGTTAAGATCACCTGAGATCTGGGGTAGTTGTTGGGAGGAAGCAGGAAGACAGCATTCCTTGGTGGTTAGAGCATGAGCCCAGCTGCCTGTGTGACACTGCTGGTGTTGGCCTAGAGGCACTTGGTCTTCTGTCTTCACCAAGCTGGCTCTAAGCAGTTTTCAGGGGAGCTACTTGAAATCAAAATATCAATATGGGAACATTGCAAATTTCAGACAACTCATGTATCTGAAAATGTATTTGAGATAGATTTCTTGGTGATCTTGGTATTGTAAGTATAAAGTAATTTAATGTTTTTGTGTGATTTAATGTGATTGAAAAATATTTTCCAAAGCAAACCAATTGCAGCCAGAGTTCTTCATACAGAGGTATTCAGGTAGCCAAAGAGAATGCCATCTTTGGATAATTTCTGGAGAATTGTGATATATTTCTTGTTCACTTCATTGCCCAAAACTGTATTATGCACTAGTTACATTATTATTGCTACAAAAGCCTTTATAATTGCATGCAAATAAGTGATCTTGCACAGAAAGCTCAAAACAAAAGAGAAAACCCAGAGAAATCCCTCCTGGAGCTTCAGAGCTGCAAGTGCAACTGAGCACAAATTTCAAATCAAGTAGTCAGCTGTGGGCAAGATCTCCCTCCTGCTGGTTCTTTTTCTGCTCTTTTGCATCTTACATGTCCTTCTGTGAATGACACAGTTTCAAGATAAGGAGGTTAAAGCAGTCCCATGTCTCTTCTAACTGCCAGTTTAAACACTCCCAAGCACAACTTAATACCCTGTCAACTTTATCATAGAAAAATTATTTTGTCATGTGTCTTCTGTATGAGACTTAATTGGAGACCTGTGTTACTCCTCTCTGTTTTTGTGTTATTTGTTGACGGGCTCAGATCACATTTACCAGATTTGGCCCTTGCAGGTCTGAGATGGAACTTCCATACCTGTCCATCATTTGTAAGCTTTGGTTACATCCAGACTGCTAGATTATTATTCACTATTTAATTTCAGTTTTCAATTTTTGTATACACTGTACTGAACTGCTAGTTCTAAAAGCATAGCTAATTTTTATAGTTTTCTATAGTTCTTTTAAGATTGGCTTAGTTTTATTATATTGTCTTACGGGTTTATTTTGTTCAAATCTGCATTACTGCAAGTGAAAATAAGTTGTTTTTTTTTTTTCCTTTTTTTTTTTTCTTTTAAACCTTCTATTTTAGAGTTTGCTTAAGTTAGAGGAGTAGTTTTTTTGGGCAAAACATAGGAGAGGACAGATAGCCTAATGTGACAGCCAGTAATGGCAACTGGTATTATGAAAAGATGTGATGGAGCTGACCCTCTGCTTAGGAGACTGATTCTGATTTGTATATTTTGTACCTGTTCTCTGGTTAAAAAATATCACAAATTTAATGTTGCAGGCAAATATGGAATAGGTATTTTAGAGGAGACATAATTCCATAGAAATCTAGTACTTCTGACATGGTTAGAATTCTGTAACTGAATAGTTAATTTACATTTATAAGACACACACGCAAATCTCTTAATAATTTGTAAATGTTGGTTAAATTAGAGTGAGGTATGAGGAAGGTAATTCCAGTAGATGCCTGAATTTATCTCAGTCTTTGAATCTGACCTTTTACAGAAGAGACAAATCTGAACTTCTTCCCATTCTCTCTCAGAACATTTTTCTTTCCTTTTGTTGGATTGAGAGCATGGAAAAGCTGATGAAAACTTTACAGCTAAAAAAGTATTTAGGAAATTTTCTATATTTAGTCATTGGAAAAGCTAGGTAAGTTTCAGGTGCTCTCCTGAGTTCTCAGAGTCTTTACTGATCCTGTTTTCAATATAAGCATAAGCAGCAAGAGATTGAGTTGTGGTTTGCTTTATAAATCAAGCTATGCAGCTGAGGCAGGCAATACAGTAACCCGCAGCAGAGACACTCTACTGTGTATCCTGATTTGTTCTGGAACTTCTTGTATAGATCTTTATAGAGGATTAATCCTAATAGCATTAGTGTGGTAAGACATATTGCTAAGTAGACTTAGACAACTAACAAAGACTTAAAACAAACAAAAAAATCCTTTGAACATTGCCATTAAATAGCTGACATGAGATCAACCTCCTTAACCAATTCCTGGCTCTTTCTCAGACATCATCTTGGACAAAAGGGAAGCTGAACAACGGATTACCAGGGACCACTGTCAGCCTTTTGAATTAAAGGCTGTTGCCATCCAGTTACTTATCCTTATTCAGAACATTTTGATGAAATGGGGTATAGACCTAAACGGATAGTTAAAGAAGCAGATTATTGAATTTTAACACTTGTGTTTCAGCCTTCTATTTCAGACAAAAGTATCCAATGGTACAAAGTATCTTTGATAGTTTTCACATAATTTAATATTTTGAATACTGGTAATTATCCTGAAGACATGGTATCAGTAAGCTTAAAACAAATGTGGAAAGCTGAAGATAGGATTTAAATTTAACAGTAGTCTTTTTAATGCATTTGAGGCAAGAATTTCCATAAATTAGAAGGGATGTATCTAAACCCATGTCTTTCTGGTTTGAAATACCATGTGAGTGGTTTCATAAATCAGCTGCGGTTGAAATGACAACCCATAGTAGAATGCACTGTTAATTTAATTTTGCTAAATGATTCTTATTGTAACTGCTGTAATACATTTTGATAAATGGTTTACATTTTGATAAATGGTTTAGGTGATCAGTTTAAAGACCAATTTAAATTTCAGTAGTTTTGTTCACTTGTCATTGTTTTCTTCCATGGTCAAGTGTAAATACTTTTCATTGACAAAATCAGTTTACATTGTATTTTCAAGCATATTAAAGCACTGTTTCTTCAAGACTGAACATACCTTTTTTACTTGAAGTATGGAGCTAGTGCTTCTGAAATAAATAATGATCTTAGGGACTTTGGTTCTCAAGTGGTTTGCTTGGAATGTTGAAATATCTCTGAGCTTCTGAATACTAGTTGTGGAAGAAGGCATTTATTTACAAATGATCAGAAGTAAGAGCTGGTGAATGATAGGGACAAGGTGTATGTTTTTATGCTTCAGAATAGAGAGGTTTAACTTGAGAGCCTGGGTTTGCAGTTCTCTGCTGCTGTTCCTGCCAGGCTCCCTGGGGGCTGTGGCTAAGACACTTGCCTCAGTATTGTCCACACAATTCCCAAGGGGACCAGGCCAAAAACCCTGTCTGAGCTGGCTGCACTCTGTGTTCTCCGTGTTAAAAAGGATGAATTCATGTGATTACTATGATTATACTACCAGGGTCATGATATGTAACCATGGTGTAAAGCAGTGCAATGAATGTTAATGCTTTCAGCATTCAACATGTGCTTAATATAATATTTTAGATGCATGTATGGCAGATTATATATTTTTAGGGATAGGGATTTTTGTCATCTACAGGAGCTATCCATGGCTGCTATGTGGAAGGCTGCTATGCTTTAAGGTGTGAATTGTGCACCATTGCTGCAATCTTCCTTGGGCATCAGTGAGCCCCTGCTGTGAGGTGGCTTGTTGCTTTCCCCATCTGCTCATTGCTGCTTTCCAAAAAGGGCTTATGACCCTCCTTGTGGCCAGTCTGGCATTTGTTTTTTGCCTCTATACAGAAGAATGAGTTGCAAGATAGAAAAAAAAGAAATAAAAAAAGAGAAGCCCTTTTGGAAGTATCTTCCTTGTCCCAAGGTATTTCACAATGTTGGCACCATCTGTCTCGTGCAAAGCCTGGTTCTGCCTCCCTGTGTGTTGCTGGAGCTGTGGCTAAGCCGTTCTGCTGGCGTTGGCTGGTCTGAGGGGTGGTGGTGGGGGAGCCCCTGGTTTGAAAAGGAGGGAAGGGGCAGCAGCGTATGCAGAACTCGGTGCTCTTTCTGGCCAAAGCTCCAACTTGGGTGGGAATTTGGGAGGACTTGGCTGTAACTCCAAATGAATATCTGAAGGGTGTCATGCCTAGAAGTTCTGCTTTCTAGTTTTCAGTGACATGAGTTCTCTGAGACAAGTGGCTGACATAAACTTAGAGTAGCATTGTTTGTCATCTGCTAGTACTCAGTCTGGGATAATTCTTACATTTCTGTGAGGAAAAGCTTTCTTTCATTAAGATGTGTAAATTTTTGCTCTTTCTGTACAGTTATTAGCCCTTGAGAGCCTGAAGTCCCTAGGTTGGCCTGTATTTCTTCTCTGTTTTCCCTGTGTAATGACACCATAAATGAGGTGATGTTCCACAGCCTCTTGGTGCAGGAGTCTGTTCCATTGTGCTGTGGTGTAGAAGTCTGGCAGTGCAAGATGTCATTTGATGGGGGAATCAGGTCTGGAGTAGTCGACTGTATTAAGTTCAGGCAGCATTTCTCATAAATTATTGATTTTGCAATTCTGAGGTGAATACATTCAGCTTTTGGATAAAACCAGAAATGCTTAATTTTTATGCTTGTTTCATTTTTGCAGATAATTTTTTTAATTGAAACCGTACACTCCATGGAAATATAACTTGCACAGAGAAAACTTCCAAATTCTTCCAAAATACAGTTTTGAAAGAAAATATTTATCATGTTTAGACAGAACAGAAATTTCATGATGAAATCATAGCAGCAGCATACAACTAGCTGCTGAAAGAACACGCTAGAGATGGAGTTTGAACATGGAACTGTTTAATACTGCACATCCTCTGTCTTCAGACAGTTACTGCTTACTCTCTCTGTGGAACTTGTACTGCAGTTGTTATTGTGTCTGTAACACTGTGCCTGTTGTACTCTGAAATGTTGGAGGCACAAATAGGGGAGCTGGCAGACATGGGAAGCTGTGAATGGTAACTGAAGACATGAGTGCCTCATGTCACAGTAAGGCGAACATTTTTAGTTTCAGACTGAAAATGATGGAAAGTAATTAGTAAGAATCAGTTTGCTCATAGTGTTCCTGGCTTATAATATTATGTCTATTTTTGGCTGTGTTGTTTCATTTTGTTATTTGCTTCTTTTTGTGGTCTTTCCTATTAGGGAACTTCTTGTCTGACAGCAAAATTACAGGATAAATCCATGAAAATTAATAAATAGTGGTTCTGTAAATGAGGAGGATTTGACTACTACAGTTCACAGAATCACAAAATGATGAGGATTGGAAGAGATCACCAAAGGCCCTCTAGTCCCACCTCCCTGTTCAAGCAGGCTCCCCTAGGGCATATTACCATAAAATGCCAAAGCAAATAGTAGGAGCATATTGTAAAGGTGTAAAATTTCAAATGAAAAGAAAAAATGCCTGATGCATTGCAGTTCTGAGACACCATAGCCTTTGGTGCTGGGTATTACAGTACTGTATTGATGTATTTATTGTTGAAGCATTTGACATTCCTCTACCCAGAAAGTACCTGCTTTGATCCTTCTGGTTCCTACACTAAAGGATTAAAGACCCTGTGGTACTCCAGCTGTGCTCTCTTATGTAGCATTGATTTCTGTAAACCAATTTCATTTTAAAGGCTTTTAGTTTAGCCTTTTTTTAGCTTTTAGTTTAGTCCTTGTCCAGCACATGACTATGCCAAGACAATGCAGTTAAATGTAGTTTTGATCACTCTATTGAAAGCAAATTTTGGCTGATTGGTCTTTGAAGTCAGTGGGCAGGATGAATGGATGGGATTTATACCCATTACTCCTTTGTGTCATTTCTGTAAGGCACGTCTGACACAATATATTTAAATATTTTAAGTCATAGCAAACTATGAAAGAATTCTGTACACTGTAGGAAAGAGTGCTGGGATGCATTTGACTTTCTAGCATGTGCAAATATTTACTGTTTGGCTTTGTACTTCTTCTTTTTCTAGACATTACCCAAAGCAGTCCTTCACTACAGTGGCTGATACACCAGAAAATCTTCGCCTGAAGCAACAAAGTGAATTGCAAAGTCAGGTAAATAAAAAAATTATTTTGTCTTCTTAATATTAGATAGTGAGTCCACTTCTTTATGGTTTTCAAAGTAGTAGTAGTATTTCTATGTACATACATAGTAGCACTGCAGTGTAATTATTAAAAAATTGTCAGTTGGTATAATACTGCAAAACTCAAGGTTTTATTTCTGTTCTCACTTATACTAGTTACCATACATTTGTAAGTCCATTGACATCACTTAAATCCTTCATTTTCATCAGTACATGAAGCATCTAAATAGTTTTTAATGTTAGAAGTGATATAGCTTAACTCAAAGGGTTCATTTTCCTTTGACAAACTACCATTGTTATCTTGCATTAAACTTAATAATAAAATAACGTGAGATTAACAAATTATGAATTTGTCATTAGCAGATATTTAGAAGCCTTTAATATTTATCAAAAATAAAGTGACTGAATAATCAGTTTATGGATATCTGATGTCCTCCGTCAACTAATACATGAGGCAGTCTGTAAGCTAGTTGTGATAAACACATTATCAGTCAAAACTTTTGTAGATTAATAAGAAATGTATTTAAATTAAAGTGTAAAATGAAGAGGGGAAAACAGGAGAAGAAAATGGCAAAGAAGATTTAGGTGACTCAAATACCATGCTAACTATCTACCATAATTTAAAGTTCTGATTGACGGTAATTCATGTTTATCTGAAAAGCCCTCCCCTCCCCCACTCTCCAGTATCACTTTATACTGTTTTAAATTATGTAACGCTGGCAGTTGTGCTGTGTAAGACAATTGATAGTATTTGATGGCATTTTATTTTATGGAAATCCTGTGGGTTTTTTTTCTGGGTTTACCATTTTTTCTAATGGTACCAGAGTTACTGTTGTGTCACAAGGAGGAACTTAAAACCAGTACTTTACAGGTCTTTTAAAAAGAATATAAGTTCTCAGCCCACTGTTTTTTAGGGGATTGAGAGAAAATGTTGGGATTCAGTAGAATAATAAAATGTTACTGCTCTTTACAGAGGATATAGGAGAAGTGTCTTTCCCTAACCTGTTTGAAACATTCTTCTGTGGCACTATGGAAGCATAAGGAAACATTTTTTTTTGTATTATTCTCTATTTTTAAACTGGGAACTTAGCATTCTAGGATACTGGTAAGCAAGAAATATGGAGTTTGCCTATGAATAAAATTGCTGCAACTGTTCATAATGCACTGTAATAAAATATTAGATAAGAATCTACTCAAAACTTAGAAATGGAGAGAAACCCTTAATTTTTACAATGTGCGTTTTTTCCAATATTACTAGTCAGCAAAAGACTTGCAGATCTAAATTAAAAGAGCAAAAAATGCCTACTTGGAAGAAAGGCCATAATGTTTTTGATCATTTGCTTCCTGGTTGTTGATTTACATCTAGACTGTGTTAAGTAGCCTAACCTGTGAATCATTTCAGTGTTGATATAAAGATTCTAGGTACTTTTCCTTATCTAATTTAGATCTTGTCCTAAAATATGACTGTAAATTCTGAATACTTTCTCTAATACTTTCAAGAGTATAAGGACTTGCCTTGAGAGGAGCTGCTATCCTCAATCAGTCCTATTGGCTGTCTAGTCCCTTGCCTTGTCTTTCCAGGGAAAGTTGAAAGACTCCCAACCAAAAAAAATACATGGGATATAATTTGGCATTGTTCAAGTCTCATTCTATCTCAGTGCAGTAAAAGAAAGTGTGTGCATGGTTCAAGAAAAGCCTTTCATATGAAACCAAACTTGGCTGGATGGAACCACATTATTGCTGCCTTCCAGTGTTCATCAGAGCTGCTTGAGCCTCCTGCCAGTGCATTTGACAATTTGGGATTGAGCAAATTCCGTGTTAGGGAATGTAAAAATTATGTTGACTATTGAATATGGAGAATTGCTTTTCTAAAGTAATAACTGTTTCTAAGTAAACATCTTTAATGCTTTTAGTTCTGAAGAGGCACAACCCTGTATTTAACAGCAGGATTCCCAAGTATTTTTTTCAAAATCTCTAGCTGTAGAACTACTCTTTATTTTGCTCAGCAAAACATGAAGAATTAGTAAAGGAAACACCATTAAATATTGTGTACTCTAAAATACACATTTTTGTAAATCTGTTATTTTTATTTTCATTTAAGCAGCAATTGACAGTGTTTTAGGTTGCAGTGCTGGGTCCTTGGTCAAGAGTCCATTAAGGTCAACATCAGGTGCCAGGGTGTCATGTTGACATAACATGAATAGAACAAAACAAATTACTGTTGTCTAGTGGAGTCAGTAGAAAATGGATAGCTCTTTGGAACACTTGAAAAGTCAATGGACAGCATTTAAAAGTTTTCCAGAGATCTCTGCTCTTCTATTTTATATAATATCAGAGCTTTTCCCCTCTTCAGGATTTTGCTTCCATGGGCTTTCATTCAGCTCTGTAGTTGGAAGGAGATAAAAATGCATTTTGGAGAGGCTGTGTTTGTTTTCCATTCTGGAGAACTCCACAGTCCAGTATACCTCCTGACAGGAGAAAAATGAGTTTGGAGGTCTTTCATCCTCTAAGTAAAGAATGGAGACAGAAATCTAATGTCTTAAACAAGATTTTTCTTTATGCCTCTCTAATTAAAAATCCCAGTCTTTTTGGTGAATTAGTGCATTCTCTTGCTCGATAGCATGCAATGGATACTTTCCACATTCACTAGCCTCTCTTGAATAAACAGCTATGGAAGTTACCCAATATGTTCATCTCAGCTTTGTTTACTTGGGAATTTCCTTCATGTACTTTACTACTGATCTCTCTAACTTTACAACAGTGTAAATTGCTCCATGGCCTTTAGTCCTCATCTGTGGCAATGCTGTGTACATCAAAAGCTGCCACTCCCATTGAACTTGCAAAAAGAAACAGAGATGTTCTGCAGCAGTTCTTGGCAGGAAGAATATCAAAATGTCAGATCAGAGAGAGGGCTGATGTTTAAGGTGTGTTCTACTCCAGCACTTTCTGAGGAAATGTACTTTCTAGTAACTCATAGGGAACTTCATACAAAATCATGGGTCTTGTCCTACTTTCTTCTTGTCCTGGCCTGTGGTGACTCACCCTGAGGCTGCTGTCCTTGGAAACTTCAAGTGCTTTGACAATTTCTTGTACTTCCCTTATAGGAACTTGGATAATTGAAAGTGTATCTGTGTTTCTTTAGGAAGAAACATACTTGCAGTTTTCTCGATAAATAGAGTTCATAAAGTGTTGATTGTCAAGAAGTACCATGTCTTATGAGACATATGCAGTTGAATCAGACTATTATCCTAACAACATTATATTTTATCAGTCCTTACTTTCTCAGGAATTACTTGTGCTTGGATCTTTATCTGCCAACTCTCACAAGGATAATCATAGTATTACTGAGCATTTGGAATAGAGTCAGCCTCAGAAAAGGGAATAAAAAATCTTTATGGTCAGATGTTTGCATCTGGGATAGCCATGTTCTTCTTCGTTCAGGCTGAAGAACAGACTGACTCTGTGTAGCAGTTTCGTATGAAAATACAAGAGGTGGCAGGTGTAAACTGGAATACAGAAGGCTGCATTTATGCACAGGGAAAAACAATTCTGGTGTGAGGTTGACTGAACACTGGCAGAAGGAGCTGGAGAGATTGTGGAATGACCCTCCTAGGAGATTTTCAGAAGAGGATTGGCCACAGTCCTTAGGAGTCTGTGCTTTGAGTAGGGTGATGCACTAGATGACCTCCAGAGTTCCCCTGTATCTTCAGCTCTCCATATTCAGTGATTTGTCTCTGTCCTGTACTTCCTCAGGTTCCTCTCAACCATTTATCTCATCTTCTTACCTTTTCCTCTTTGCTTCTCTGTTTCAAAAACACATGTTAAGCAAACTTCCAGGCAGATTATTTTTATTAGCTTGATTTGTTAAAAAAGCCTTTCAGTTTATATGCACCTCTTTTATGAAGTTTTTGGAATGAACTGCCACAGTGAATGTTATAGGAGAATGAACTGCTGTATGGATTACTAAAGCAGACATAGGATGGATTTTCTGGGGTACCCTGTGTGAACTCATTGGAGAAGTCATGGAGAAAGCAGATTTTGAAGCTGGAGACAGAGATAAAAATATGCTCTTTCAGCTGAGAAAAGGCAGAAGCAGTATGATATGGCAAACAGAGAGACTTTCTTATACCTTTGTGGGTGATTTTTTAAGAAGACCCTGGAACATATTTTAAAGATGGGACTTTTCCAGATAGCCATCAGGAGGTGATTATTTATGTATTCCTCTCTCTGGTTATCTGACGATCTGAACCCAATCTACCATATGTGTATGAGGAGAGGGGCAACAGAGCAAGGAGAGAGTGCAGGCTTCTCAGACATCTTCTTGCTATTATTTGTGAGTGACAAATCCTGGAGATGTTGATTGGGTTGATGTATTAAAACAAACCCAAACTGCCTGCAGAAAGCTCAGTTGTGCTCCCTTGTGAACCCCTTCACAGTAGTATTTCATAAATTGTGCTCACCTACTAATACTGGTTTGTTCCTTCTTTCCCTCTGAAGACTATTTAAATGGCTTTTTTTATCTGTGTGAATCAAAGGCATGAAAATAATTCTTTATGTGAATATTACAAAGCTCCAGAGGAGAGCAGGAGGCAGAAGGAATTTCAGTTTTCTGGGATAATGGTTGTCACCTCTTCTGATTTTTAGCTTGCTAAGTATGTGAGGGATTTTGTCTACATCCTGTCTGCACTGGACTGGCTCCTGTTACTGTGACACCATGTATCTACACTGTTTCAGTTTCATTGTTTTTATTGTTTATTTGGTTTCCCTCCCTTGGCTTTGGCTGTAAGATTCAGAGTATAAGAGTACTGCTTCCACTCCTCTCCTCTCCTGTCTGCTGCTCTTTGTTGTCATAGATGCTGAACCAGCCTGTGGAGATAAGCACGTTGTAACCCTGTGCTTGGGAGACACCAGAACACAAAGCAAAGACACCAAACAGGACGTAGTAGTGATAAATAAACAGATTGTACAGCAGAGAGGGAGTTTTCTCTGTGGAATACATTTTTGTGTTATTGATACATTTGTAGCACCCGAAATTTTTCAATTCCATATGTAAAAATACAAATCTTCTACTGGGCCATAAGATATGGTCATGGGCTACTTCTTGAAACAGAAGAGTTGTTTGCCTTAGCTTTAAGTTGTTAAGACTGAAGTATTAAATCTGATTCCTGGTACTGTCTGCATATCCTAATAAAAAAAAATCAATCTAATATAATTAGCCTGTATTATTATACAGAATTTTATACTGACTTCCAGTGGTAATGTGGGGAATCAGTGTGGTAAATATTACTTATAGAAAGAAGTTTAGGTAGTAGGGTTTTTTTTACTTGTTTGTTTTTCTTATGATATTGACTGTTCTTTTCCCTGTTTTCTTTTTGAGTCACATCACACCTTGATAACCAGTAAATTAAGCTGTGTAGATAAAGGCAGATTGTTTTTCTTTTTTCTGAACCTGTTAGTGTGTGTATCTGTCTGTTATTTTGTGTACATTAGCAAAATAACTGCTTCAGACTACTCTTTTTGTACTGTTTCCTTATTTCTCTGAAAAATATCTGCAAAGATAATGATGAAAGGAGAACATTATGAAATAAAGATGAATACTTGCCCAACATTCAGAAGAAATTTTACACAGATTTGCACATGAGCATCTATAGGAAATGGTAACAGCCTTTCACTGTTGATTTGATGATAGAAAAGTAAAAGTGTGACTTTATTTTTTGCATTAGTGCTTGCCCTGTTGTTATTAAACACAGTGATGTGAAAACCTTATGTAATTTGATAAGAGAAAACCAGAACAGAACTGCATTTAAGGAAGCACAGTAGCATCTGCAGATTCTTGGAAGCGAGCAGCACAAACTTCCTACTAGCTAAGAAGTTAAGGCGTCTATAAAGTACACAGTCATGGGAGAAAAATTGCATCTTCCAGTGTTAAGACTCAGAAGTAAGCTGCAAAATACATTGATATAATTAGATTAATTTTTCTAAAATATATTAATGAGGAAAAAAAACCTTAATGCATTTTCTTTCACATGTGCATTTCAGATGTACATAACGTTTAACTGTAAAAAGTGAAGGGGTAATCGATGTACATGAAATAGAGGTAATTTTTGTGGTAGGATGAGGGCAGAGTGGTCATGATTTATTATTAATAGAGTAATTATGGACAAACCTATTTTTTATAGACTTTCTTATAATATTGAATCAATGGCCAAATAGGACATCCTTAACAGAAAATCTTAGGATCAGTAAAATCAAAAGTGCTTTCCCACTACTTTTACTTGTACAATCAGAAGTAATAGAAAGGGAACAAAAGAGAGCTACAGAATTCATAGCTGTTATTTATGAATTGAGTTGTGGAATTCTTAACTGCATCAGCACTAGCATGACTAGTATAACTTTTAGAGTAGCAATTAATAAAAATAGCAACTTCAAAATTGAGATATCAGAATTTCTATGATTGAAATATTTTAAAAAATATTAAAACCTTGAAAAAGGTCCTTTTTGTTCTAGATGAGAAGGAATGGAGAACTTATATGTTCTTTTTCATGTCAAGTTTCTCTCCAGATTCTCTTAAGCTTTTTTCTGGTTTTTATTTTTGGAACTAGATTTTTAAGTGGTCACTCTGTTGTTTGCAGCTGTGTTGCAGGTAATTGGATGCTGTGATTCTTTTTTAGTTATATTTTTGTTGGATTGCTGCACAGAATTTCAACCCACATGAAGGAAAAATGCATTCTGTTTTAAAATAAAGACTGAGAACAGAATAATTGTTATACTAAATGAGGCATCCAGGGATTGCAATCAGGTGCAGAGGACATACCTGTACTGTAGAGTACAAGAGGGTCAGGAAGAAGCTCCTGATCCCAAAGACAAATTGAGTGTTCTGTCCACACTGTGTATGGCTTTCCCCCCTATAAGAGATAGATATATTTTTTTCCATTTCATGGTGTTTAAGATGGTGTCTAACAAGCCCATCAGAGTGGCATTTGAGAAACATGAAACAGAGCATGCGTGAAATGTAGTGGAAATGGGGAGTTTGTGGGCTCAGTGTCCTCTGGGTTGTGTGCAGTGACTGGTCAGGTCAAGAGGAGCAAAACTGCTGCAGGCATGTCCTTACTGCCCTTCAGGAGTGCTCCCTCCTCTGAAGTAGACACTGGGCTGTGCCAGGTTGTGCCTTGGGAATGGCTGGGGAACACACCCAGCAGTGTCAGGGATCAAGGCTATCAGCACTGAGTTTGGCCCCTTGCCCTCTGTCCTGTTTATCAGAGTGTTTGTACTCAGAAAGTCTGCCAAAGCCAGAAAATGAGATCACATCACTCTTTCTTTCCTTCCTGGGCTTCAGATCTGCATATTTCAGACTGCCACATTCAGTCAAAGGGGGTCAATGTCGTCCTGCTTCCTGTTGCTGACACTGCTGTTTATTGACAAAAACTGGCAGTACTTGTGACCAGCAAGAGGAAACTTATTTCAGGAGGTGACTGGTCTGATCTAGTGTGGAGTATTGGTTATGTCATCATTAAAAGGAAGGACAGCTAAGGCGCATGCCTTTACTTACTCGCTCTGGGATATCAAAAATGAAATTTTCAGGAATATGGTTTTTACTTTCTTGATGTTGCTAATGTCTTCCTCCAGAAAGTTATTAGTCTTTGCCTTAGACTTCCATTTGTGTAATCCTGGGATGAATTATCTCTTCCTCCACCCTTGCATCAAATTGTAGTGGCTGGCATATTTAATAATTTGAAAGTGGCATATGAGTATTTTTGTTAATATACTTTCATCCAGGGTAACAGCCCAACTTTTATCCAATGTTTTGAGATTATAGGAGTAAATTATACATCAAAGCATTGGATTTCCAATCCAATGGAATTATTTCCACTTAGGTCCTTATATCTTTTCAGAAGTAGTGACCTATTTCTTACCAATGAACAAATCTAGTTTTCCATCTTGTAATGAGACCAATTTTTGTCTTCATCTGTGGCAATATCTTAAGAAACTTCAGAGGTTCTGTACAGAGAATTTATAGTGGCAATGTTAATTTTTCCCTTCATTTTTTTCTTGTTCTTAGTCTCATGGCCTTAAATGCTGAAAGAGTATGATAAGGAATTGCATTTTCCTTGACTTTATTGGTTTTCTGAAAATGTTTTGAATTTGGTCCTTATCTCTTGTTTCAGTTTTCTTCCACAAGGTTGAGCCACTTTTTAGAGATCAGAGGCTTTTTTTTCCTGCTGATGCTACAAGCTAAACATGTCATTAAGAATTTCTTCACTGAAAGGGTGGTTAAGCATTGGAACAGGCTGCCAGGGGTGGAATCACCATCCCTGGAAGTGTTCAAGAAACAACTGGAGGTGGCACTTTGTTCTTTTGTCTGTTGTGGTGTTTTATCAAAGATTGGACTCAATGTCTTGGTTTGAAAAAATCAGGTGTCTGCTAAGGAAGGCAGGATCCTCTCTTGAAATAGAAAATGTAAACGCCTTCCCTCCAAGTTATTATAATTTTGAAATTCAGGGACTCTCAGGCAAAGATGTAGGAGTAGGAATAACAGTTATTTATTAGGAAAAATAAAAATAAAAATGCAGTAATACAAAACAACACTCACAGAGTCAGAATACAACCTGGCACCCTGTGGGTCAGGGTGGTGGCAGCAGTCCCTTTAAATGGTGGCTGCAGCCCTCCTGCAGTGCCAGGTGTAGTTCTGCTGGAACAGTGATCCTGTAGAAGGGTGTAGGTTTCCTCTGAAGATCCAGTGGTGATGTAGATGGGCCTGGTCTTCCTCTGGGAATCCAGTGGAAAAGAAAGCTGCTCCTCTGGGAATCCAGTGGGAAAAGGCTGTCTGTGGAGTTCCTAATTTCAGATTATATCCAGGTAGGAATGCTTGGCTCCTCCGGCTGCTTGGCAGAGCATCTCACAATGGAATGACGTAATTTTGTCAGTCATGCAGTGAGACTCAGTAGCCCATTAACAGAAGATATTTCCCCAGAGGGAGGCTGGGTCATGGAAGAGACAAAGAAAACTGCCCCACCCGGTTTTAACAGGTGGCCCAATTAACAAAAGATAACTGCCCCACCTCTAACAGATGGCAACAGAATACACACCCCTGGCCACATCTTGCATTTGCAACCTACGACACTCTATGATCTTGGTGATCTTAACCAACTTTAATGATTCCACAATGTTGTGACAGCTTTTGTAGTTTGAGGTGATGCTGTGCCACTCCTTGTGTCCACTTGGGGACTCCCTGCTCGCTCCGGCACAGCGGACGGTGAGGACACTCTCCCGTGCCTCAGGAGATTGGGAGGGCGGCTGAGGCTTTTGGCCTTGTGGGGTGAGACGGTTGCGATGCTGGTGGAAGTAAGGAGTCGACTCCAGTCGGGGGTTAAGTCCAGGTTTATTAAGGAGAGCTCCGGGGAGATCCACAACCCAGGGGAACCAAGTGACTGAAACCCCGGACTGGGCTGTGCAGCACAATATCAATGGGAGTGGAAACATGGGGGGAGATCAGCCACCCACCAATGGGAATGTTCGGGGGAGTGGAAGGTGGGGAGACAAACACATGGGGAATTCAGTAGGGGACGTGGGAAGGAGGGACCCCTGGCCCCTGTCCAATCACTCAACGCCCTTTGTGGAAGGTTCTGCATGAGTGGGATGGGGAGTTGAGTGATGGACAAGGCACCAGGGAGGGGACAGGGGAATGATCCAGCAAACTGGGGAGAGATTGACATCAGGGAAGGAGGAGGGGATTGACATACAAGGAAAGGGGTAGTTCAGGGTAAAACCGTGGAGGAAATGGGGGATAAAGGGACGAACCATTACAGAACTGGTACAAAACATGAAACTTAAAAAC
>QUSF01000003.1:17025862-17303213 GCA_003676055.1 Chloebia gouldiae
TTGAGGGATACTTGAGAGGGATCATTGCTCACAATGTTGTGTGGTTTGGCAGATATCCATAATTCCCTTTCAAAGGAGAAAGCAAATTGAAAGTTTTAACATATATTTAAGTTTACCAGTAGATTGAGAGAACAAATCCATTGCTGGCATACCTCTGGAAATTGCCTCAAACACATTGTTAGTTTGTCTGCTAGGTAAATATTTTTCCAATAAATTTGTTACATATTTGTATGTGATGGGAGTGTAGAATTAGAGAATATCCATGACCAAGATTATATTTATTCTTATTTGATGCAGTTATTTTTTTCATTAGAATGCATCCAGTCTTTAGATCTATATTGAGAAAAAAGGAGAATACTGATTTGGCTGTATGCTTCTCCTATGTGATTAGCTGTGATTTAAATCTGCTTTTGTAGAGTTTTTATAAGTATGCACTTTGTTTAGCAGTTATTTGTATCTGCCAATGTTGAGAGTGGCTGGATTTCTTTACTTTTTTTTTTTTCCCCACTGTAACAAAGAAGTCAATCCAGATGCATATTTTTACTTTGTGTAAAACAGCTGTTCCTATTGTGTGCATTGGCTACTGGGTAGTATCCTTTAAATCCATTATTAATTCTGTTTTCGGTCAGCATTTGTTCTGGATGTGGCCTTTACAAAATGACCAGCAAGGCTGCTTAACAGGAGAAATCCAAGCCTGGTGAGAGTGTCACATTCTCTTAATTAGAAGTCTTACAAAGCAGAAGCTTTAAGCAAATGAAACTATGAAAAGAGCTTTAGCCTTAGCTGAGAAATTAAAAACTGAATAAACAAAATCTCTGCCATTCCCCATGTTTCCCAACAAAATGTAATCTGGTTTCTGGGTTTTGAATAGCTTCAGAAGGCCTTTGTCTGCTCCAGCAAAAGATATACTCTTTGCACTTTGAAGCTTTGAGGAGATTTCTGTCTGCCTGTCTCTCTCTGTTCTTGATAATTTCTGACCTGTCTGTAGCCTGTGCTGTCTGGCCTTGGTGGATTTGTGATATGCTGAGTATGACTGAGAAGGAGAAAGGAGAAATTTGCCTTGGCTTGCCTGATGGTGCGATGCTAAAACAGCACATGAATCCAAAATTGCATAGTATTGGGCCTTTCAGAGTATTTGGATGAAGAAGAAAGGCAGGAGGGATCCTGGGCAGTCCTACCCCTTGACCCCAATAAAAGGCCATGAGCGTTCGTCAGCATTTTAGTTGGTCATTTTCCTGATGCTTGGGTTACTTATTAATGGGGCTGTTTTAGATCCAAGAAATATATTGTTCTCCTGATTTATTCTCAGATGGTGCAGGGACCATTCAGAGTTCAATGATTTCTTGTAACTGCTGCCTCACAGGATGGATTGAGGTCTATTCGGGGTGATAGTTTGTCAGGTAGTGCTATGCTTGCAGGAGATTATGTTGATGGGCTTTCAAGTGAAAGGGTCAGGAAAAAAAGAGAAAGGAAAAAGAGTAGGATTAGTATAATGTTTAACCTAGCTCAAACTAAAGCGAGTGGAAGAAAATCCTAAATGCTTTAATTGCACCAAATGTTAGAACTTTGAAGGTATTTGGTGGAAACATTTTGGGGGAAGGGGGCAAATATTTGACGTTAGAAACTCCTTGGAGCAAAGGTTTATTTTTTCCCTGTAGTTTACACACAAAATTTTGAAGGACGATGTTTTATTAAAAAAAAAAAGTCAAAAAAGATTTGTCACTTTCTATTAGCAATGACAAAAATGTATTTTGTACTTACAATTCAGGTTTGTTTAAAATGTAAAAACTTAGATATAACTATATCTACATTTAATATATTATTTTTTAATATCTTGTGAATTAAAAATAGTTGATTTCTACTTTAATGACAACAATTTTACAGGGTAAAATGAAGCATAAATTTCTTGTTTTAAATTTTTTTCAGGAAGTATAGTTAAATTGCTTTAAAGCTATGGGAAATGTAGATGTGAATGAAGCTACCACATATATTTTTCCAGTGTAGGATACATTTTTCATAGTGTAATATATTTATCAGTCAAAGAATTGTTGATATAAACTTAAATGTATTAATATGGTTAGAAGAAAGGTCCAGGTTGCTCAGTCCTGTTAAGAAGGGAGTAAGAGGGATGTGTGTTGAGGACAGGATGCTCCAGTGCATGGGTGATAAAGCTGGAACGCAAACACCCAGCACAGAGCCATGGTGGGCTGCACAGAGTGCAGCACCATTTGAGATAAATGGGAAATAGGTTATGTTGCTTGTTCTGATCAAAGGAAAATGCTTTGATCTGTATAAGAGGAGAATAAAAAAAATCAAATAATGTTGTGTTTGACTTGAGTTGTGGCTTTCTGGTGCATCACGGGCATGTGTATCCTTACATTGTCAGTACTTACTGTGCCTTGTGAACATGGCAGCCTTTGCCACCAGCCTGAGCCTGTGGTCATTCCTTGTGGATTAAACTGAAAACTGGAGTCTTTTGGTACTGCTGTTGTCTCCATCAGTGCCGGCAACAAAAGCTACTCTTATTTTTCCATCCTTGTAAATTTTGCTCCTTCAGTTTAGTTCCATCCTTTTCCAAGTTCTCATCCTATTTCACAGCCTAAAGCCCAGCTCTTGCTTGTGTTAGTTCTACTTTGTGATCTAATCTGACAAATTCTTGTGACGAGATGTGAATTGAACGTGCAGGAACTGGAATATTTTGAAATGAGTGATACCAATGAAAAATGGATCTGCTGCCCTGGAAAGCTGTCAGCAGTGCACAGCACCCGAGATGGCAGGGCTCAGTGCGTGAGCAGGCGTGGGATGGGGATGTGGAGGGCAGGACTCCAGGGAGCCGTCACCCCTGTGCTCTGAACGAGTTACAGTTGTGAATATGTGTTTTGATGGTCGATCTTGGTGAGAGAAAACTTATAAATCCCCTCTGTTTTCAGAGATACTAAGGCCATAGGGTAGTGTTATTCTGCCACCTGGGGTGTAAAATTATCTGGATGGATCAGAATATCTAAAAGGTTGTATGAGCAGTGCCCCTAAAAGTGCCTGTTTTTCCAGTGTTTAGTGCTGTATAAAATGTCATGGCTGTCTCAGATAAAGACTTGTAAAGTAGGGTAGAATCTGATGCCTGGTTACATAGAAGGCAGTGTTTGAGTACTGAACAATAACTAGACCAAATTTAGCTTTTCGGAGACTGGAGTCAAATGTAAGAAAAAAAAAAAGGCTGAAAAGAGATGGGACGTATCAGAAGTCTAGTGAAAAGCACATCTGCTGTCCTGAACCATCAAGCTGTGAAAAATGATGCTGATCATCATATTTTATAGCACCATTTTATAGCTTCTCTGTTCTGAGAAGCATGGTGACAGGGCTTAGCAAAAAACTGTTTTGTTTAGTGTTTTACCTCTGCTGTTTTCTTTTGTTCAGAAATAATGGAAAGAAACTTCCTGATGGAGCATAGGTATTGAAGGTATTTAATTTAAATTGTAGCATAGGATGAGCAAGAGATATTCCAACTTCTGAGGGAAGTCCCAGCCTGCTGGAAATGAGTTGAGGAGTGGATGTTTTAAAATTGTTTTAACAGGTATTTCTATTTAATTTTAGTTGTTTATTGCTTTATCACAAGAATAAATTCCTGGAGTGTTTAAGTATTTCTGATTTATTATTTCTGTCTACTTTCTTGCAAGAAAATTGTGCTTTACTAATTAAGAGTTTATGTATTTTGGGGACTTCTTCACTGGCAAATAATCAACCTTATAAACTGAAATGTAGTTTTTTAAACTTGTAATACTTGCAATATAAAAGAAATAAAACCGATTGGCTTATTCCTAGAAAATGTTTTTGGACTCTCATGTAAACTTGAAAGATATTAGTCCACTGAATTATTTTTAGTATCTATAAATGTTGCCTTTAATTCAATTAAAGCAGAGATTTCTGGCTAGAATGGTGTGTTTCAATAATAGTCAGCTTTGTTTTAAATACATGCTGAAGGAAGCTTATATTTAGTTTTAAAATAACATGGTTTTATTTTTTCATTCATTTCTCTTTGCTCTAAAACTTTGTGTTTGATGGAATCAAACTGATTACGGGAATTGCTTGGAATTGTATTGAAATCACAGGACAATATAATTTTGCTGAAACAAGCTGACAGTATAAAGTCACAGCCAGGAACTTGCTCTGTCTGGTGTAGTCATCTGTAGCTGCTTGGGAGCTAGATGCAGTGTAGCTGCTGCTGTGGGTCCTCAGCTAAGTGAATTTATTCAGGTGATTAGTTTGTATTGCAGAGACTTAAACAACAGCACTTCAGTGTCTTGCATCTCTCTCTCTGAGGCTGGCTGGAGCAATGCAGACATTGGGTTTGTCAGTAAATTGACTGCAAAGCCTTCTCTTGGAATCATGGCTAAGTGGCTAAAGTCAAAATATCAGCTAGGAACTTCATTTATTGGATATTTGTTTTACTAGAGATTATTTTTTTCAGTTGTATGCTTATGCTATTACAAGTCTCTCAGAAATGCAGTGACAAAGAGGTCAAGTAAATAGCCTTTGTTTTGACAGTTTGCTATTGAATTATAAATACTAATATTGTAAGGAAAACCTAATTAAATGCCGTTTTATACTGGAATTTCCTCACTACAAGGGTAAAAAGTTATCAAATATAATCCCAGGGTTAAACTGGACATTTATCAATAATGTTGCCTTACAAATAAATAGACCGTTTCCTTTCTGTAATCTTTGAGATGACAGCAGTAAATTATTCATCTGCAAACTCTTCTTCTGTACTGAATTGATGGCTGAGGTTCATTGTGTTCACCAGGCTGATTCATGTTTGCTGTGGAAATGGTAGAGTAGCTGCCTGTTGTTACTACCTTGGTAATGAGCTACAACAGCAATGATGAGATGTTGTCTGTCTAAGGGAATAGAAAGATATTTCACCTAGGAAAGGAAGGACTGGGGAAATGCATTTCCTGCTTGGTATTTTATTTGAAAGAGCAGATCAGAGTGAACACATGACTTAAAATTGCTTTATATCCTATCTTCTCTTTCTTACCAGTTTTTTTTTCTTTGTGGCACATGTTCTTGCAGCAGAAATGAAACAAATATTAGCTACTGTCCTGACCCTGATTTGGAAATAAATTACTGAAGCATATTATGTCTTAGGGGTGTTTGCTTTGTGTATATTTCAATTACAGTAGGAATGTATGCTATTGAAAGGCAGAGGTTATTGCCCTAGTTCTTTCTTACCTCGCTTTCAATTAAATCTGATTTCTGTTACCATAGCATTGCCTACTCGTATGCTGCTTAGTCCAGTGCTGGTCATTTGTGCATGTTTTCTATTTGACTGTGTGGCTGTTCTTACTGTTCCTAGTAAGAACTAACAGCCTCTGTTGAGTCTTTTTGGTCTGGGAGGGGGTGCTCAGGCGGCTGTTTTTCACAACTGATGCAATTGCTAATGTTTCCTATGCAAGAAGGCAGACTTCTACTCAGTACCCCTGGGGAGTGTAAACATCATTTTTATCATGTTGGAACTACAGGCTCTGTCAGCCCAGTGAAGTTGTTCTCAATTAGTCTGAGGCAGTCCAATTCAGAAGGGAATAGCTGCTCCTGTTCGAGCCCATTTTTCTTTGAGTGTTGCCTGTGCTGATTTCCAGCTGTTACCATGCAGCTTTGGGGAACTAATGGGGTTCATTTGGAACATCTATCTCAAAAGGAAATGCCTTAGTCAGTGTCTAGTTGAATGATTGGAGATTTTCACGCACAAAAGCCCCAGTTAATACCCACTTAGCTAATTATCTCTCAGTGTACACGATCATCCTTTTCAGTCCAGTAATTAGAGAAAATTAAGTGGAACCTTGCTAATTTGCACTAATGTTAGAATCAACCTATTGCCAATTACTGAATTTTGTGAATTAGTGCAAATGAAAACAAGCACTTTTTACAAACTATAGAGTAAGTAACACGTGCTGAACCCTATGCAATAATGCCACATTATTAACACACTGCCAAGAACTCACCTGTACATGCAGGGGAAGTTAATATGAGAACAGGGGAGTTAAATTGAGAAGAGAATCATTCTTATGCTGGAGTTTGCCCTTTGTTAACAATGTATAGATTACTACATTGAGGCCTAAAGTTACATGGTGTGTCATGAACACCATTCCCCTGCTTTCTAATAGAGTTCAAGGAGACCTTCGGAGATCTCCTTACTAACACAACTTAAGTTTCTCCTCTTTCAAAGCAGCTGTAATTGTCACCATGGCTGCCAGAGTCAGTGCAACATCTTGCTTTGATCCTTTTGAGCTCTTGCAGGGGGCCAAAAAGCTGGAAAAATCAACCCTTCTGAAAATTCAGTGCAAGTGAAAGATCTAACTGCTGTGTTTTCAAAATGCCCCCCTTTTTTTTTTTCCTTTTCCTCCATGAAAGTAGTTTTGTTCATGATTCCCTTGTGTGACTGCATTGCAATCCCTGTCCTAATCTTTCTTTCAGAAGGCTCTTTTTCCAATCCTGTTTATAGTGCTGGAGTTAACCCCATGTTCCCTGGATATCCAGTTTTTTCTTAGACTTGGTTGGGTAACACCTAGAGAGCAGGCTGCCTTCTTGCTCATATCCTTTATACTAAATCACCCATTTCTTTTGGCATGGTCACTGTCCAGATCCCAATAAAATCCTAAAACCCCTGGTGACCATATGCAAAATAACTCCTGGCTGGTGCCACTCAGAAAACTGATCATTACGGTGCAGAAGGCTATTTTGGCACATTTTGAGATTCCTCTACCTCATTGAAACTCCAAATAATGTCAATCTCATTCAGCTCTAATTTTTCATCATGTTTATGTGCCCAATCTGAGATTTGCTGGGAAACAGTTAAGAACACCTTATGACAAAATTTGTTATGCTTCTGTTCCCTGGTTTCAGGAATCATCTTTTCATTGTGTTCTATTACTTTTGAAGACAACAACAGCAAATCAGGAACAGGAGCACTCTTGCTATCTGTGTTCTCACCTGTCTTTGGGAAGCTTCCACTTCTGAAATGAGTAAAATTTATCTACAAAGCCAAAATGATTCCTTTGGAACTTTAGCTTTGCAGTCATCCTTTGTAATAACTGTATAATTCCAGGGCCTCTCTCCATCTGGTCCGAGGTGGTACCTGAATTTCTTTTACTGGAATCTGTCCAGTCACAGTAACACAAACTGATGAAAGCTTGGATGCCTGTAACTTTCCAGAGCTCCAGCGTATGGATAGGAAGGTGAAATGCTGTATGTAGAGCAGCCAAATCTGCTGTTTATGACCTAATGGCAAGATTATGACAGTCTGTTAAGATGACCTGCTTTTTAGCCTGGGCTGCCTTTTCTTCTCTAGTTATAGGGAACTGCCTATAAGCTGCAGGAGCCAAATGCCTCAAGCTTTTAATTTCATGTGATGTAAATTTAGGAAAATAGAAAGCGGGACACTAATAAAGATTGTGTTTCTTTGGTTGCATTCTACCAGCTGCCTTTTTTGGTGGTGAAAGAACTTTTATGGAAATAAAAACAGTGTTTGGTAACCTTTAAAGTTATGAGGAATGAAACATAAGATAAGGTTTTCTTTTATTCCTTTACATTCTGACTTCCAAACCAAGAAGTTTAGTTCCCCCAAGTACCTAATCCCAATTTATTTTCAGCACAAATGAAAGAATTTAATATTTAAATCAGTCCTAGGGATTCAAATTATCGAATTGCCAAGTCTTCTAAGTCATGTAATAGCTTTTTAAAAAGTATGTTCTGCCCTAAATTGTAATTCAAAAATAAAAAAAATCCAAATGAATTCCACAAAGAACTCCCTTTTAATGGTCTTAATCTGTAGTTTTGATACAAATTGACCCCTGGATTTGAGTAAATAGAAGTAAGAAATAGTATTAAGATAACTAGAATATAAAAGTCAGTGTAATCCTCTTCACAAAATTGCGTATTATATGCTTGGGTGTTGGGGGAGGAAAGGTAACATCTTAAAAGGGGTATTTTGACGTGACCGCCTGTTTCTGTGCCTTCCCAAACTGTTTCACACCCTTAGTCTGTTCATTGAGGGTGCAGATTGAGAAATATTCAAGATGTGAAACTACTGTTGAACAGTAGCTAGGACATTAATGTGTTATGAGAATTACTTTGGTCACATCTCTAAAACACAGGACAATACAAGCTGCTATGAAGAAAATAAATTACATCTCAGCCAGCCACAGTAGAGCCATGAAGATGTTAAAAGGGAGGGAGAACTTGATGTCTGAACCACAGCTGACAAAACTGGCTGTCTCAAAAGGGGAAGACTAAGGGGAAACTTAATCACAGTCTTCCCATGTCCAAAGATAGGTACAGAAAAAGTGGAGGTTCTCTCTTTGCAAGGTTGCATGGTGGTAGGAGAAGAGGCAATGGGAATAGCTGTGTCAGGAGAAATTCTGTCCTGGAGATAAAAAAAAAAAACTTCACCATACAAACAACTCACCACTGAAATAAGTTTCCCAGAGAAGTAGTGAAATTGCCCTTGCTGGAAAAACTCAAGATTTGGCTTGACAGAGCCCCAATAACTGATCTAAACTCAGGCTTTCAACAGAAGATTGGATGAGATGATCTCCAGCCTACTTTGCGATGATTCTTCATGAAACGCAGACTGTTGGTTTGGTGATTGTTTAAAAAATAGTTTTCTGAACACAGCTGAATTGTTATAAATACATAAGATACCAAATTTCATGGGATTTGAAAACTAGTTCCTAAAACTGAAAAAGTAATATGATTCAGTAAGCACTGATATAAATCAAGATCTACTCTAGTAACTGGGGTATTTATTTTCTCCCCTTTTTCTATTTCTGTGATCTCTAAAATGAGGAAATTTTTCTTATTTTTATACACTTGAAGAATAATATCCAGTAAGCATCTAGCAATGCAAGTGCTGTTGTTTGTGATGCTGGCTAATTCCTTTAGGCGTGTGCTTCTTGTATTTAGCAGATATTCCTCAGGGACAAGGACATTTGGGTGGAAATATATTGGTGTTTAACAGCAGTGAAATTTTTAGGTTTGTTCTGTAAAATAGTCTAATTTTTAAACTTAAATAGGATGCAAGCTCTCCTAGGTCTTATGTTGTAGGTGTATATTTTTCTGTTACTGCTTATGTAAAAATTTTTGTAGCTTTATTTCTTTGCAGGGAAAATGCTTTTTTATTTCTTTGCAGGGAAATGCTCAAATTATGCTTTCAAAAGATTTATCTTTGAATTTTTGAAGAGTCAATGAAATCAGGAAATAAAATTATATTCATGATATTGATAGATAAGTATTGATTTTTTGATTGCAGCTCAAGATAACACTGTTCAAAGGGCACAGATTGAGAATGCAACAAAAACCATCATACAAGTACTGTCAAGAGTGGGAGGAGGAGTTCGCTGGAGTTCACAGAGAGTGTCATGAGGAAAAATTCCCTGGTGTTGATTTTTTTCCTTCAAAATATGATGAGCATTTATTGTAGCCCATTTGTAAAAGTATAGCTTTACATGAATTAATAGGAGAAACTAAAAGCAAAAGCTGTGGCAAAGTAATTACATGACAATCCTATCTTTCCACAAACAATATCTGCTGTGAGCATTTGTCTTATTTTAAAATACAAACTGAAGCAGGAAAATAGATCAGGTTCTGTCCTTCATCAAAAGAAGAGGGGATTAAAACATCTGAATTATGAAGATGCAGCACAATAATTGTACAGGGACACTTAAAAAATGTGAGGGTCAAGTGAAGGCTTTCAGAAAGAAATAAATAAAAGAGAAAAAATCCCCCAGATTAAAGCAACTGTTTAAAAAAATAGTTTTAATCACAAAATAGAAATAAAGAACAAGGAGGAGGGTTAACTGTTGCCTTCTTCCCTCCTGGGAAATATATCAGACCATATGTTTGAAAATAAGAAACTTTTTCTTCAATTCAATGGCAGCTGATGTTGGAAAACTGTTACGATAGTGCAGTACTGACCTCCTGTGTTTCAGGATATAACAAAATAAGCGTGTGAGAAAATGTTTTGCAGTTATGAAGTAACATATTGATGACTTTTTGCTGACAAGTAGGAAGAAAAGAGAACACTATCTTCTTGTTCAGCATTATAAATACACTCATTTGGGATTGCAGATTTAGCTTGCTGGTATCAGGTGGTATACAGATAGTAATTTTGCCAGGAATCTTCATATTAGTGCTCGAATTTTCCTAAGAATGGGTGAATCCATGGGGTTTGGATCTTCCTTTCTTCTTTTAAATGTTTGCTATCACAACATTACCTTTATTATTATCCCATTTTCTTAATTCTACAATCTCGGGGGGAGTTGACTCACTGAATAAAAGCCTGGGTTGTGAATTAGACAAGGGAAACTACTCATAAATGAGAATGATATTGAGAAGGTTCTGAACACAGTGTATCTGTTATTTATTTTATATTAATTATTTTTTCTTGCCCTTTGATTATTTTTCTTTCACTTAGTTTCCTTTTATTTCTATAGTCTTCTATTAATGATCGTCATTTTGTTTCCGCCTTATCACCCTTTTCAGTCTTTTAACTTTTTCTCTGATCTCTTCTAAAAAGAATTTTGCATGTTCTCGAATGACATAGTTATCTATCAAACTCATAGCCATTTCATCCCTAAAATTTTGTTCAAAGGTTCATGTTTGCTTTTGTAAAACAAATAAGGAAAGCTTTATGTTGCACTCTTTTTTTCTCTGGAAACCCTTGGTTGTGGAAAGTAATTGATTGTTATGTCAAGATGCAGTGGAATCCAGCTTGGGAGGATTGATTATGAGCGTAAAGAAAAAGGCTCCATCTCTGGTGATGGGTTAGTGGGGGGAAGGGAGATGAAAAAGAAGAAAAAAGTAAGAGCACAAGGAACAAAAGAGGCTAAGAAGAAAAAACTTTAAACTTTTACGCATCATGAAAATGGGCCTTGAAATATTACGGCAAATGGACTTTTTTAGAAGATACTTTGTGTTGTTGCTAATTATTGTGTGATAATTGTATGGTAATGTCATAAGGGCTGGAGGAATAGCTACAATGGAGCTAAATCCACCTTGTATTATTCACTCAGTTTTTCTCGAGAGTCTGTGGCTTAATGTGTATTAAAAATAGTCATAGTGTTTCTGGCTTATGGAGGTTTTGAACTCTTTGCAGTGTTAGCTTTTGGTAACTATAAATTACAATTTATAGTTGTTATTAGTCAGTGCTGTGAGGAGTGCTTTCTGCCACTTGATAAGGGAAGATCACGTGTTACATGTGCATTTCTAACCTGTACATTTTGGACATAGAATTGGATAAGTGAATTACAAGAATTGTTATCATTCTTAAGCATGGCTTTTACCATGTGTCTGTATTGTTTTCAGCAAATTAAAAATAATAAATATATGTTATTTCTGAATGTGTTGCTAAAAGGTATCCAGGAACAGCCTCTGCTGTTGACTTTTGCTTTCTCCACATTGAGGGTCAGCTAATAATGTGACTGATGGCTCAGCAGGGGTCTGAGAAGCCTTTCTCAACCTCATCCAGAGTTCCTGTGCATCCCAGTATGGATGGAGGTAGCACATCTGGTAGTATTTGCTTTGAAGCAGGAAGCGTGAGTTTGGGATTGTGGCATCGTCTCCATTGCACTGGCTGGCAGAGCAGCTTAAGCACGTGAAAAGCATACACTGCATTCATTCAAAATGTGGTTGAGCATCTGTAGCTGTGTATACTCCCTTGAATTCCTGGCCGAAATTCCAGCTGAATCAGCTAGAATTGCACCTGGCACTTCCATCGCACTATGGTAAAAGAAACAGGTTGACCTAAAAGCCAGATTTATGTGTATTTAGTTATGGAACTCTCAATAAAATCAGTGCTAACTTTAAGGGCTGTATATCACTTTGGAGTTGATAATATATACTGTGCTTGGGTAATTTTTGCCATTTTTTGGGGGGAAAGAATAGTGTTCTGTTTTGCTGATTGAGTCTTTCTTGGTTGTAAGATGTGTATGTAATTCCTGGAGTCATGGAATTGCTTTGGTTGAGCTGAAGGAATCATAAAAAGATTCATGGGAAAGATGGTGTTTCTCTGGGCTCTGCTGAAGCTTTTTATGGCATTTAAAGAAGTGTGGTGTGGAGTTCACAGAGGATTTGAGGCTAGTTAAAAGTAAGTTGGAATTTGTTTGACCTTTTTGCCTGTACATTCTTTTCAGAGCATTAGGTGGCTGAGGTCAAATTGAAATGTGTCACTGGTCAGTGTCTGAATTTAATTAGTAGGCAAGGACTTGGAGGACTCTGAAGTACAAGATGCTTGATCCCCACCTTCCCTTTTCAAATAAAAACAGAACATGATCTGTTTGTGTTTTCCTTCCACCAGCTGGTACAGTTTCTTGAATCTGTTTCTTAATGTAAGGTTTAAATGTGGGAAATATTACAGAAAACTGTTGTACTACCAGGCTGGTTGTTCAGCCTGGTTTATGACATCTGCAATAGTTTATGTGGACAGTCACTACTATATATTACACTTAATGACAGAAATTATGAACAGTTTACCATATTTGCTGAGCTGATTTCCTGAATTCCTAGTAGAAATTGCCAGCTTTATGTTGATTTATGGATAAATCTAAAAAGACTAAATTCATACATTTTACTCTTAAAGAGACAAAGACTGCTGTAGATGAGTATGATGAACTGTGATATAAATACTCATTGACATTTAAAAAAGGCAATACTCAGCTAGCTGAGAGTGGCTTTCCTAAGACAAAACACAGTAGTGGAACTCTGCATCTTGGTAACAAATATGTTTGTGATAACTCAAACAGTTTTGTTTCTGAAGTTCAGCCTAATTTCTTTATGTACTACTCTCAGCATTTAAAATAATGTCCAGCTTGAATAGTTTTGAGAGAATGATATGCCTCTTGTTTCAGAACAGTTTGTAAAGAATTTTTGTACATACAGTGTTTTAATAGTTATTACATGAAAGAGAACAGAAGCAAGAAATTCTAAGATAGTAAGTATTCATAATAGGGAGTTTTTACAAAATAATCCACCATTGATATGTATAAATTATTTCCATGTTATAAAAATGACACTGTGTAAATCCTTGTCAAAATACAATTTAGATAGGGCCTTTAGTTTAAAGTCTTGAAGTATTTTGTAACAGTTACGGCAACACCAATCTGTGTCTAATTTTTTCCCTCAAAACTAGAGTATCTTTTATATTGACTGTTAAAGAGTAATAGAAAAGGAGATGATGTTTTCTCAGGAAATTCTCAATTATTTTTCTGTGCTGTCTCTGTCACCACTTAGTCACATATTCTCTGTGGTGTAATTTTGAATTTTTTACTCACTTAGAAAAGTGATGGGGAGCTGAGAAGATACAGGGTCATTGATCTTCTGTTAACCCATGTTTCCACAGTGTAGTTATTTTTGTCACAATTTGAAGAGAGTATATAGGTTATTGAGGCTTTTTTTGGTAAAACATGCCAGTGTAGAGTCCTCAGTACCAGGTTTGAACTGGAATCCCCATGGATGCTGTGGGGATTCAGCCCAGAGACCACATCTCTGTATTTCCAGGGTTCCTGATCTTTACTGGGGGTTCTTTCTCACTCTGTGCCTGGTGTGTTCACCAGGACTCCCCTTATTAGGTTGAACCGATAAAAGCTTCATTTGGCATCTACCCATAATTAATAACTTCAGAGGATAAAGTATTTGTCAGAAATTTGGCTGGCAGGTGGAAATGGATAAATCAAGTTTCCCAATACAGTGCTATTAAAAATTAGAAATTAATGAAAAGAAATAATTAAAAAATCAAGATACTTGTCAAGAGTTTTCTTTTGGCATAGTTGTGTTTAATCTTAGTGCACAATATGTTTGTGAAAACAAGTTTCTGCACATCTACCATGATAAATGGATGCTATTCTTTGATGGAAAGGATTACATTGTACGTGTTGGCATTTATGAGACCTTGTTGAATTTTTTTTAGCATATTCAATCTTCTCACTGTGTTTTCATCTATTGTTTTCCCTGACAGCTGGAATAAGACCATGAAGTCAAGTGGCAGAGGCCAGGAGGTCTTTGGTTACTGAACTGCCTTTCTTCTTTAATTTTTGAATTAGATTTGTTTGCTATAGTTGATATTTCTGTTTCTACTTGGTGTTTTTTTTTCAGTTCTAAAATAAAACAAAAACTTTGTGCCAAAAGTCTTCCTGCAAATATAGTATAGGAGTACGGTGCAAAAGCAGTGTCATACTCTTGCCTACTGCATGTGAGCAAACAAGAGGTTTCACATGGAAGCAAATCAACCTGCAGATAGTTTTTCCTCTCCTTTCATCTGAAAAAATAGCCTTGCATGTGCTTCATAGTTTAAGTAACTGATCTTCATTTGGGTCAATAACCACTATCTTAAAGAAATGACACTTCAGAGAAGTCTTAAATTATTTGAGCACTTACCACTATCTCTGACAAAAAAAAGTTCATGTGAAATGGAACTATAGTTTCTTTTAAGTTTAATGTTAATTGACAAATCAAGAAATGTAGGTCTTTGGATTGCTCCTTTGTAGTCACCTACAGCTCTGTCACTACTGCTGTTTCCCTCCTTCCTCTAGTTTTTCTTTTCTATGTCGAGTTACCTTCTTTGTAATCTGAACATTTCTGGCTGCTTCTGCAGCTTTTCTACAGTATGGTGTATGGAGGAACTAGAGAGGAGGATGACGAGGAACTATTAAAAAAATTATCATAATTCTTGTGCAATATTACAAGCATTAAATTAACTGCAATTTAGTTCTAATTCAGGGTGGCTGTGCCTTAATTTTTTTCTTTTAAATGGTTTGCCATGTGTTTCACACTGCTATCCATTTGCTGGGTTCCCTGTGCTTGATGGTAACTATTATTTGTCTAATTGTGTATATTTTAAAAGTTAACATTTTCTATTTCTGTCTCATTTGATGCTGGTGCTACTAACAAAGAGAAAACTGAGACCAGATGGTTGCCAAACAGTGAAGCCACCTGGTATTCTTGCAATGCCAAATAGATTTTCCCCTCCATTTTTCTTTCAAAAATGCTGAGACAGATCCAGGATTTTTTGAGGGTCCCAAGAATTTTTTATGCAGTCAGAATAAGATCCCAAATCCTCTTGAATTTATCCTTGAAATTCTCTTCCCTTCTGTTCTTTTCTTTCATGGGTGATTCCAGCTCATGCTCTCTTTCCGTGGTACCACTTGGGTCTCCCATTGAAGCTCTAAACTGCTGACTCTCACACGCTGTTGCCCTGTTCTTTTAAAAGTTTTAAAGTTCTTTTAAAAGTTTTCTACCTTCTGATGTTTACATATTTCTATGGAGTTCTCATGCACTGTTCATATAAATAATGATTGTTTTGCATTCTTCTTTGTGGGAGGAGAGAATTGATGGACTGTTAGTTTGACCAGTGTGGTTGGAGAGGTGGCAATTTCATCCTCCAATCTACGGTCACTTTTGGAATTCTGTATATTGCGAGGTCAGAAATAAAACTTCCTCTTTTCCTTCTTTTACATCTTGAGTGAATGTATGAGTTATTTCATGTCGTAATGCAACAACACGTGGTTTGCAGACCTTGCTTTGTTGAGGAGCCTTGGAGGCTGAAGGTGAAGGCCTGCCCCTGATCACTGCTTGCTCCATCACCTCTGCAGCCACCAGCACTGCCAGGATGGGACAAGGAGTTCTCATTGCAAGCAGAATCCAGCAGGGTGAACCTGCCAGAAATGCTTCTCCCCACCTCTTGGATTATTATTAGTGTGTAGCAAACAAGTGAAGAGCCACCCTGAAGAGCATGGCATTTTGGATGTGCAGCCATCTGATCGCCATCTGATACCTTGTTGATCTGAGCACCAAATCTGAACTGATGCTGCCATCAGAGGCATGACAGTGTGAGCTGGGACTGCCATGACCATTGTCTGAGGATACAATAGTGCACACACAGTGCACAGTTTGCTCAGAGTGGTGGAAGTTAGACTAAGCTAATAAAAAAATATTTCTCTGGTAGGAAATCTCGTGCACGCTCTGCTCCCCATGCCAGTGCCATATGCCGATGTGAGCCGCACCATGTGCGTGGTGGCAGACGAGCTGCTGCAATGTGTGCTTCTCACACTCTTCAAAAGTCTGGTATAGGCAGTGCCTGTGTCAGTATTGATACATCTCTGAGACAAGCATTTAATGTACCATACTGACACAGGGAGTGTAACTCCTCACTTAACTGCTGCCTGTCCTCTGCGTGTTCTTCCTTCCTCTGCCTTTGTAGCTGATTTTCTGGACCCTGCTGGTCTGTAGGCCACAAACACCCTGAATAATACTGACACGAACTCCTGGGTGCTGTGGCTCATTGAGTATAGGTGTGTCCATCTGAACACCCTGGTTGACTTCTGGCAGAGAACAGCTGCCACTATGTCAGCTTTCAGCAAATACCCAAATTAGGGCAGTATTTAATGGCTGTAGTCCTAGAGTGTTTTGTTAGGAGCTGTACAAATTCAACACAAAAAACCTATATCTGCCTGAAAAGAACATATAATCCATCTGTAAGAATCAGGAGAAGGCTGTAAACAAATGAGGAAATGAAAGCAATAATAGGTTTGGTATTCAGCAGTGTACAAGTAGCTGTCCTATGCTATGTGTACAATGTGCCTACATCTACTAATTTCTTATAATTGCTTTCTTCTTGCTATTATCTCATAGTGGTTGTGGCAGCACTGAACTTTTTTCAGCGCCCTCTGTCTTGTGCTGAGTATATGGTTTCTCTATTTCTTTGCTCACGTTCCTTTTATATTATGTGCCTGTTTCCAGTATTTTCTACAGGTGTCAGAAAAGACAGACATCCTTCCTTTGGCAGATTTTGATCATCTCTGTTGCTTCAGCAGTGGCTGCTTCCCTGCTGACATGGTGTCCCTAGATGGCTTCAAGCCATCATGCAGAGTACACCCCTCCAAACAATAACTACAGCTGAAATTGAGTTTTGAGAAATCCATGTTCCTGCTGGTTACAATGGATTGGACACAGTCCCATTACAACACACACACAAACCAGTTCAGAAGTAGTCCTCTCCGGGAAAATACTTTAAAATTCCTCATACTTTGGAAAATGGAAAATACTCCTTCATATCTTTCCATCAGGCAGGAATTATAATATGCATTTAAGCTTTGTGACAGTAAAATAATGTAAAACTAATATTGTAGTGGAAATAATGCCCTTGAAGTGCCTGCCCAGAGTTACTCCTATATGGTCTGTTTAAGCAACGAGACATAATGATTTGAAAGTGCTTTACAGAGGTAGATGTATGAAGTGACAAGGACGTAGCTTCTCCTGGTTTTTTCCATTGTGAAGAGACAATGTTTTTCTTTGAGCTTCTTTTTGGTATTATACTAGAACTAATTTTGCAATATTTACCATTTCTCAAAGTCTGTGATGTAGTTGACAGGAATCCTAAAGATCAAACTTACTGCTACTTTTTCCCACAGCAGAAAGTACTAAATGTTTTCAAGGAAAAAGACAGTCTCTGTTTGAAATCTGTGGGGCTTTTTTCTATCTCTGGAATTCAAATAATTGTGCTGGAAAGCACATGGTTCAATTGCCACAAGTTGTGTTCCTTTCTTATTATGCCAGCACATCAGGGTACTGTAGGCATTGGATGAAATTCTCTGCAATTAATGAACATTAAATTTAAATGCATCTTCTACTGAGCTTGTTTGATTTGTGCAGGCTGGCTCTATTACTACTCTCAGAAGCTGTATTTGCTTTCTGTAGAATATACCTCCTTGCACAGGTGAATTGGACAGGGCAGAACAAAATTCCTGTTCCATCTTACCTATAGGATATGCTGTTTCCAGAGATACTAAAAAGGGCATATAGCATGCTGGCTGAATGTAGGCTAACACATTTTCCTTCTAGATAAAGAAATCTCAAAAAAATATGCAAACCATGTAATATCCAACAAAATTAGCATCTTTCTGAGTTTTTTTTTTTTTTTGACGTAATGTGCTAGTCTATTTCCTTGCATACAAATGTCAATAGAGTTTGTATCACTAGTGTCAGAGAGTCATTAGTCTCCCTCCCCTAAAATAAAAATATTATGTTGTACTGGGAAGGATAAGTTCCTTCTTACTGGAGGTGAGAAAGAAAAATAATCAGCATTGAAAGTTGTGAAAAAGTTTACAGAATCAGTCTGTATTTCACAAATAGAGGACGTTACAGTAGTGATAGAGCACATTTGTGTAATGTTTTCAAAAAATATAAAAGCAATAGAAGGTAGGATATATCAGATATAGGAATATAATGTGTCTCTTTTATAAGAAGGAAGGACCGCTTTCCTAGTTTTCCTTGGTGAGTAAATAGAAAAACCCCAAGCCTATGTCTTGGAACTGAAAAATAGTTGCTTTCATTATACATTTCTAAGGAAGTTTTAAAAAAGAAGCACGGGATAGCATTTAAATAACAAAGACATTTCTTTAAATGCTTACCTTCTCTCCACTCACTAAGGGCCATTTAACAAAGAGAGCAGTATATACAGCTGGGGTGATTTGCAACCGTTCTCCTCTTCCTCTTCCCTCCCTCCCCTACTGCTTGCTCATTATTACTAGCTAACGTCTCTGCTAAGAAATGGAAAGTACAGCCCCTGTCTGCTCCTTCGGGATGCCTGTTCTTCCTTTCCAGAAGCAATTGTGTTTCTCTTTTTTTTCCCCTCTCCCACTCAATACTTTCCAGTTAATTTCTGAAGTAATTCCTTGAATTTGTGGACGCTTTCTTTCCTTTACACTTTTTTTTTTCCTATATAAGCAGGCTCTGCTGCTACACTCCACTTTTTGCTCTGATCCTAGCCCAGCCAACTGTCACTTTTTAGCCTGCAGGGAACCTTCTGGTACTAACATTCCTGCCTTGTTTTTATTAGAAGGGCATCTCTCACAACATATCCCTCGCTGTTTGAAGCAGAAGTCATGTGTATTCAGTAGGAATGAATAATGGATGTATTTAAAGGGTAACTTGCCCTTCTCGTTCCTTTGCACTTCATAAATAAGCACTCTTTTAGTTGAGTTTTACATATTGCTCTACAGGCACAGTTTGAAAAAATCTGGTGATTCAGCTCCCAATTTAAAAACCACTGCTGTATGCAGCTGATAGTTTCTGTGTCTGAAAACTGATCCCACACCAAACTCAATACTGGCATCTGTGTGCAACTCTAGAATTGTGAACATTGAGGAAACTGATCATGAATTTATTTTGAAGTAGCTCACAGGAATATAGGAAAATTACAGGAATATAATGCATCAGTGTGCATTAGCATCTGGAATCACAGGAAAAGTACAGACAATATAATGGGAGTATTGGAGCTCTGGATAGAGTTCATTTCACCTAGCTTTATGTATCTGTTTTAAGATATCTTTAGATATTGTCTCAAGATACCTAAAGGTATTTTAGGTACTTTTAACTCATATTTTTACATTTTGATGTATTAAATGCAGATGTTTTAAATGCAGTTTTTTTTTTTTTTAATTTAAATATCTTCAGAGCCAAGTTATCTAAAAATGTATTTTCTGTCCACTCACTGTGAAGGTTAGTTAGTTGATGAAATTGTGTGTAGTGACATCTGCCTTTTGTCCAACAAGCCCACTGTTTCTGGCCAGGTATCACCATGTGAAGAATTCCCTGGGATAATGATATTAAAGGATAAAATGAATGTAGTTAGAATTTTCTTACTAACTGTAAAAAGCTTTAGCTGAGGCACCCAAAGAAGATCCTAAAATTGAAGGTCAGGCTTGGAGGATGATTTAATTGTTTGATCTCAGTTTAAGGATGTTAAAGTGAGAGTCTGAGCAGCAAAATTGAAGGTCAGGCTTGGAGGATGATTTAATTGTTTGATCTCAGTTTAAGGATGTTAAAGTGAGAGTCTGAGCAGCAAATGTTTTTGATGGGGTGGGAGGATGCGGGAGCTGAATGTATTTTTATTGCCCATGTTACTTAGGTAACCGACAGATGGAGCAGCCTAATTTCCCTCTACCATCAACACCTCAAATCTAGCCCTAGGTTACCTTGTTCTCTCTAGGGGGCTTTCACCTTGAGAATGTGGCTAAGGTTTTTCCTATGTATCCCATGGGTCCTTCAGTGTTAACAGCTGAGGATAACCTTTATCTCTTTTCCAGTCAGTTGTGGCAGGACTGGGGTCCAATTCCTGATGAGCATGGGGAAGTATGAACTTGAGCCAGGGACTCTGGAGTCATGCACCAGTATCATCTTTGCAAATGGGGTTTAAATGAGATTTACCAGTGCAAGCATGTCCTAGGAGTAGAGGCAAATGATTTGGAGGTATTGGAAACTGTGTATTTAGGTGATTTGAGCATCAGCATTTGTTAAAAAAAGTCAGAACCAAGTTGCAATTCTGATTTTACCGGTGACCTTTGGCATCTTCTGATCTCAGTTCATGTGGCTATAAATTTGAAATTGTATGGGTTTCCTGTCTGTCTAACATTTTCACTCTACTTGTTATGTTATTTGAGAGGTTGCTGATGTAAATATTTGATTTGCATTTATTGATGGTTACCTACATACTGAATTGTATAAAAAATGATTCCCTCAAAGAGATTCAGCTAATGGACTTCTTCAAAGATTAGCATTTTTAGGGATTCAGCCATCTTTACAAACATTTGTCTTATGATAGTTCTCGAATTTTAGTTGGGACAAAATATTTTCTGTATCTGTTCCTTCTGCAGCTGAAATTTATTAAGACATTGAGACATATGTGGCATTCATGAAAATCTAAACATAAAAGGCTGAACTGCCCACTGTGTATTTTCTGGCATGAAATTACCTTTCTTACATGTATTATTTTGCACTCACCTTCATTTTCTTCTTGCTTTAAGATTAACAAAAAAGAGAATTTAGTCTTTTAAAAATGGGGTTTACAGTCAAATTCTGCTTAGATTTTTAACTAAGACTAATCTCTGGGTGCCAAGCAGTATGAATTAACTAGAAGACGATTTTATGGACCTTCATTTTTTTTTCTCCGTTTTCCCTCCAACTTTTGTAAAGGAAGCTCCTTCTAAAGCCCTATGCTTCATGGTGCCTTCAATAGCTTTGGCTTTATCTTCATTACTGAGTGGAAAAAAGATAACTTGGAAGACAAACAAAATATAAGGATTTCAGAATTTACTTACGCTTAAGAGGAAGTCATAGGTAGTCCCTCTCCCCTGGCCTTGGCTGTACAGGGACAGAGGAACTGACTGCATGAGACATCCATGACTATTACGGCCAAGGGGGCACAAGTTGTGTGCATTGTGCATGGATTTTGTAACCAGGGTTGCACTGCAGGCGCCCACTTGATATATCAGTTTTCAAGAAATAAGCCATAACTGGCACAACAAACAGTTGTAAGGAGGTTCCATAAGAACACCTAAAGTCAAGAGATCTATTATGATCTATTAACTCTGTGGAATAAGAGATGGTGTGTCCTTACCATCTCTTTACCAAATAAACAAGAGGAGCTGTAGCCGAATGAGACAAGAGGATATTTACTAATGTGAGTGGTGTATAAGGTGCCAGCTACATGGTATCTGAGTGACACAGAGGCCCCAAGCTTGCTAAGCTGTTACCAAAGGCCAGAGGGTATAACTGCACTGTGTCTTGTTATTTCCTGTGACTCCTATGTGCCTGCACATCTGCATTGTTCAAATCTAGATTTTTCAGTTCCTTTTCCTCTGCAGTTTGTTCTGGACTGCATTTCAATGTCTCTCAGTTGGACTAATTTCAGCTTCTTTCTTCTGCTACAGCAGTGAACATTCCGTGATTTTTTTGGCAGTTGTTCATTAAAGTTTTACAGGTTCTTTTTCTTCACATGTCATGTGCTAGCTTCTGTTGCCCATTAGTGTTTGTTTTGGTTACCTTTTGTACCATATGACTACAACTTGTGCCCTTGGTCTGTATTACAATTTTCTGAGGTCAGTCTTCTTTACATCCCTTCTGTGGTTAATCTTTACATGCCATGCTGTATTTTTTAGTTCAATTTTTGGCTTGATTATTTGTATGAATATTGTATACTCCTTGGATGAATATGACCATCATGTTATTTGGAATATTTATTAAGTAGGTTTTGTGAGATTTTATTTGGCGGGGCTTTTCAGGGAAGGGAGTGCTTGCAGCTTCTTTATGTTTTTTTTTTATTTCCCCCCTCCCCCCAATAGCTGTAGCTCCCTGTCTTTTGTGTGGATGTGCATTTTGTGTTAATATCTTTCTGCTGCCCGGTGGCCAGATGCCTCTGAGCTCTGCTAGTATTGTGAGCCAGCTATGGGCTGCATGACCGTGGTTTGCATGGCGCTGAGCCCGAGCTAACACATCCTGCTTCTCAGCAGGACTTGCTAGCTCAGTCTTGGTGCCTTAGCCAACCAGCAGCTATGTATTTTCTGTCTGTTGTGGAGTGTAGGCATATAGCAGCTCACATGCTTGTGATTTACTGCATACTTCCTTTAGAGTACACAGCTCATGACTTTATAGTTGTCCTGGTGGTTGCCTGGCCATTCTCTTTCCCAATGATGAAAACAGCAAGACAGGGCCTATTTGTTTAGTTCAGACCCTGGAGATAAAAGCAATATTCCAGGATTTAGCAAATCTGTACATGAGACATTTAAATGTGTTTCCTTCCCACTCCCCTGCTATGTTGGATAATTATCATTCTGTTTGGAGGAGTTTGCTGTCACTGGTTTCACTTTTGAGGGTATTATTAAAATTTGTGGTAATTTAGCAGGCTACATTTGGATTATATATATCAATCTTTCATTTTCTGCCTGGAGATGAGATATGGTAAAGTCAGATCTCTTTCTGGTGTGGTAGAGTAAGAAATCCTTCACCTCCCCAGACTTCTGTTCCTTGGAGATAAAGTAGTTCAAATACAGCATCTACCAAGTGACAGGGAGTGGACAGAAGGGATGCTATGTCTCTGTCATGAAGGTTGCAACCTCCTATCTCATCAGCTGCAGTTCTGCACAAAATTAGTTTACTGCTTCTAAAATGTGGATGTAAAGGTTGTTGCACAAGTTAAACAGATGATAATCACTGGTGGACATGGAGGAGAATCAGCTTGTTTTGAGACTGGCCCATTCTTTGTGTCATCTTCTCTGCGTGTGCAGCCTTTGGAAAACATTAGTGATACATTTTAATAGAAAAGAGTAGAATCTCACTGACTTCCAGTTCGCCCAAGAGCAAAACAAGGTGCAAGGCACTTTAGAGCATACTTAGTAATGTAAAAAATATTTCTTGGGCAGAAGTACCTATGTAGTTTCACTGGAAGTGATTTTTGATGGAGTAGAGCCTAGTTGACTTGTTTGGCTGTAAGCCTGTTGAAACAGTATCAGATTGCACTGTCTTCTGTCATAATTTTACTTGGATCCCAGCTACTGTTCACATGCTGTTGTCATACATCCAAATGGAGGACTTCCATCCTTTTCTCATTCTGAAATTTTTGATCTCTCACTGCCTCCAATTTCCTGTCACTGCACATCCTGGGGTATGGAACGCTTTTTGCCCATGCGTTTTGTGTGAGCCACTTATATCATCCTCAGTATAAAGACACCACATTGTAGAGACATTCTCTCCAGAGCTACTATTTATATATTTTAATTTGCCCCCATCCAACATTTTAGCTGTTATGACATGGATTCCAAGATTTTTGTTATTTAGCTGTAGCTCCCTGCTAAAACTGCTAAGATCTTCAGGAAATTACAGTGCAAAGATTTGCAGATGGTTGGAGACTTGCTGAGGCTGTACTTTGCAGGGTGGCACAGACAGACTTGCCCAATGTTTGAATGAGGTATGTAGAGAGACAGAATATTTAATGATAGCTATGGCACTTGAAATTTTTACTCCATGTAACTGCAAAGGCTTTTTGTTGTGTTAGAGTATTGATGCTTTCAGTTTGAATGAGAAACTTCCTTCTCTCAGAAAGTTTCAACTGTTATGATGAATGCTTCTGCTATGAATTGTGAAAATGGATTTTTTTCTTCACAATAAAGGGAAAAAATCTAAAATATGACTTTGGGCTTTCTAAACACTATTTGAAAAGAAATTGCAAATTTCAGTCTTGGGGAATTTTTGTTTTGCTTTATCTAAAGAAATGTGATGAATTCTGTAACCCTGCAGGCCACTGTTACAGCAAAACTCATTCATCAGTGGCCTTTTAGGAGTCTATGGCTCCTTAACTTCCCTAAGGAATGCTCAATTTAGAGCTTCCAGTTCATATAAAAATTTTCAGGACAGTCTGGTCTGCCCTAGATACAATTCTCAATTCCTGTATTCCTGTTTAGATTTACTGTGGATAATAGTTCTAGTTGAGTTCTAGTTTTACTTCCATTAGGAGAAGCAATGCTTCAGCTTCCTGGGTACCGGTTGTTGGGTATTAGATGGGACTTAAATGTACCTCTAATATGAGCAGAAGATGAATGAGGTATATAGCTGTGGGCAGTGTTAGAAGACAAACTACACCATAAAGACTGAAACCTGGCTTTGTCAGATAGGACAGTGTCTGGGATCCTCCCTAAAAACGATTAGTCAACTAAAAAGAAGTCTTACTGAATTTAGTTTGGAATTATTCTTTACATGTTATTCACATATAAACATTTGTTTTAGTAATGTTCATAAAAACCTAATTTACAGAGTAAATTTTGTCTCTGTCTTGCCATTCATTTTGTAAGAAGTTAGATAAATTGAGGCAAAACCAATAGTCTATGTGGTCCATGGAAGAAGCAAAGCCAAACAAAGGCATCTTTTCCAAGATGTGCCTCTAGGACCTGTACTGTAGGAGAGGATTTCTTGCCAGTCTGTAAAAACCAGTGTATTAGCAGATGGTGACCTTTGGGAAGTAGTTGTGTGTGCTGGGCACAGAAGGAGCAGATGGCTTTGGGCAAGCCTCAAACACAGCATACTGAAACAAATTCATAAATATTCAGGGTACAGTAAAGACTGTAGGTCTATGAACGTTCCTCTCAGGGCAAATGTGGGTGTGAGGGGTCCCATATTCTCATTCTACCTGCTTATTATCTTTGCTGGGCATGAGACATGATGATGCTACAATCTGTGGGGCTGTGCAGTGTATCAGATAAGAAAGGAGACTGAATTTCACAACTGCCTGGTCTGTACGGGAAAGTGAAGAAGGAACTGTAACAAGACACTAGCTTTAATATTGCCATAGCTTTTGGGGAATTAATATGTGCTCTGTAGTGGCTGAGTATCTTTTTGAGGTGGAGATGGAATTAATAGTGTTTCTGAGGTCAGCATTATTCAGCTCTCCAATGATGAGCATGATAATCAACCGTGTTGAATTCTTTCTCTGGTATTTTTTCTTTGGTGTTTTTGGACTCCTGTGGTGTTTGTTCAACTGATATGTGCTTTTGGTATTGTAAATGAGGCTGGACTATGGGTAGCTGCCAAAAGCCCCAAAAGTACAATCAATCTTTTACGCTCCATTTATATTTTCAGAGTATTTTTCCCAGGCAAAATGAATCTTGTTGCCCTAATAGGTGGCTTTGCTGCCAAGTGTACCAGCAAAAAAATATGAGCAACATTTTCTCCAACTTAATATTTTATGTAGAGAGTAAGATGGACCCTCTGTCCTTCACAGTAAGATGGACCCATCCATGCTTCCTGTCTCACTTTATGCTGACCTTGTGAGTAGATTTACACATTCCTGTCTTTAGGTGTCTGAAGGATCTCTTGCTAATGTCACCAATCTGAGAAGCTTGATTTGTGAAAGATCTGTTGGATCACTTACTCCTTTCACTGTGGATCTGTGCAGAATTGCTTCTCATGAAATATTTTCACTTAAAACTTTTTCATTTAGGTGATTTATTACAGTTTAATTTCTAATGTTTATGCCACACACTGCCTCTCAGAAGATCAATTTTTCAGGGTAGACACCACTGAGGGTGCTCTGCATCTGAGACTGCATTTTAGAGCCAGTGAGAAGCATTATGAGCCACTGACTGGGATTTTGGTGAGGCGTTACTAAAAATCATCTTTGTGGGAAATGACTGCATTTATGATTCAGTCATTAGGGATTACACATTTCCATTTAAAAACTAGATTTTGGGAGCTTCAGTATGTGATGGGTTGACCTTGGATGGCTGCCAGGTGCCTACCAAGCCGCTCTCTCACTCCCTCACCTCAGTGGGACAGAGGGAAAAAAATGCAAACAAAACCCCTAAATCCCTTACGTGTCAAGGTGTTATGGAAAAATGCAAGGACTGCACTCAGAAACAAAGGCAAATAGATTTATTCTCCACTTGCCATCAGCAGGCAATGTCCAGCCACTTCCTGGAAGTACGGCTTTGGTACACATAGTGGATGTTTCTGAAGACTGCCTTAATCACTCATGTCCCCTCTCCCCTTTTTTTTTTGTTGCACATGATGTTTTAAAATATGGAGTATCCCATTGGCCAGTTTGGGTCAGCTTCCTGGTTGTGTCACCTCCCAAACCCTCATGCACCTCCAGCCTACAGAGGTGATGTTGGGGATGATGCTGTGCAAGCACTGCTCAGCAATTATCAAAACATTGGTTATGTTACTAGCACTGTTCTGGGTACAAATACTGAGCACAGCACTGTAATGGCTGTTATGAAGGAAGTTAAATCCATCCCAGACAGCCATGGTGTACACTTAAATAATATGTTGTAGTGATGTTTGCAGCTCCTATAGAGAATATTCTTCTCAGTTCTAAATGACTGATGACATCTTTATAATATAACATTTTCTAGAAACTGCGGTATTTTTTCTTTTGAACTTACACTAACTAAGAGTTTTAGTGGACCACATTTCACAGAGCTTTGTTCTTCATGAAACATTACATTATTTTGTGATTTTTATAACGGAAACCTTTATTTTGAATTTAGGTAGCAAAATCCAATAATGGATATATTAACTCTGCTAATATTTTAAATAATTTATTTTTTTAATGGTTTCAAAGTAGTTGCTCTGCGAACTGTAGTTAACCTTATTCCCGTGAAGTGATTTATTAATAGACAGTAGGAGCCCTTTTTATCTGACTGAGGGATTAAAATAATATTAAGTTAAAACTATCTAGTCATCGTTCCCCCCCCCCCTTCTGTTCCTTTGTAAGATGAATAAAGGTCATTTGAAGTTAATGGCTAGTACATTTGGAATTAATAACAGGAAATGCCCTTTCTAATAATAGGTAATCTCTCTTTTAGGCAGGGCTGAACCCATTTCTGAGATGTGTTCACTGGTTCATAATTCTGGTAAACTTCAAGCAGTAAGGCTGAACGTTTCCATGTCTGCTGCCTGCTTCAGGCCAAATTTGAAATTTTTGTGCAAAATATTCAGCAGTTTCCAAGGTTGAGACTATTCCCTTACTTGGAATTATTGAGAGGTTGTTTGTTTGTTTCGAGCAGTTGGTTCAACTGAGTGGTTGAACAGCTCAGTTGTCTTAGCATTTAGGGCTAAGGAGTTGAAGCTTGCTGAGATGGAAGAGTCTTCTATGCTAGTCATGTGTCCTTGGCCATGGAGGTACGTCCAATGCAGATAAAGTTTTGTATGACTCCAAATATAGAAAGTTCAGAGATACTCCTAAGACCTCTTTCCTGGCACCATACAGTCCTGGAATAGCATGTCCACCCGGTATGTTTAAGGAAGCCTAAGAGTCAGTGTGAAGATGGAGAGCCATTTGGTAGAAGGAAGATAATTGGCAATGAATTGGAGTGCCTTCGGTAAAGGGATTTAACAAGAAGCTGTGAAGAGATGGACCAGGCTAGTTTAGAAAATCAAAATGAGACAAAGGGATACCTGAAATATAGTGGTCAAATGGAAGGAAAGTTGCAGAGGGGTTGAACCAGGGGAAGATGAACAGAACGCCATGGGCCAATCAACCCATGGTTTGCTCAAAAGCCTGAATGGAAGGAAGTGTGTTTCCTTTTTCTCAGGGTGGCATAAAAATATTATACTTGTATTAAATCTACAGCCAGCTCTACAGCTGAAACACAGGAAAAATGGTAGTTTGTTGATGTGGTCATTTCCTGCTGTGTCTCAAGGATTTGTTTGGGCTTTGTTTGAACTATAGTAAATAAAAAGCAAAAGTCATTAGCATACTGGTTGAGGTTTAGGATTGGAAGGACAAACTATATTGTATAGCTTTGTTAAACTTCTGTGATTTAGAGGTGTGCATCACCATTGTAACATTAAGTGCTTGCTTGTGAAATAAGCCTAAGCCAGCCTTGAATTTGGTGAATATGCTGGGTGTTTTCTGGTTATCAGCTGTGTGAAGGAGAATCTTGTTTTGTCTGTGCTGCAGCTCTCCCAGGTGTTGCAGAATCTGTGTGTGTGTAGTGAGTAAAGCAGGAGGTATAGGAAGTAAAAGGAAGTTGTTACGGGTAAGGTAGCTGAATCTATCCATAGAGGCATGGACTGACTCTGCCATTGATGCAGAATTTTATCTGTTGCTCAACAGTGGCTTAAGATTTTAAAGATTTTATCTTGCTTCTTTATGTTGAAGTTGGCTACCCCAAGACTGATTAGCAGAAGTCCTGGGTATCTGTAGAGGTAACCCAGGCCTATAATTTGAACATACTCAACTGTTAAGAATTGGAGAATGAATACCCTGAGACCCCTGTATGTTTTTGGAAATCAAGGTTATTTTACCTCAGTTTGCACGTTATCCAAGTAGTGTGGATATTGCCATTCCCACTTTCAAGGGTGCTTTATGAAGATTGATTAATTGTTGTGATGAGAGCTATATAAAAGCTTCTGAGGAAACTAATATTCCTACCTTGATGGTAGGATTTGAGTAGTCTGGTCCAAAAAAAGGACACAAACATTTATGGAACTATTTCTGCTGTGTACACAGTGAAGCAGGGGGCCTTGTCAAAGGATAATATATGAATAGCTGATTAAAGACAATATCCAAATGCATATGTGCAAGAGGGACAAATTAAGCTTATACAGGCAGCCATTCCATAACTTATAAAGGTTTGACTTCATGATATTCTAAATACTTTTCATGCAGTATTTTTTTAATGTGTAATTTATGTTTCATCTGGGAAAGAGACCGGTAGAATAATCATGAATAGAGGATGACATATGAAGTTTAGAAGAATTAGAAGACCTCCAGATTTAGTCATAGGTATTTTGCTTTGTGTAAATGCTATAGTTTTGTGGTAACTGGATTGAGAATGAAATGACAGCAGAGAATATTTCCACAGTTGCAGTATTCATAGAGGTGAGCCCATGGCACCCCTGGAGGGAGGCATTAGCTTGGGCACTGGGAAATTTTGCCCAGTTGCTGTTTATCTCTGTTAGTGGATAAAGGCAGGCTTCTCCTTTAAAGGCTGAAAGCCTTTCTCAAGTGCTTTATTTACACTAAAAATAAATGCTAAATTGCTAGGGGCACATTGTGGGAAATGAAAACAACCCTGTTCTTCTGTATTTTCTATTCTGTAGGTAAAATACAAAAGAGACTTTGAAGAAAGCAAAGGAAGAGGGTTCAGTATTGTGACCGATACGCCCGAGTTACAAAGACTGAAAAGGACTCAGGAACAAATCAGTAATGTATGTGACTGCAACCTAAAGTGATTGTAGGTGGAGAAGTAGTGTGTCTAAGAAAAGGTGTGTTTGTTGGTGTTTTCAATGAAGTTTGTGTGAGTGAACAGTCTGATTTTGGTGATTGATTTGTGTATGTCAGATTTTGAAATACCATGGACTTGTACAGCACATCGGCAATGTGTGTTCACCTCTCCAACTTTCAGCTAGTATGCTCAAAGTTAAAATGATTTGACACTTTTTGATCTTTTGATAGATTTGTCATCAAGTAAGAATACTTTTGGAACTTTTAATTTACTTTTTATTTCTATAAAGTATATAGATTGTGCAAGTTAAAAAGTTTTGCCTCTTTTTTAGCAGGAGCTGTCAAAATTAGCAAAACAAGCAAGAGGGAATTTTCTAGAAGCAGATAAAATTTTGTTGCTGAGTTTTAAAAGAAAAGACATGAAAGACAATGCAAAATGACAAAGAAATGGCAAATAGCAAAACCCAATATATTTCATTAGCTTACAGGAATGGGATTTTTAAAAATGGAACTTTTCCTGTCTTATGTCTTCGCTAAGAAAGTTATTTATTTGTACTGCAATCTCTTGTAGCATGTTTAACTAACTGCATGATGGAATATTGGTGATACATAGTGCAAATTCTGATACGTATGAAATAGGTAAGAATTAGTCTGAACTAGAAAAGATGCAGAATCAATACTATTCACTTGTCTTGGCTTACCTTCTGATCATTCTTCTGCAGCATGATTTTGTCCCTATAGATTGTTTTGTGAAAATATTTTTGAATCATTCTCTGTAGTAATAAAATAACAGCAAGGCATCACAGATACACAGTGTAAGTATGATCAGAAGAAAGTAGTGGGATTTATTTACTTGAAATAAAAAAAACTTTCTTTCAGGTTGGGATATTATTGAAGAAAAAAGTCATTGGAAAACACTTATTTTTCACAGCAGTGGAAGTTTACAGTTCTTGCCAAAGTATTCACTAGTTTTTGATGTCTAGAGCCAGTCTTTGAGATGAAAAATTTAGGCTTGTTTCCTGGAGCCTTGGCCAATGGAGACGACAGTTAATGTAAGAGCTGTGCAACTGCTCCTGTATGTAGACAAGATGAGAACAAAAGCTCATCTCATGTTCGTACTGGGGCTAACTGAAATTACTGGCTTGTAAGAGAGAAAAATGCGTTCTTTGGAGTGGAGAAAAGCATGGCCATTAAGACTTCCATTTGGGATCTGGGAAACTTCAGCGACTCCCTGGTTTTAATCTGCATTTAAACTGCATTTTTTATTCAGACCAGGAAGTTAAATTAGGTCCTCTCCCGACCTACAGAACTTCCTTAAGCAAGAGTGATTCCTTTCTGTTAGGTAGCTCTGGAAGGCATCAAGGAGATGAAATGAGTGAGGCTCTGGTGAATACTTTATCCCTCACATGGGTCTGCTCTCCAAGGACAGACTGAGAGGAGTGCCCTGCTGCAGGCCTGTGGTGCTCCGTTTGGGATATTGGCCTGCCAAGAAAATTTTTCAGACCTCCTAAGCCCAGTACCCTCAACATCAGACTACAGAATAGAAGGACACAGCTCACTTGCTTGCTCTTATCTCTCGTTCAAAGCACATTGCGTTTTCTGTTGTGGGAAAAGGAGATAATAAAAACAAGTGGTTTTGTGACATGGGAAAGGGCTTTCTTCCCATCTCTACTTTTGAGTGGATCAATGGAGTTTCTGTCCTGATGGAAGATCTTGTTCCACGATTTATGATGCTATCTGGTTCCTGAACCAAAGATAATTACCTGCCTTTTCAGGTCCAGAAACAGCTTTTTAAAATGGGAAAAGTGGCTTTATTTCAGGTTTTTCCCCTTGGTCATTGCATGTGTGACTACTTTCTCTTCATGTCTAAACACACTATTCTTAACAATATAGATTTGATCTATCCAGTCTTGACAATAGAGAGTTGTTTTCTTTATGTATGTAGCTGACAGAGATTCCAAGTCAGGGACCCAATTAGAAATAATTAGTCTTGAAGGGTAAAATGGAATTTTTAAATGTGCATGATAAAAGAAGTTGCATTTCATTTCTGTTTACATTGAAAGAATAATTTATAGCATTATATCCTAGAGAGATAATTCTGCATAGGCTACAACATCAATTTAATTAGAAAGCTCCTGTATTATAGAAAGACCTTCCACACAGAGTAGTTTCTGTATTTGTCAGATAAGCAGTATACATCATGGACTAAGGATCTAATTAAGATTTCAAGACACTGAAAGGTAAGCACTTTAATGATATTAAAATAATTTTAATTTGCATATACAGAAAAATGGCAGAATACTAATATATCTATTTAATTTTCAGTTTAGTTTTGATTTCAACTGAAGTACTAGAAACTTCTCAAACAGCCTATTTGAACCAAAACTGTAACTACTTCATTGAAGGGGTAAGTAAGTGATGAAAATAAATAACAGTAATTTTATAATAATAAATGTTAAGTAGCATAAATCTTTTGAAAATAATTGTCTTTTTTGACCTGATATGAAATTTGGCAGCATATGGATATTAGTGCAGTACTCTAACTTTTTATCTCTTGTGCTATGAATATAAACCTTGTGAGGAAAAAAAATCATGGTGGGGAGTGGAAGGAGAGTGGGTACATAAAGGGATTGAGTTTCGGTTGTTATTTTACCACCAGCTATCCTTCCTCTGAAGATTTAGACCAAACCTGTGGGCTTTATTTTGTGGTTCTTATGGAGGTATCAGGACCAGAGTGGAGCTTCTTAGACAAGGATGAAATTTAATCTCACGATTTTTTAGCATTAAGAGCCTAATTCTGCAGATATACAACATATTTTGGCATTAAATATGTAGTCAATACACAAAAAAATTTATGTTGTTCTCACAGAGAAATGTGTACACTTTGCCAAAGAACCTTGTAGTGTTTTTTTGTCCATTTTGAACTTTGAGAAGGTTTTCAGAATGAATGCAGATATTCTCAAAATGAAAAAAGCCCCAACCCTATGCATTTTTATAGATTATTTTGCAATTAAGCCAGCTGCAAACTGGTTTTGCAAGGAAGAGGTTAAGGCGGCAAAAGGAACAGAATAAATAAAGATGATGGCAAAAAATGTTTGTCTATCCTGACACAGGGCTAAATGAGGGAGTAGAAACTCATTCTAATACTATTTTCTTTGGGGAAATGGAGCACTTTCAGCAGTCTGCAGCAATGTGCTGCAGCTTACGGCCACTGCACTTTTATGTCTCAATATATGACTTGAAGCGTGTTCTATCCTATGTGAAATAAGCTGCTCTTTCTTAAATACGTTTCTGGTATATGTCTGCAAACTATAAAAGAAAACAGGTGTCCGTACAAATTGATGGAGTGAGAAGCTTTCATTAAGATAAAGGCCAGTGCTTGGATAGTAGAGGTTGCTGTCTTGGTCGTATGGCTGGAAGGATGCATGGAAGCTTTCACAGTGCTTGTGCTCATTGCATTAAGAGCCCATGTAAAAGCATTCCTCACTTTGGCATTAATGCTGTTATGAACTTGAATCGCAAAAGAGCAAGAAGCACCACACATTTGTGCCCTTCTTCTCTTGGAGAGACAACAAATGGAAGTCACGTTGTTAATTTATTTGCATCTGACTCATTTTCCAGTAGGATTGGGTTGTACCTTAATGCAAAAAAAAAAAAAAAAAGGAAAATAAATAAACAGATTAAATCTGCTTTAGAAAACACATTTCCAAGGCATCCTGTTTTGGTGAAGAACTTAGGAAGGACAGTACAGTTAATGAAGAAAAGGTCACTGAATCACCCCTCTATGGGGTAAGGGAGCGGCTTCCCAAGTATCAGGAGTTGAACTCCTTTACTGAAGTTAGTGAAGCATTTCTTGGATGCAGAGTGCATAAAGATCTTGTAGCATTCTTGAGAGTGTTGTATGTGGGTTCTAATGAGAAAAGCTGTGCATTAATTTTCTTTAAATGTCTTTAATGAAATATGGTGCATAGTGTGGGGCTTTTAATTATCAAGGGTTGCATTCTATCTCCAGTTAAATTTATACAGCTTCAGGGAATGAAGAGGAGGACAGGAATTCCCCCATAATTTGAATCAACTGAATACCTACTGTCTGGACAAAGACACAAATTACAAGGAAATTGGGCACTACCTCAGATGTGATAAAAATACATCTTCAGTAGCAACTAAAGGAAGACACAGACCACATTGCTACTGTAGCTGTGCACATCTGCACATCTGAAATTAGAAACTGTCCCTAACAGACACTGAACCATGGCTCCCTATTTGGAAGCTATTGGCAGAGCTGTTCAGTCTGTTTACTTGCTCAAACATAAAATGATCTCTTAAATTGCCAAAACAGATTGTAGAGAAAATTGGCAGGAGAAGATGTTAACAACATGGCCCAGAGCTCCACTTGTAGGATTCACAGCACAAAGCCTGCAGATACTTGTCTTTAAGTGCTTTTTTCCCTCCATTGAATTCAAGTGAAGGAGTAGAATAGGGAACAAGAAAAATTAACAGCAATATCAATGTCTGCATTTCACAAAACCAACCCTGGCACATCAAGGGAGAAACTGGGTAAGTGTTTTAAATCGTATGCAAAAAGAGCTTATGCTGTTCTATGCAGTGCTGGGGTTTTACTGCTTCTGAAGTAATTAATACTTTATTCCTAAGCCCTTACATTCCTAAGCATGATTTTTATCTTGCTGTTGTTTCATGGGGAAAATAAGCACTTATTTATGTATGACAATTGTGTCGACTAATGTGGATGGAATAGCACTTGTTGAGCAGTGCCCTGGTGCTGCATGTCTGTGACAGGTGTGGTCAGCCAGATGCACCCTGATACTGATTGCCTTCTGCTGCCCTTGGTACCTCTGACAGTTTAACATGAACTGCAACTCCAAGAGGTATTCATTATTTGGTATGTTATAGACTTAATTCCACACAGCTGCACTTCAAATATCTGCATATAACTCATGTTATTAAGCATCTGTCATTTGAGTTGAACAGCATTTTTTCTGTCTGGAAACAAGAAGGTCGAATGTGTCCTATTGCTAACATGAGTGTATCTCTGCAAGAAGGTGGCGTTCCTGCTGAGCTCCTGTGCAGTGAACATACATACATGGAGTCCAACCTTGTTTTTCTGTGGATTCATCTTCTAAGCTTGTTTTGTGTAGATTCACAGAAATGGAAATTCTGAGAAGCCTCAGGTCCTTTGACTTTCTAATAGTTCTGTATTGAAGTTTGATTTCTGATTTTCAGAAATCATTCTGCCTTAAAGAGTAAAATCCTAATAAATGCTTTAGAAATTACTTAGCAAAAGAATTAATTTTGCTAATGCAATTAATAAAATGAATTGCATTAATTTTCAATGACCATGACTATTTTTTGCAGATTTTTACATAGGTTTTATACTTTGTAAGCTTTCAGAAATTTTAAAAATAACTGAACACATTCTTAAGAAATGCTGAATCTAAGGGACTATAAGTAATGTTTTAAATAGAACTCATGCTAAATGAGAAAATGGAAAGCTTTGAGAATTATTTTGAAATCTCAAGGTGTATTCTACTTAAAAATGAAAAATCTTTCTTTACTGATCATTATCAAAATATGCAAAATTAGAGACAGTGTTAAATTAGTGCCAGTGCATATGAATTCTTTACCTACACTTTCAGGAAAAATTCTGAAGATATTTAGTGGCATTCTGCTTTGTGGGGCTCCATTACTTCTTTTTGCTGTGATCCCTGTGTAGGACAATAGTCACCAAGTATTCAGCTTTCTAATATTTTTCCGTTTACTGTCTATTTACTGTTTGTTTCAACACTTCACTGTTTACTTGTTGTAAAAACAACCTCTGACTTCTTTGTGGAGTTTTCATCAAAGCTTCTTTCTCACTTCTTTAACTGTATTCATTTACATTGTTTTCAGAGTTGTCCAAGAAATAAGGAGGTATTGGAATTCTCCAGTATGGAGGATATGGATATGTGGTCCTTATTTAAATGAAGAACTAAAGCACAGACATTATTCATGCTAATACAGTAAGTAGCACCTAGAATAAACCCTTATCTTTAGTGTAGGCTCCTTTTAGAAGTAGAGGGAGGCACAGCCTTTGCTAGGGAATTTTACAGTTGTTTGTTGGGGAGGAAAAGATTGCTGAGAATCCAGAGCAGTGTGTTCGTGATTCATCGACTCCTCTTTCTGTTCCTGTAACTTTATCACATTCTCTTTGCTGGTCTCTCTTTCTGAATACTTGTGATGTACATAACAATAGCTCCCAACATGTGGGAAGAAACAGTATTTTTAGACTCCAGAATGCCAAATTGAAGAAAGATACTTTTTGGAATGTCGGATAATCATCACAGTAATTCTGTATGAAACTGTCAGTACAGGTGGAACTGAATAATTTAGATGACTTAAACTATGGTTAAATTTTTGCTGAGCGAGCAGATGTTCAGTTTTCAGCAATGTATAATTCAGTTACAGACCATATTCCATGGGGGTAGTAAAACAGATATCGCTAATGAGGTGACATTCCTCACCTGCTAAAGGTCAACTTCCTGATCCAGAGCAGGAGAAGCATTAGAGTCCATCAGTGATGTTATAAAGCTGCTTCTTCTGTAGCACAGGTGGAAATGTACATAACTCTTCTCTAGAAACAGCAGAAGTATTTTGTCTTTGAGAAGCTGGAAAACAAAGCCCTGCCTGAGGCAAAACTTCGTTTGGAAAAATTGTAAGCATTAGCAATAAGGATTTATAATGCTGTTAGTGCACTGTTTATTGTATGTCATAGTGCCCACAAAAGTGTTAGGTGTGTAAATTCAAATAGGCCTTTGGGTAAGTCTACTGAAACACTATGTGCAAATTTGTAGTGAGGTTCTGGTAAGCTACTAACGTGTGAAAGAAACTCATTAGCAAATTGTGTAAGTTCCTTTCTGTTGCACACAAGTCTATTTGGACTTGAATGGCATGTGACCTTGGGACAATTTCTGCCTGGGGAAAGTTCCCTTTTAGCAGCCCCATTGTGAGGATGGTAAGCAACCCTAAATTAAGCTTCTCAAATGTGAATCCTCAGAGATGCAGGGGGAAATATTTTAGGTTAAGTGGATCTCTAATAGTCAAAGCAAGCAGATGTGACGCCTACATATCTGGTTCTTAATGATCTTATTCCATCTGGCTTTATTCTATAGGGTTGCTTAGAAAAAGTCTTTTTTTCTCTCTTTTTCTTAGGCAAGTATAATGGGATACTTATTGTTGTGGTTTCTTATATTTTTCTAGAGTTTCAGAAGTCTATTTTTTAAGTTTACAGAAATTATTTTAACTATTGCCTTTTTTTGTTAGTGCTTTCATATGAAATCAGTTGATAGCAGAACTACATAGCCTCCAAGTTTTAAAAAGTTTTCCATGAAGTTCCACAAGGAGTAATATAGTCTTTCTGATTCTAATTTAAATAAATAAATTTGACAGGATGACTGTAACCTTGTTCACTGTATTGACAAAATAAAATGAGTTGTGTGGTGGAAATAAAGCAAGCCGTCCAGAAAAATCCCCAAAGGCATGGATTTACTGCATATGTAAGTGGGTCAACTCATGCATGAGAAATTAATGCTAAATGTAAAATGGTTGCAAAACTCTAGACTTTAAGTAGAATTGAATCAAGTGGTAACCTAAATATTTTGATAGGGATGTCCCATCATGCTTCTTTTTTGAAAACAACAAGAAAGCTCAGCATTACAGAGAAATAGTTAAATCATGTATTTGTGTAGACTAGAACAGTGTTATTGCACTCCAGAACCAAAGACATTGCATTAATTTATGTTGCTGGCATTGGTAAATTTTAAGTTGAACCTGTATTTGGTTAAACCTGTATTTGCTTTGATGGGTTGCTTTACGTGATATGCACTTCAATAAGACTGCTCTATTCCTTGATGAGCAAAATGTTCAATCCAGCCTAGAAAAATACTTCTTGGGCTTTTCCTGGGTAAAAATAAGAATAAAATAGAATCATCTACTTAGGGAATACAAAAGAAAAAGATAGAAATTTCTGTCTTGCTGGCTTAATTTTCTATTTGTGATAACATTCATATTGCAAGGCTTATATAAAAGACATCAGTAGCTTAAAAAACTACTACATAATTTTCATATATGTAGCATAACATTTCATGGACTTCATGTTTAATCCATACTAATTGCCAGCTTGTTGACAGATGAATATGTTACAGATACATATTGACCTAAAGGTTTATGTCTGTACTTATTTATAACTTTGAAAATTCTGATTGAGGGTTAAAACAGCTATGTAAATGTGAGGAATAAATGCCATTTCCACATTTTGCTGTGCTATTGACTGTATTGCATATGCATATACTCTTTAGGCAGTATTCTATGGAATGAAAAATTCCAAACTGTAATGAAGACAACTATGAAGTGTTTTGTGGTAACTGTTGTAAGCACCTATCTATTGTCTGATAAAGGACATGAGTCTCTCTTTAAACACTAGTGACTTCAAGACTTAACCTACTTAGAGGGTTTCTTTATTATATGGATTGCAGCTTTCAATGTTATGAGCTGGCTTTCCTTATATATTTCCTTATATATATTTAAATATATGGTTCTTTTTTTTTTTCTGTTGTGATACTAAACAACTGAATTATGACAAAACCCCAACTTATTTTTCCGGTATCCTTGAATATATTTTAGTGGTATCTAAGTCACTAATTATTTTTAATGAGTCTGTACTTTTGAAGTCAGTCTTTTTTACATATAGAAAAAAGAGAATGAAAATAAAACCTCTTCATGGCGGCTCAACTTGGGAGCTAATTAAAATGAGGCTTTTAAAATGGGAAAAAATTAATTAGCCAAAAAGTTGAGAAGTAGGAATTAGCACCTCCAGAGATCTTTGAGTAGTTAAATGCTTGCAAGGAAAATGTAATTTCTTATTTCCTTGTTTTATTTTATTGTTCATTGCCTGCTTATCATTTTACCTTTTTGTTCCATCTTACCTAATGCTTTTGTGCTGTGCATGAGTTGCTAAGGCACCATCTTAGGCATTAAACCTCCTGCTGAAGAACAAGATACTCTGCTTCTTCTAATAGCATCTTTAATCTTGATCCCTGGAGATTTTAATGTCTCACCCCTATGATGCTCAGAGGCTTATTGACCTTGACAACAGGAGTATCTGTCCTCTGTGGTGCTCTCTTTTTTTTTTGTTGTTGTTGTTTTGTTTTTGCATGTTAAGACAAATTTTTGTGATTTTGTGATTTTCTTAGGCTGCACTCCAATACTGTATAGCCAATGACTGAACTTTTTAACCATCTAACCAACCTACACAAGAAAAGAAAAGTGTGCTTCTCCAAGCAGTAAACTAGAATGACACCAGATTGCTTTCTAACCCTTTCTGCTCTTGTAATTATTTAAATAATGATTCAGTTACAGAGATATTTTTATACATTTTTTGGAAGGCTCTTTGTCTCACACCAACAGAGACTCACTGTTAGAAACCAGATTATTTTAATGGAAAACAAAGGATGTTTGTTTCTTCCCCACTGCCCCCTCCCCAGATCTGCCTTGAGTTTCTTTCTCTCCTGTCTTTTTTCAGTTGGTGCATAGTAACCTGGTTCAGTCCCCACGAAGGACAGTGTATAAAGGGGCAGATGCTGAATATGTCACTATAATAAGTAAGCCAGCCACAACCAGAAAATAGAGAAGGTCTGATTGTCAGGCCCTAGTGGACTTCGGGAAAATCTAGTATGAAGAAAATACAATTTCAGAGGTGGCTTTTTTGAACTTCAAGTCTTTTCTGAACTTCTCCCTGCCTTCCTTTTTTCTTTACTGGGGAACAGTGTAAAGTGAACCCATACCCAGTTTGGCCAGTCCAGCCCTTTTCTAGCCTTATGAGGAAAACTATACTCCAGAGTATGTGACTTCTGTTGCCAAGGTTAAGTGGTTTTTATAGGGTTTGGCATAAGAGGGGAGCTGTTCCCAGCTTCCACAATAGTGAGTGGGTAAGTAGCTGAGGAGGGTAGTGTGGCTGGTGTGGGTTTTGGCACAGCAGAGATGGTCTTTAAGAGAGGACTGCAGGTCTTATGAGGAACTTGTGGCAAGACCCAGAGTTTGTACTGGGGCAAGATCTGGATGTCTCCAGGCTGTGCCTCAGCGTGCCAATGCTGAGCAGGGGTCCTACTCCCTCGAGGCTCTTATCATTAAGTGGGACAAAGGCACTTGGTCACCTTTGAAATTAAGTGAGATTGGCTACCATTTTGTTCCAGAGCTGGAGCCACTCAGTTCCTGCTGTTCCCTCAGGTACCACTGATGGAAAGTGAGGCATTCAAAAGATCTGTGGAGGCGCCTCAATCTCATCTCTCTTGGTTTCTTGCCTGCTCAGCAGAGATGCTTACTGTGGTGTGGGCTGGGCTGCCCTTGCCTACAGTGTTGTGAGAACAAGAGGGAAGGGCCAAAGGTTTTATTTGCCTGTGCCAGCAAGCTGTAGACATGACCAGGACGAGGGTAGCAGGCATGGAATGAGGTCACTTGTTTGGCATTGCCTTTTGTTTAGTGTTCTTTTCTGCACAGTGTGTGTTTCTGGCTCAGATGGTAGCTGGCATGCTGTCTTGAATTGAGTTAGCAGTCAGGGTCCTTTTCAACAGAAATGAAGTGGATGAAAGGCTCAAAAAAGCTTGGTGGTGATGGAAAATTAAGCAGGATTATCAATGAAGATGATGGCAAAAGTTACAGAAAGCTGACTTTATTGTGGGATTGGAGATTAGGTGATCAGCCTATATTGATAATTGGTAGAAAAAATACTCAGAAGAAACAATGAGAGTTGAGCTTTTGGTATGAAAAAAAAAACTCATTAAGCGGAAAAAGTCTATAAAGTTACAGGTAGAATATAAGTGCAGAAGTGAATGTGATTATGTACAGTTTCTTACAAGGCAAGAACTAGGAGCAGGAAATGTAGCAGTCGGGCACCATACTTAAAAGCAAATATGTGGTATAGAATGAAAACTTGGAACTCATTAATATAGGAGCCAGGGAAGACTAGAAGCCTAAACTACATTAAAAGAAAGATCAGACAAGCTTGTGAAAGTTAAATTAATCAGGAAATATTAACTATTGTTATCCAAATGCAGTGACAGGGTCAGTAAGGCTCTGGTATGCTGATAGCTGGAAACTGAAATGATCTTAGTAAGGGGAAGCTATTCCACATGTACTTGCCTTGGCATGCATTACTGAGCAGTGACAGAACCGTGTTGGTGTCATCAGGGAAACCAATGAGCCCATCAGTGAGCTTAGAAATAGCCTTGTGCTATATTTAGTCACAGCTGTGGCTCTGGCCTACCAAGTTGTGACCAACCCATTGTGTCCTTGGTTAGCCATAACTGGCTTGAATGTACAAAGTTAAAAAGGATTAATAATTATGCACCTGACCCTAGACCCCCTCTGATATTGGTGGGCTTCACCCATGACACCTGATTGTCTTCATAGGCTTTCTGTTATAAACGAGAGAATATTTCTGAGCCTTGAATAGTGAGTTTTTTGAAGAGGTGGCTGAGATGCAAAGGTAACTAAGATGTGATGAGTATTTCTTACTTACATGCAAGTGTTTTTGCATGGCATGGCAGAAAGACAAAGTATTAGTCATGAGTAAGATGGCTTTGACCCCACGAGCATTTTTTACCAGTTTTCAAGTGAATCTCCTTATCATGTTGCCACACTTGCCTTGGCAATGCAGGACCCTCTTGAAGCATATAAAGTGGATTCATAAGCTGAATGATGTGCTCCAACCACCAAATTGTATCCAGTCCATTGAACCAGAGTAGAGCAAGGCCATAGCTGCTTCCCCCTATTTTAAAATATTTTATGTCCTTAGAACCATTTCATCCTAGAGATCTGTTCCTGTTACACTGCAGAACTTTCTGATGGAAACATTGCTTATATTATCAGGCTTAGAAATGAGACATCACTTCGAAGTTGTGTTCCCCTGGGACCTGAGTGTGATGCTAACTGCAACTCCAAGCTGTAAAATTCAGAAAGAGGAAGACTGGAAATAGTGGGCGCTGAAAATCAGATTGTTGCATGACCTCTGTTTGCCCTGTCAAGGGGTCACTGAGACTTGTCTGGTGCATGCACTAAACTTGTAATTTATGTTTGTGGAGGATGTCAAGAGGAAGATTCATGCCTGGATGTGCAGGTGCTCCATTAGGACTTAGAAAGACATGGATTGATTAGGTGGTTATTGCCATCTGCAAAATTAGCCTGGTCAGAGACCCCTGACAGGGAAGCTTGGTGCATAAGCAGTGAGCCAGGCTGCAATTGATAAAGCCTCGAAATGTTGGCAGTAGATAACTGAGATATCTGTGACAGCTATCACATCTGGTATGCCAGCTCTGAAGTTTTGGGGATGCCATACTGCATCTGTCTGATGTTGGAACTGAATTTTGCCTTGTTTTTTTTTTTGTCTGGGTCTGCAAAAAATAAGCACACTCTGTGTGTGTGTGTGTGTGTGTGTGAGATACAGGAGGGAGGGGAGGGTAGCCAGAAATTTAGCTGGTTTCTGTTGCTTTTGGGGCAGTGTTGAAATATATGCCAGATGTATGAATGAGACTTGGGAATTGAGTATATCCCACAGGTATAAAAGAGACTTAGGAATTATCTGGTAGACCTGTGTCTATCGGAAAAGATAGTCTTATGGTTCAGAACAGCATGAGGAACTTGGAGAATCCTAGGAAATCTGCTCCATGTGGGCAATTTGTTTATATTTTGCAACATGACCTTTTGTGACATAACTCTAAATAAAATGTGAGGGTTGAGAGCTGAGGCACACAGTCCTTCTCTGTAAAACTAATAAAGCTGGCTGTTAGAATGTATCCCATGGATATGGCTTTTGTTCATCTGTGTATCCTGCTCAGTGTTTGGTTTCTATTCTCAGATATTTACTGCACAGAAATGGAGCCATTTTCTCAGGCTGTTTCTTACTGGTTTTCAAGAACTGGCTGGAGAGAGGAGAGGGGTTTCAGGAAGTGTTTCCTATTGTATGAGCACTTTTACTCACTGCACTTAAGAACATTTCATTGTAAAGGCCACTGAGGCAGGTCCTTAGCTGTTATCAGTATTTGCTCACAGAAGTCTTGTCATGCATATTTTAAGCCTGATCTTGAAAGCTTTCAGATTTTTTTGCCCTTAAGTGTCTATCCAGGTGTTACCTGAGGTGTTCCTTGTTTGTCAGACAAGTTCTCTTAGACATGATTGACTTACTACAACTGGATTTGGAAAGTCAAAATAGCTTTATTCCTGATCTTTCTGATGGCATTCTTTGTTGCCTATGTCAAGCTTCTTCAGTTCTGTTTCCTTTCCTATACAATGGAAATAATTGTGCTGAGGACCTTTGGAAAACTCTCTGAAGTTGTAAAGAAAATGGTAGAACAACTGAATGGTATGGCTGCTAGTTGTTGTTACTTGTGTGTGTAAGTTTTGGAAGTGGTAGCTTGGGAGCACAGGAAACAGTGGAGGTAGTGTCTTGTGTCATCAGCTCTAGTCTTCTCTTTAGGAAAGGCATACCATAAGAGTTCTCAAAACCCATGTCAAACTCTGTATTAATCTAGTTACAGCTTTAGCCTACTCTTTTTGAAGGCAGTTCCTTAATTTCACCTGCTGCAGGTAAAAAGCCTCATCCAATTTTCACAAAACAGTTCTTTGTGGCAAGGCGACCATTGTCTTTTTGTTTGCATGGCACTTCTGCCTTTGTTATGTGTTAAGAGAGGTGTCATTCTCAGACTTTTGTTATGTGAAGCTGAACAAGTGAGTTGTTTTCATGTGCCTTTGCAAAAATCTCACTATTCCACAAAGTCTTGACTCTGCCTGTTCTGGTGGGAACTCAGTTTTTTTTATTTATTTTATTTTTTTTTTTAAGTACAGAGGCTGAGGGTGTTTTTCATGCTACTGTAAGTGAGATTTAAAAACTACCTTTCCTGATTAATTTCAGGATTATATTTGGTTTTCTTCATGGCTATTTTGGTGGCCTGCAATTACTGTGTGATTAATTTGGATATGCAAGTACATCTCTTTCCAACTGTCAAACATATAACTTGCAGTAGAAACTCTCTGAAGAGTATATTTTTGCATTAAGTAATATTAAATTCCCTCTGATTGCTCCAGACCTCAAACCTGATTAGTTTTACATAGAGAATCTTTTTTTCCAGCCCTACCTCATTAATAAAATTACTTAATAAAATTAACCATAGTCAGACCCTTAAGGTATTTCCTCTTGGTATCTTTCAGCACCATTCTGTTAACACAGCTTGTTAAATTATTTATGACCTACCTGTCTGTATTTGCAATTCTTGGATCAGTCAACATATTTTCTAGCTTAATACATAAACCTTATTTTTTGTACTACTTCTCTGTGCCTGCCATGCCCAATTTGGTAGATTATTGGTAAGTTGTTATTTTTTGGTAGATCATTAACAGTCATATAAATGACATTTATAATTTCAGAGTACTTAGTTATTCTTAGGTTCTTTCAGTTTGGAGACATAGAAATCTGCATAATAACAGATATATTGGAAATTTTAGTAAATATAGAAAATAACAATGGAAAACTTTTATCACAAGGATTTACAGTACATTGCTTGATAAAAGATTATTAAAGATGTTTTTTAGATATAAGGATCATATGGTGATATATCATATATGATAATAGGCTTGAGATATTCCTTGCCTGCTGGTTTCATACAGCTTTTTATAAAGTTCAGGTAATTGTATTTCCTTTCTTGATGTTTCTGAAACAGTGTAAAATTTAAACACCTTGTTAAAGGTGTTCTTATACACTATAGATGTTCATGTAGCTCTTGGGTTTGACCTGTTGCATCCTGGATACTTTTTATTTGAAAGATTCTGAAATTTTGCAAATGCTTTTGCTGCAGTGTGGAGCCTTTCAAAGTTATTAGTTACAGAAGTGAGGACAACCTTGTTTCTGTGCTCCAAGCATGTGACAGATGATTGTGTGTAGCACTTTTTTCACATGTAGCTTGCTGTCTCTCTGTGTTGCCTATGAATCTCTGCCATTGCAAAAGCCTCACTTTGGATATCTATTTTTTGTAAGTTGAAAGAAGTAGAACAAAGAGAGAGGGAAAGAGAGAAAAATCAGGAAAATTAATACAAAGTTTCATAGAGCTAAAACAGAATTCAGATTTGAGTCCCTGTTTGAAAAACTTGAACATGGGTCATGTATCTGTGTGCATAATGTATTACACCACTTTTATACAGAATATTGGAAATTGCATGAAAATTCATAATTTCAGAGGAAAGTGATATGCTGATCACCTTCAGTCCTACTGGATACACGGTTAAATTGGTGTGCCTTCAGCAAGAGAATGGATATGTGGAAAACATGTGAATTTGAAATATCAAATGTAACTTTAAATGCTGCATTTGTACATGAAAACCAAAGAGGCTTCAGGTTTAATGTGTGAAGGACCATAGCTCAAGATCCCATGTATCTTTTAGTGCTGAGATCAAGTATTTGGCTGTTTTACAGACTGGAGTCTTCTCCCTCCTTCCCTTTGTCTGTTTCCAACTCCACCAAGAAAACTGAAGCTCCCATTCTCCTGCTGCCCAGCATAAGAAAAGAAATCTAGACAGTCACAACTAGTTTGTCCTCACAGCAAAGTTTCTTTTTGCCAACTCAACTCTATCCAAAGAATGAATGGGTTGTAGGGTGATTTCTTGTATGGAGGCAAGAGGTGTAACTTCCAGGAGAGATCTGAGTTAGTCATCTTTTCCCAATTTTGCCAGTGAGTTATTCTGATGAGCCTCTTACTGTCTTGCCTTCCTTTCTAACCTGGGACTGTCCTCTACCAGCTCAGTGATAGGTGGCATTCTCCTGAGAGAATCTGGTAACATGTCATGGGGGTGGAGTGTGTTTCTTGGGATGGGATTAATCTCATATTAGTGTGTTATTTTGATTACAGAAGTGCCAGGAAATATAGAGACACAAGTACATTCTCATACTGGTGTACTGGAACAATTAATCTGTGTACTTGTTCCAAAGACATTTAGTTATCAGGGTACAGGAAGCCAAACACCTTGGTAGATCTGTATAGCCAGCTCCAAATGCCTTGCCAGTGGATTGTTAAGTAAAGGGAAATACTTTAACTTGTGTGAAAGCTTGAAAGTGAGGGGATGTCCTGCTACTCTTTTTGGTTTTATTTTGTCTCGTGTTTTTCACTGCAACACTGGATCTACATTGCTTCCCCTTCTGTATTCATTTTACAAACCATTTTCAGGGCCATGTTAGGATTCTGCTTCAGCAGACTAGTAGCAGTCTAAGCCTGTGTGCATGTGCTTGGTGCTCTAGGTCTGAACTGTGACAATTTCCCTAAAAAGCTCTAGAATATTTTTTTATGTTTTTAAAATTTTCAGGAGCATTTTTGCACTGATACATAAGGACTGTTGCATTTATATGCCATTAGAGCAGTATCAAACCAGACAATAGAAAGCATGGCTTATTTATTCAAATGCAGTCATGCAACCCTCACTTCTCTAGAAGCAGACATATTTTTATTTGCCAAACAAAGTTTGTTTGTGTTACAATTATTGCTCCAAATGACCTTGGAAATTTGCAGTCCCCTGTAGCTAATAGCTTTCTGAATGAAAACAGTGGACCCTGAACTCTGGAGGTGAATAAAGTAATGCTTTGCTCTGTATTATGAGGAATTTTCAAGTATGCTTTTTGTATCCGTTGATAATAACACTATTTACTAAAATAATAAAGTACTAAAAACTATTTAGTCTTTCTTATCAACAGTTAACCTTGATAAACCTTGTCTCCATAGACAGCATTTTTTAAATTCTAATTTGTTTAGTGTGCTCCCTTCTCAAGTGAGTAGCTCATTAAAAATTTTTGCCCTTTTCCCTTTTAATGATAGTTCTTTTAAAAGGGGCCTGCTGTCACACGGCTAGCAATAATTTGAATTTTTTGCCTTATTTCCTTTTCCTTTTTTGTTGTGCGTGTTCTTTGTTACATTTGGTTTTATATCTAGAAGTGGAAAGAGTCATTGCTTATTGAAATGGTCTATAAAGACTCCTTTGTCTTTCAAACTAAATTTCTTTTTGGTATCCTAGTCTTGTTCTTGTACAGGGTTTTGCTAACATCTCAGCTTTATCCGTGCTTTCCTACACAGATACTTTCTGTATTTCCCCCTCATACATCTTGAGCTTTGACAAATTGGTTAAAAATACTTTTAAATTACAACAAAGGAAATAAAGTAATTTTAAACACTCTTTAAAAAATATTATTTTAAAATTTATTAAATTTGTATTAATATTTTGTTTTTATCCTTTCCTGGACTTTCAGGCTTAATCCAGTATATCTTAATTCAGTATATTTTGCTGTAATTCTGTTATGGAAATTATGATAATAGAGATGATGAGAATTCCCAACTCTGTTGCTTTGTGGGAACCTGCTTGACAGCATTAAAAAGTAGCATTTATTAAAAAAAAAAATTCTGTTCATAAAAGTGCTAAAAGTCAATGTGGTGACAAGCTGTGCAGTCTTGAGAAGGCAATTTAAAACCCCTAAATCATAATATAATTTTCTCAAGGCTTTTTAATACTAAAATATACAAACAGGGGTTACATATATGAAGAGCAAAATATCATGGAAAAATTTCACTTTTCAGAACTGAGAGGAGATTTCTGCCAGTAAACTTCGAAAACATGTGTTAAGAATAGAAACACTGATAGTGTGAGATCTCTCTGAGTAGTGAAATAAATCTGTGGTGCATTTTAGAAAAGCAGTGCTGTTGTCCATTTTTGTATATTTTAGACCCTCACATCAACGTCTGCACACAGAAATATCTGTTACTAAGCTGTTCAGGTCATTAAACTGGATGTAAGGCTGTGCAGAAAGAATGCATGAACAAAGTATCATTCATCAGTATACTACAGTAAGTATCTGCCAGCTTCCTTCTGGCACTTTTACTCTGTTTCCTTCTTAAAGGAAATGAGATCATTCAAGGTAGGCTTGTCCTTGATGAAAGAGGTGTAAACTAACTTATATTTTCCAAAGTGTTATTGTTTAAGAGCTTGCCAGAATAGCTTTTTGCTGCTAAATTTTTTATAGCCATTACTAAAAAATGGAATACTAAGAAATAGTCTTAAGAACTAAATAAATGTTTTTTAAGAAACTTTTTGGATAATTGAAAGCTATATAACTGTTTGGAAGCTGATTTTAATTGCCAACTTCAACCTCTCTGAGGATACTTTAACAGATGGCAACTTATTAAACCAGTCCCTTAGTTTCTTTAGGAAACTTTATATCAATTTTTATTTTGATAGATGAGAACAATTAACTGGCAATTTAAAAATGGGCAGTTATTATGGCTGTGATCTGATTGAAGTATGTATGTTTGAGCAGCCCATGACTCCAGGCAGTAGCGTGTTTATTTGGACTATTAAAAGGCCCTATTTACTAACCTTAAAGCAATTAACTAAAATATAGCACAACTGTAACCAAATTTCAGTGAAATGCAACATGACACAAAACAGAATCAGTCTTACTTCAGAAGTGATAGTCATGAAGGACCTAATAAAGGAGATAAGCAAAGAATGACACAGTTTTATGGTAAGTTATTCAAGGTAGGGCAAGAATGGAATGTGAATGACAACAACAACAAAAAAAAATTAAGTGAAAATGTGATTGTAAGTTCAGATAAATATGTGTGTATAACTTATATCTATAAAATAATGACCTCTGCACTACCTCTCATAAGCTACTTCTCTGAAGACAAAATCTCAGTGCTTGGTAACAGTCAAAAAAATATATACATTAGGAATAAATAGGAAAACAATGGAAAATGAAATAAAAGAACTTTGATTATACATCTGTGGCAGTCCCTTTTTCACACAGACTTTGAATAGTGTTTTTGGTTATGGTATGTTCAAAAGGAAGAAGTGTTCTGGAAAATCACCAAGGATGATTACATTCAATTGGAGGAATGAATGAGTTCTGGTGCAGGAGTCTTCAGCCTAGACAAAAGGGGTTTAAGAATTCAGAAAGATGTTGTAGAAAGCTCTACACAATTATCATAGGGAGTTTAAGTCAGGGAGTGACTGCTTTCTCTGTCTTCTCGTGCAAGAACTAGGAAGTAACCAGTGAAGCTCATCAGAAGGCAAACAAACCAAGCAAAAAGAGATGCTTCCTTGTGGAAAGTATTAAATGACATATTTTTGTTCTAGAAGTGCAAAAAATCTAGGTTAGTTCAAGGATAAGGCAAGCCCTGAGAAAAAAATTGTGCTGCAGAATGAGAAAAACCCACACCAGGTTCAGGAAATACACCAGACTGAAAACAATTGGAGTCAAGGAATGTGTATGTAGGGGAAATATCACATATATTTACTCTGTCCATACTGCTTCCAGCTAGTGCTTGTGGCCATTCTTGGGTAAAGAACACTAGGCCAGATGGACCTTTGGTCTAAACCAGTACTAGAGACTCTTAAATTCTATCTTTATATAGAAGCAGTGGTGAAACATTTATATAAAATATTTTATAAAAATATAAAATTTAAAACATTTATATAGTAGAAAGAAATTGATGCTGAATATAAGTTACTAGCTAAATTGAAAGGACACAAAAAGGTGGAAAAAGTCCATTATGAATGGCTGACAGAGTTAAAAATAATAAAGCCTTTAAAATAAATTATCATTTTAAAATGTAGTTTTTAGCTATAACCAAGATAACTTCTGCCAACATTCTTATTTCAAGTCAATGGAATGTGGTTTCCAATCCAATTCTTTCCAATTTTTTGAAGTGTTTTTACATGTTGAATTTGTATATGAAATAAGTAAGCTCTTGTTTCACATTTGGGATTTAGGCTTTCTAAAGTTACAACATATAAAAAGTTACAGTATTTTTGGAAAGAAGCAGAAAGATGTGTCCGTCCCACTTCCTTGAGATATCTGAAGCTGGAGCACAATACTGTTTAAGGAGGGTTTGTGGTCAGTGGGGCATATGGCAGATGGCTGAGTGGCAGATTTCAAGGTGTAGCTGTTGTCAAAGGGAAATCTCAAATGGGAATGCTTTTAGCAGTTTTCCCAGTGGCCAGTCCTTGGTTAAAGACTTGAACTAATTTTGTAGGTGCTCTAGTGGACAAGATATTTGCTGGGAAATTATGGATATAAAGTTAATCCCAGAGGTAAAAGGAAACATGGTGATCTTTCAAGTACCCTTATGGAGATTCTGGGTTAAATGGTCAAAGTCTGAAAATTCTTATTTTTAATAGTCAGATGTAAACGAATCAGCTTGTGAGCCTGAAAGTCAAATGATACTTATCCCAGGATGAGAGCTGGATTTGAAAGCCAGAGAAATGTAGGAGTCATTCTAGTTGTTTCTGTCAGTGTAGCACTGGGGCAGATGAGGTGATATCCTCAGAGGTTCTGTGAGGACACCCCTGGGTGGAAGGAGCACGATACTCTCAGCAGAGGTTGTACAGAATCAGGGCTGATACCGGAGTATGGTGTCCCCATGGTAAGGTGGATTTGAAACAGATGAATGGAGTTCAAGGGAGGCCAACAGAAATGATCCTGGGGATTGTAAAATCATGTTAAGCTGTTGGAGTGACAGCTATTCATTCATATGTGAGAAAGAAATGGTTTTAGTATTGCATAGAGATATTTGCACAAGGAAGAGATATTAGTAAAGCTGGGATGTGACAGCAGTCCTGACAGAGATAAGACAAGGTCTCCAGGCTGTGGATTTAAATAAACTGTATCTTCCTAAAGGTAGTTGAATGCAGTTAATATTTTTATTTAGAGGAGACATGGCCTGGATCAATGTGTTAGCTGCTATAGAGAACACTTTTTAAATATCCTGCTCCTTTCAGCATCAGACTAATTGGGTGTGGGACCTAGAGGTGTTTCCCAGAAATATTTGAAAGGACTTGAGACCTTTTTACCTTTTTTTGCAGTATGGCTGTATCTTACTCTGTGCCAGACTTCTTACTATCCTGAGACTGAAATTTTTTAATGTACTTGAATTCAATGAAGGGCTTTAGAGTACAAAATGCCATCTTAGGCTATGCAGAGAGATGCAAGGAAGCTGCAGACAAAGTGAATATTTGTATGAGAGAGACAACTGCTGAAGGAGAGAATGCCATCATCATGGTATTCAGTCTCATTTCTACAGTGATTTTGTTGGGTTTTCTTGACATCTTTCATGGTTTTTATATATATCTTCTCTGTGTGTGCTCATGGTGGCTTGCACATAGGAAGTCAAACTTACTCCTCTCTCCTTATTATCACTCTTTTTTACTCTAGTTCATGACTAACTACTCTGTAGCCACTCACTCCCTGGAGCCCTCACCAGTGGAATAGGAAGGAAAATCAGAATCAGGAATAAAGTAAAACTTAAGGGTTGAGATAAGAACTGTTTAGTACTTAAAACAGAGTAAATAATAAACCAAACACAGATAATAATAATAGTAGCAGCAGCAGCAGCAACTAAACAACCACAACACAACAACAGCAATAATAATCAAAAGGAAATTAATAGAGAGAAATAAATGCTAAGGAGAATGAGTGATGCTCAATATATAGTTGCTTACCACCTGCTGACTGATACCCAGCTGATCAGCAATCACTCCCAGCCAATTTCTCTCAATTTATACACCGAACAAGGCGTTCTATGGTGTAGAATATCCCTTTGGCCAGTTTGGGTCAGCTGTCCCAGCTGTCCCTGCTGCATTTCCTCACACGTTTTTGTCTCCTTCTTGCTGCCAGGGCATGAGACACTGAAAAATCCTTGACTTAGGGTGGTACTACTTAGCAAGAACCAAAACATCAGTGTGTTAGCAACATTATTCTCACACTGAATCTAAAACACAGCACTGTAAGCAGCTACTAAGAAGAAAATGAATGCTGTCCCCACTGAAACCAGGACATGATCCTTTTGTAAATAGGAAAGATTGTAATTGTTTTCTTAGAGCATCTTGTCTTTTAGCTGTCCAGCTTACTCTTGCCTTTGCCTATGCTTCATTGGTTTGTAATCTCTACTGACTGCAGGATCAGAGAGAACAGGAGAAATAGATTCTATTTATAAGGTCTTCCTACATCTGCTGCAGTTGGAATTCCAGCACATAAAGAATTGTCAGTGTAGAAGTTAAGTGATATATGAAGGGTTTGCACAGGACAGTACTGTCTGTGATGTCCAAGTACTGTTTGTTTGGACATTCTCAAATAACCCAGTAGAAATGGAACAACTGCAGAATCTGATAAAAAAAGCTAAACTACTGTTCAGAATAATCACTGTTTCTGGCCTTACTGTCATTGGTAAATCTATATTTTTGCCATTAGATCAGTTTCCTTTTTGACTTTGTGATTGACTTGTAACATGCTCACAGACATTTTGTTCTGGCCACTGAAATACTGAGCTGGAATTTGATTGCTTTATATTACAAATTAGAAAATTCTTATTTTTTATTAAGCAGCATTCATGGAATGAATGCATTTGATTATAATATGCTGCTTATAGTTAATATTCTTCTGTAAGGACTGGTAAACATTGCAGAACTACTTTGAGAATATATAAATAGCTGAAATTCATTATTGTTTTTTTAGGTCCTGGGTAATCTTCCTTTGTTCTGAGATTGTTCCCTTATTACAGGCATGACTCCATAGATAAATGAATATTGTCTTTCTGTTAATCTTCTCTAAGATAAATAATAAACAAAACAAAGAAATGGTAAATAAACAGATAAAAATTATCTTAATGTTTCTATTATATATTCTTATATAGTTTTTATTATTTTATCTTTCTTAAATAAGCAAGGCAGGCAGATTACTGTGAAGTTAGTCTTTCTTTTCCCATTCACTGTTACTTCTGCTTTTTAATACACTTTTTAGTATTTCAGCATTTAAGTTATAAGAGCTATCATTTTCTAGGAAACCTAACAATATGATGGTTGAATGTGAGTTTGGATAGAACTACTTCAGTAGAGAAAATAGTAAAATGATACACAGGGTGGGTATCAGCTGCTTATGCAGGGACCAGAAGAGTTCCACAATCCTTACAGATATAAACCTATAGATGTCATTGTTTGTCTATTAGTATTAATATTCCTCTGCAGAAGCAGCAGTTTCAGTTCTGATGGATAAATTTGAAATGCTCAACAAAGTAGAAAAGGTTTGGAGAAATGGTAAAGGATTGATCTAAGGCAATATTTTAGTCCTTAGGCTAATAGGTTTTTTTGTTGTTGAATAAAATATTGAAAGGATTTCATGGTTTTGAAAGATCTTGTGAAAAGAGAGGATGTTTGTTTGGAGAAAGAAAGTGTGTATTGAAGAAAGCAAAACTAAGATCTACTGTCTGGAAGAGGAACTTATGTTTGAATTAAAGGGAATGTTTTTAAGAGCAAAGATAATTAGCCATGATTAATCATAGATGATTGATTAACCATAAGGATTATCAGAAAATGTTCATATTTCTATGAACTTATAAGGTTAAGTAGTGGTTGTATTTCTATTGGCAAAATTTTATATTTTACAGCAATTTGTGGATTCATGGTTAGAAAACTGGTCAACAGGTTAAGGAGCAGGTAGATTCGACACAGACTTGCCTACACTTCCCAGGAGTTATGTGTGGCAAAGAACAAAATTTATAGGAGTGGAACATTTACTGATCTTCAGGGTTGATTATGTATACAGGATTGATGGCTGACCATAAGGATGCATTTCAGGCTGTGATGTGACATTTGTCTTGGGCTGATCTTACATTATGTTTCTGTTTAAAGAGATGCTACTGCTGTCTGCTGTGACAGTGCCAGGGATGTTCCTACCCTTCTGTGCTGAAGTTAACACTTGTGAGTTGTGTGGGAAGACTAGGAGAGGACAGGATTCTCTCTTAAATGACAATGAAATTCTGAATTGGTTGAAGAGAATTGTGAATCTTGATTCAAATGTTTAATGTCTATAAGGAGGTAGGAAGTTAATGGAGGTGGGTAGTAAAAGTACTTCTTATAGTGCTGGAAGTTATTTAAAATCTGATCCCCCTGCAAAATGTTTAGCTGATCTAATTAAATTAGATTTTTACTTCAGTTTAAACTAATACAATTCCTGTGTATCTGGAGAAAACTTCATGAAAGGTGAGGTTGAAGAAGGTAATCTAGTTGCTTCCTGTAAAATGCTTCCCAAGAGGCGTATCAGAGATATGCATATCCACCTTGATATTCATCCTTGATTCCCATGTCTTAAGAAATTGTTTTAAGTTAGTGCCTTGCTAATTTTGATTCAAGGTGTGCCAAAGGTTTGATGCATCACTGTGCACAAAATGAATGCTGAAAGAAAGGTGTCTCTTTACTTAGAGTATTCATCAGATTCTCCTGAAATATGGTCTGGTCCATTTCTTATTGGTCGATATATATAGGCTAAAAGTGGATCTTGCTTGTAAGGGCTGTGAATCTGTAAAAATTTTCTAGGGGTGTTCTGCCTTTTCATGTAGGTAAAAATCTGCCTCCAGCATGAAACTGGAGTTTTGCAGTAAACCAAGAGAACTTTGAAGCAACAGACTTTCAGGTTTGGACATTTCTGCAACATCAAAAGGCTTTATGACATCCAAGCCCTTGCTTTGTAGGGGAGATGATCAGCACATCACTGAAGCTGCTTCTCGTGGCTACAGGGTGTATAGAGCTATACAGGTATCTGAGGTTGAAATCTTTGGGTAATAGAGATTGGGATATGGGAAAGCAGAGGTAGGGCACTCAGGAAAAAATTCTCCTCTATAGCAAAGTCATTAAGGAATTCAAAGGGATTTAAAAGGTGTAAGTGCATTTTCAAAACAATCCCAAGTTTGTTATGTTCAGAACAAAAAAGGAAAATATTTGTGGATTGCTTAACGACTAGAAGTTGCTAGAAAAGGATGTTAAAATGTTACCTTGTGTCACATCAGTCTCATCCCTTTATTCACTTGTATTGGAATGGATTCTCCATTCTGCTTGTGGAAACCAATTCCATTTTTCTACGTCAGTTTTTAAAACTGGAGTTATAAGGAAAAGGTAAAATTTAGGCAAAAGTCATGAATGGTGAAAATAAAGGAGATAGATACAAGATAACAGAGGCTAAATGTTTTTCCATATTTTAATTGCTAGAAGTGAAAATGTGAAAAAAAGTTTTCCAAAGACTATATTAATATAGTTCCTTTTTGCACTTGGTTTTGTTGCCAGTTATAATAAAAAAAGCCTGAGAAAAATTTTAGTGCTTAATTGGTCAATTCAAAGCCAATATATGATAATCCTGAAAATGTATTAAACTTCTTAAATGAAAGTTATACTGCAATTTAAGTGCCTTTTGCTACAGAGAGAAATGGTCCTATTATAATCTGGTTTTATATAGATAATGGATGCAATTCATTTGAAGAGGCTTTGTAATTTTGTTTTGGTACATGAAATAGCATTTCATATATGCCTTTTGGCATTTTTTATGCAAATTACTTTTTCATCAAATGCAGTTTTTGTAGTACTAGCTCCGATTTTCAAAAGATAAGCATACAAAATAAATTGATGCATAAGTATTGAATTTGTGCAATTAAAATGTGCTCCAAGAAGAGAGAGGAAGTGGTTTAAGAGTCTGCTGAGATGCTTGTTGTGTTTATGACTGTTGCAATGACAATAGATGCCAGTGTTGACCCTCTGTTACTAATTTAATTGCCCATAGGGATATAAATTTTCTCTTTGAAAGCAATAAAGACAACGTTTTTATAGAATCAGTGGTGAACATTGAGATATCCATTTCATTTTGTCCATAATGTAAAACAATCTCTCATAAAGATAATTAAAAATTCGTTAAATTCCGCATGGTAGTGACTGGGGTAATTTGTTTTGTGTGAGCTGGGATCAGAAGTGGACACTGGACTTTTATTTTGTGCACAGTCAGAGGATGACTCTGAGGTCCCTGCTGGTTGGTGCTCAGGTTGTTTTGTGCATAGCTGTTGCAATATGCAAGTCATCATTTTGTGAATCATGTATAACCTGTTAGTTATTTAAATAAGTAGAATATGAGTCTCATGTGAGGTTTATATCAGGTCTGTTTCTTCTGCACGAGGCAATCTCTTGGTTGTTCAAGATAATAAAGACAATTTCTAGTGAATAGCACTTAGAGACATGTATTTCTTCCCTCAAATTAGATAGTTAGTTTGTATTTATCATCTCCTTTTGTGGACAATTTTGATCACAGTATTAGGCATTGCTCCTGCAAGGAAATTTATTAGGGTGCATGATTTTTCCTGTGCTATGAAATTGTTAGCACTTTGAATAAAGGCAGATCTTGACCTGCACTGAGCTCATTGCAGGGCTGTAGCTGTAGAGACTGTATTAAAAAGCCCTGGAAAGTATGAAAACAAAAATCTGACGATTCTGTGAGAAAATTATATTTTGTCACTTTCTAAATTAGGTACATGTCTTAAGTTACTCTAAAGATGCTTGGGCTGTACTCTTGCTGCATATGTGTTGATATGATTACAATTAAATGGTAATTAAAGGTAATTTGATCTCTGCTGATGCATATACTTCTGTATAAAAACGTATATGTAGACTGCTCTACTGACAATGATGGAAATCCCTAGGGATGTGAAAACTTTTTACACAGAATTCCAAGCAAAATTAGAGCCATAAGTTGAGTTTCTTCTTTATGAAGTTTTTTTTTTTTTCAAAGTAAATACTGGAAAATGAACGGAAATAGATTGAGATTGCTGGAAAATATGAGTACCATGCCATAAGAAGTAAATTTCTCTTGTTCTTCCCCCAAGGAAAAACTCTGTAGTAATTGAAATAGACAGAATGAATATAAGTTCCTCAGCCCCAGTATTCTGTCTAGCAGTGCTGTGGCCTGTGTCACTGCCAGGTCAAAATGTATTAAATGATAACAAAATAAAGAAAGATTAAGGCTTTTTAATTTCAGATGTAATTACGGAAATATATATTTATAAATTTGTGCTATATACTGTGATGTAGGAATTACTGTATGAAATTTATGAGTTTTCATAGGCTTAAAGTAAATATCACAGTGGTCTCTTGGTTGAAAATTCATGATTTTAGTGCTGCTTTCTTTTTAATTTTAACTACAACTCTGACTATTCTGTGTTCATAATTTATTTCAGGATAAGTAGAAGGAGGTTTTTGGTTTTTTTTTTTTTTTTAATTTTTTTTCCTGATCAGCCTGAAAAAGGTGGATCTGGCACAGCCCTGTCTGTAGTTGCTTATGTTGTGGATGGGATATAGGAAAGGCTGGGGTAGATCCAAAGGTGTGGGGATGATGGAGAGACCTTTGGAGAACCAGTGTCACAGCTGGCAGGGGTTGTATGTCTGAACAACAAAAGACAGTGGGAAATCAAACCTTGTCTTTTCTGGGGCTGGTGAAAAAATCAGTTAACTCCTAAGTTATTGATACAAACTTTCAGTCATAACTTCAGTTTCATACAGCTTTGACCCTGAGGTTTCTGGTGCTCTGTTTCTTCAGTTTTAAGGAGTCATAATATTTTTCTCTCCAGTTAGGTACATTGACAGAAGACTGAAAAAATGTAGTGATATAATTTACATTTCCAGCTGGAGTTTCAGAACTTAGTAGAACAGCCCCCACATCAGTATTTCTTCATTTTTATTAGTGGGTGATTACAAAGTCTGTTGTGCCTGTTACCTGAGCCTAGATTTAAAGCAGTTCTTATTGCTCTTGTAGAGTTTTTCAAAACTTCAACAGCACAGTGCAGGAAAAGCAATTGCTTTGAGGTTCATCTATACCAATTCAAACATGAAGCCCTCAAAATATAATTTTTATTTCCCTTTTTGATAGTGTTTGTGTTGACCATGTTTTTCTAATTTTTTAGACTATGAATGAAATGGAGCATCTTTTGCAGAATTGACCTTTCAGTTGAGTTTGGCAGCCTGCAGTGACTTACTCAGTGTCATTTTGGCATCAGTTGGCATTTCTGTGGAAAATGTCATTACCAATGGCTCTGTTCCCTTAGAGACATGCCTAGAGGGGAATGTAAGCTTGCATTATAACTTAAAGAAATTACAGTGATCAATACAGAGTTCTGATATCAGTGTGCAGTAGTGAATATCGTCTATGGTCCAGATTTATTTTCCTCAGAGAAAGCTTAAGGCAGGTTCCATTATGAAGGGGAAGGACTCACTTGCTTTTTGGGCAAAATATGCTACTTATGTGTAGCCAGTTCTGTGGAATATTAATAAACTGCATATCCTGCTTGTGGATGTTCCATAGTGCCTGATATGATTGTTTCTGAAATTAAACAGTACTTTTGAGACCTGGAGTTTACAGATGTTTATTCTAATTTTTAACTTTTGTGACATTTCTCTGTTTGAGTTGGGAGAATGATTTTTATATATCCTTCATGGGGGAAAATTGTAGTGTAAAATTAGGAAGGAAGGAATTGGAATTGGTTTCATATGCCCCTGCTTGTATGGAAAAATGTTTAAAAAAATGTCAGCAGAGAGTTATTCTGATGTTAGTATGTCAAGAGTATCTTTTTTTACCTTGTGTTTTTTTTTTTTTAAGGACACCACTGTAATGCTGAAAAAGCAGTCAACCCACAGTCAGATTTGTTCCATTGGGATTTTTCTTTTTTTTTTCTTTCTATAGAATTTACAAAAATTTAGAAGTGCAAAAGTAGAGTAAGTGGAAAAAACATTTGTTTCATATTCATAGCAGAGTAAAGATAATAAAGGGTTCTCAAAATGGTAGGTAATGGAAGACGTAGAGGTGGACTTTGTGCTCTGGAATATTCTGAATACAGCTGTATCTGAATTTAATATTGTGTTGGTAAGAAAAGATACAACTGGGGATGAGGATGTGCAGTCCCATGTTTAAAGACCCAGATATTTTTGCTTGTCCCGTGGACTTTTCTGCAATCTTAGACAACTCATAATCTTCCTAGATAAGGAAAAACCCTGTACAAACCAGAAGGTGCCATTCACATCTAAGAGGAGTTGTCATCCTGTGATAAGGAGAACTATAAAAATGTAAATGAATTATTACACTTCTGTGTTTATTCTTAGAAGAATCCAAATTGTGCAAAACAATTACAGAGCTGATGATAGAAAAGTGATGGAGTTGAGGATTTGAGAAACATTGACACCAGTTTGTATTTAGAATATAAGCTGTTTGGGGGAAGGAAGTTTTGGCAGCTCTTAGGACCCAGCACAGTGGAGACATAATCACAGATCAGGATCACTCATCAATGCTCCAGTAAAATCTGGGAGTCCAGTTTAAAATTCAGCCAGATATATGATATCAGTTAAGAATGTAAACATCATTAGAGAAACAGGCGTGCCAAAGTAGGAAAGTTAATCATATATATCCACAGACACTGTGCTGGTCTGGTGACATTCTTGATTCATAACTTTTACAGTTGATTTTCTTTTAATGGACAGAAAGAAAAAAAAGAGAGTAGTTAATGGAATATTCAGAGAGGAAGTAGAGAAAGAGAGCTGGAGCAAGAAATACAATAGCTCATGGGTTAGAATTAGATTAAATTTACTCTGGTCTATTTCTGTTCTAATGCTGCATTTGTGCATTATAATAGGATGTACCAAGGAAGCACCAAATGTGTCCAGAAATACAATATTATTTTCCTGATTTAAACTGAGAACAAGCATGTTGTCAACAAGCAAAAGTATCTTTTGGGGTTCTTTCTGTTTAGAAGTATAGTGTGACAAATGGAATACCCCTAAATCTCAGTGTTAGTCTTTCTTGTTCTACCCAGTGATTAAAGGGTTTACTTTTATTCTCTCCAAGATTTCATGTGATTTACTAAAAGATCTTGAATGAAGTCACAGTACTTGCCACGATTTCATTTCCATTGGAAACAACAGTCATCCTAAGTAACATATATTACTGTTGGTTATATTGGTTTGGATAGGAATGGACTTGAGTCATCATGGCTGTAACTAAGTAAGAACTGAAGACAAATACTGACTTTATTTGTTCATTTGAATGCATGTAAAGTAATAAAATTTGTTTAGTGTGTTTGTTCAGAACAGTGATGGGCAAGTTCACTTCTGAAATCAACCAATACTATTAACCTTGAACATTGTGTGCAGTTTTGGGCACCACAATATGAGGAAGACATTAAGCTATTAGAAAATATTCAAAGGAGGGCCATGAGGATTGTGAAGGGCATTGAAGGGAAGGTGTGTGAGGAGTGGCTGAAGTCACCTGGTTTGTTCAGCCTGGAGAAGAGGAGACTGAAGGGAGACCTCAGGGCAATCTACAACTTCCTCATGAGGGGAATAGGAGGGTCAGGCACTGATCTCTTCTCTGTGCTGACCAGTGACATAACCCAAGGAAATGGCCCGAGGCTGTGTTAGGGCAATTAGGTTGGGTATTAAGAAAAGATTTTTCTCCCAGGGAGTGATTGGGCACTGGAACAGATGCTCAGGGAAGTGGTCACAGCACCAGCCTGACAGAGTTCAAGAAGTGTTTGCTCTCAGGCACATGATGTGACTTTTGGGGCTGGTCCTGTGTAGGACCAGGAGTATTTTGGTGATCCTTTTGGGTCCCTTCCAACTCAGAATATTCTGTGAGTCTGTGAATAAAGATGAAAGCAGTATATCTCTTCAGTAGTGGTGGCTGTGTACCATTTCCATGTCAAAAATAATTGGTAGATTATTGGTAATTTATCATCTTCAATGTAGGTTTGCTACGGTTACCTGATTCCATTGCTGGTATCTCTCCCTTCTTTCTTTGTATGGAGAATTTCTCCAGCAATTACAGTAACTTTTCAGCAGTACTTGCCAGGGAGTTCAGAGATGAACTTGGAGGCACAGGTTTTGCTAATGAAGCTGTCTGTTGCATTGTTTACCAAATATTTTCTATTCTAAATGTTTGCTTTTGTCAGACTGCTAAGTGGAACTTAAAATGTCCATGCCAGTTGTCATCCTGGAACAATTCTTTCAAAGCAAAGGAAAACATATATATTACTTTGCTTATGTTTTAATAAATTACTTATTTTTTTTAATAACGTAAATATTTTTTTCAGATGCCTTTGATATTGTTGTTAAAAAAGAAAAGAAATGAAATAAGAGAGGAGGGGGATTTATATGATGAATGTTTGTCTGTTGATCCCTGTCTAATTTGCTTTAGGAATGTAGCATGGCTATAATTTGCTATCTAATAGGTGCTCAGAATTTCCTCCGCATTTTCTGCTGGATATTCTGCAGATTGGACGAGCTGAAAGATCTGAAACAGGAATAGAGAATTTCTCCCTTCTGTACCATCAATGCTTCAAAAGTCTACTGCCTGCAGGTGATTCCTGTGTAAAGGAGACAGAAAACAAACTGTGGGAAACTGTAGAGGATTGAAGAAAGGTGAAAAAGAAGAGCAGTGAAGTTAGGACTAGCTATTTTTCAGTGAAAATGGAGGAAAGGACAACCTGGACAAGGAGATTGGGACTACCACTTTGTAAAGAACCATTAGCGTTTGGGGAAAGGTATAACAGAACTGTGAACTTTGGCAGGGGGCTGTTTTGAGCCTGGTAAGACTGACGGACTGAGATGTGTGGCAAAGGACATGAAAGTCTGTTCTTAGTCAGCTCACGTGGCAGAGATCTATGTGATGGGTTTAAATGCTGCAGCCTGGGTGGAGGCCACTTGAGTATCAGTACAGGAATTCTTGCTTTCTTAGCTTTTGGAAAAATAAACTAGAAAATTACATACAAAATAGTAGAGAAAATGTTACTGTGAATACACTGACATATGACATACATTTGTAAGGTTAGATAGGAAATGCCAGATTTCAGTTTATCTTGGCATCCTCAGTAGAGACCATATGTGTAGTGACACAGCTCTAAATCACATTCAGATGTTTTCATGTATTTTAATATTTTTAGTAAGCTAACTACTGTACTTGCTGTATTGTTAGTGTCCATCTCTTGTCTTTCCACCCCATGGTTGTGTATCCAGGACTGATCTTTAGTTGTAAATCTGAAACATGAAGTTCATTCCAGCTTCCAACAAATCGTGGCTCATCTTGGTCCATGAAAAGTGTCTGCCATAAACTTCCTGCTTGGGCCCATAATTGTTCCTCTGACTCCTTACCGGAAGACTGCTTTTTCTTAATCTTATTATTGATTTTGACATTTTATATGAACTGATGTGAAAGTTGACCTAGACCTTCTCAAATTCTACACAATGTGTAAATTTTCTGGAGACGTGTATTTTCTTTTTACAGTGCTTTTGTGAAAGGGTTTTTATTTGGTTCTGAAAGTAGAGCTCTTATCTGAAGAGTGACAAGCTGTGATCTCCAGATCAAACACTTCTGTTTTTTGTGTACTTACAAAAATTTGCAGATTTAATTTGAAAATGAATGTTCACTGCTTCCTGTCTTTCTTAGTAGTATTGGTTCTTATGACGTAGAAAAGTATGAGTTTAATTGAGCTTCACAGATTATTTTTTTTGTAAAGTAGCCTGCTCTGGTCATAGCCATATACATTCATTGTAGGAAAAGTTTTACTGTGTGCCAGCATCTGCTTGGTAGGGCTAATCTGAAAAACGTCATTGCCCAAAAAACAGTAGAATTAAACTACCCTGGTTGGCTTTGCACTGGAGAATACTTGGTATATAAAGAAATTGTAAACTCTCACATGCCCAGAGGGAGTGTGCTGCAGCAGAGTTGCAAGGTGACTTGCACATGTGGCACCTATGGAAGGAGAATGGCAGCAGGAGAGGAATGAGGAAGATGCAGGAACCAACACGAGGTTAGACTGTAGGAGCACTGGAACAGTATTTTGCAGTTTTCAGTGTGGTTGTATTCATCTTGGTAGTTGTGTGAGACCTGACCATTCTTCCCCTTCACCCTCTTCATCTCCTTGCCGTAGAAGCCCCACACTAATGCAGACAGCATGCTGCTGATGTCCCTGTTGTGATGTCTCAGGCCAGCTCTGATTTGCAATGTCATGGGGTGCACTGTGTTTTCTGTGTGGGTGGTCTTACCAAACTGGCTTGGAATGGTTGTGTGGAGCTGCAGTAATGTCTGGGAATGGGCTGGTACAGCAGGGCCATCAACTATGGTCAGACTAAGCAGACCTGGAAAAGGGAAGTGTGAATCTTGATGTTCATTTTTTCTGGCCAGGGAACTTAGCATAATTTGGTGTATCCGGAGACTGGAGGCAGGATGGGAGGGCAGAGGCAGAGCAAGCATAACAGTCACTCTGACATCTTGAACTGCTTTCATACCACGTCCTGTGCAAAGCACACACTGTGGCAGCACTCCTCAGTAAATGCAAGCTGGCTGTAGGATTTAAGTAAAAAACATTTTTAACTGCACCATACAAATACAAGAGCATGTTATTGAAAGTATCCAACAGTGCCTTATTTTCACAAATGTGTTCAGCTTTAGATTTTGGAAGAAGAATGAGTGTTCTGTGCTGCCAGCTTTTTCTTCTGTTTGTTTCTTCCATAAATTTGAAATGATAGTGGGGACTTTGTGCAGCCAAGCACTGCTGGTGAATAGATGTTGGAAAAAAGAATGAGAAGCCGCAGTGGTATGGAGGAAATCATGTGGCTACAGCTATCTGTAGGAAAAATAAACATCCTTTTTCCCACTTCCCCACAAAAATGTTTTTTGTATCTGGAAAAAATATGGAGCTAAGGCAGATAGAGTACTGAAAGGAATTAACATCTATATACAAAGTACATTGCCTTATGTGAACACAACATTTAACAAGCTATTTCACCTGAGAGGAAAAGTCTGTCATTGCTTTGGAATTTGGAAATTAAAAAAAAAAATCAGCGGAAAGGAATATAACAATATGGTCAAAAATTAAATTTAAGTTAAATTTCTGCAATATTATGTCTAAAATTACCCACAAAAATTACTGAGCTGAGGACTGCCCCTGGTTATGAAATATTTTGTTTTCTAGGTTTTTGTATCTGTTCATTGTTTCTTTTAATGCATTATTTTGTTTGCCATTTTCTATCATTATTAGCTTAAAATGTGTTTATTTTTTATTTTTCCAATTGAGTTTAGGAGTAGAGATACAAAGAGACTTTTTCAAAATCACAAGCTGAGGCATGGAAGGCATGAGATTCAAGCTTACCATTTGAAAGACTTATCCAGAAGATAAGGATGTGCTTTAAGGATTTGCTTTAAAAATGTGCATTGTTCTAGCTGTTGCCAGCTTCAAATTCAGCAATAACAAGAGTTTGTCTTCCAAGTGGAGCATTTTTTCCAATAGCATAGGATTGTGAATTAATTTTTAATGAAAGACTAAGCAGAAGTCGTTAATACTCACTCAGAAAAAAAGAACTTTACTAATGTCAATTCTCACTCCATTTTTCTCTTGATTCCATGCACAGTCCATCATTCTGAACAGATACTGCACTGGACTGCCTAGCAAAATGCAGAACAAAGTCTCTGTGGCTGGTATGTTTTGAACAAAGCCTTCTTATTTATTTAAAAATACAAAATACTTTGTTTTTTATTCATTAAATGAAAGATCAGGACATCTAGGTGTCCTGAAACAATGTGATGGGAAACTAAGAAACCATGTGGACAATCACAGAGATGTCTGATTAAAACCAAGATATGCACGGTCTTTGATTTGTCCAATGAGTGACATAGAAGAGATTTCTGCATCCTTATGAATCTTAAATACAGGCAGACAATAGTTGTCATAATTTGACTCAAACATGATACTTTTTCTTTCATAATGAGCAAAGGTGTGAAAACCTTTTGTCATCTTATGTTTAGATTTGAATCAAGACAGATAATGCATATTTCAGTATATAGTAGCTTATAGAGGAAAATTGTTACATTCTAAATTATTTGTTCCCATAGCTACAGAATATATGAAAATATTTTTTCCATACCAATGAGTAAATTAGTTTTTTTGGCAGAGTACAATCTGCAACTCAGAGTGCAGTAAATGAAACTGTACTGTGGATAGCACATCTTGTAAAAGAAGGAAGTCTGGATTTTACTTCTGGACTGAAATTTGCCTAATGATCTGATATTTTATTTATTCCAAATTGATTTTAAAATTCTGCTAACTTCGGCCTCTTTTCCGAGTTCTTCCCAGCTCCAAGCAAACTTGTTTTTAACTCTAGAGTACCTATAATGATTGCATTGGTAATCAATACATATAAATCAATACATACAAGCTTTTTCATCTGTGGGTGAGTTGTGTTAGGGCTTGCATGAAATGGACATGTTAATAAAGAGATAAGTTTTTCATAAATAAGATTATTTTGTAATGAATTATTGAAAGTCGTAAATTTCAATTCATCATAGTCTGTAAAAGAAGTCAGGTGGTGTTAAACTGAGTGAAAAATATGTGCTAAACTATAATTTTAGGAATATCTTTGCATTGTACAAGTATGTGTTCATGCTTTTGAATAAAATACTGATCTGGAAAAAGAGACAGCAACTAGGCTGTTGTTCCTTCAAACATAATATTAATGCAGATGTCAATTATGCTGTTTTACATTACTTGGGAATAGTTATCTGGTGAGTGCTGAGACCCTGTGATATTTTCTACTATTTATGGATTCTGCCATTTTCCCACATGAGAATTGTGTATGGCAGAGAATTTCTCACGTATTTGCTGTTAAATGTAATTCTGGTTTGGTAGAACTGGACCCTTAGGGATTAGTTGTGTTGTCCTTATTGATGGAAAGATAATGACTATCTACACTGGAAGAAAACTGTTGTTTTTTATAAAACATAGAGCATGCTTATTTTTAAACACTCTTTTCTTTTGTGGCTAGAATACAAGGAATGACTAGTGAATAAAAGTATCATTAATCTGACTCTCCAGCAGAACAAATTATAATTTAATGGACAGAAAATCCATGAGGAATGTCCATATTCCTACATGGTTTGAAAATAATTTTAAACCAGATGTAACAACGCAAGTTCACTGCTTTTCCACTGAAAGTAAAGTAGCAAAGACTGATAGACTTTTATGTAACAAAAGTGATTAAGCTGGACAATACACAAGTTCACCTTGATTTCTAGATAGGAACAAAATCTATCTGCTTGCCTAACTTGTATCTGTAGATCTATTAAGTTAAGGTGGGATAAAGATATCAATTTTGCAGTTAAGATGCAGATAGAAGGGGGCTCTCAAAGAAAAATGTAATTGAAGTTTATGAAGTTAAATCCTAATATTTTGTTTGTTTCAAGATGAGAGATTATTTATTCTCTCTTTTAAGATTTTTAGCAATTTCATGTCTGACAATTTATTGGCCTTTTTGAAAGTGAATAACAACAATATAAAACTTTAATTTCAAAAATAAAACCTTATATTTTAAATAAAATTATCAAAGTTAATGAGCATTTAGCATACACTTTTTAGATTTTAATCTCGTCATTAGACTTTAAATGCTGCTAGTCTGATATATCCTATCTCCATATTCCTCAATATTATGATGATATTACAAAATAATGCTGAGAAAAGCTGCTGGGTCTGGCCCACCAGTCCATCATTGTAGAAGTCCTGATATTGAACTGAAGGGCATTTTGCTGAAGCTGTACCCTGGTGTACAAGAACAGAGGGTTCATGGGCCAGAGAAGGGTCTCCTGTGGTTATCACAGACTAAGGGCTGGCTGTCTCAGTTCTGTCTGCTGCTCCAAAGGCTGTTTGTGTGTTTAATGATGGTGAAACAATGAGATTAAACTCATTATTAGCTTTACAACCAACATAGATTAGCATGACTTGTGCCCTGATACTAATTTTTTACCTCAGCTTGATTTTTAGCTGTAGAAATTTCTGACATCTTAAAAAATCCCTGTGGGTAGCATTACTCAAGTACTGTGCACCACTGGATGTTAATATCCTAGGATTTAAATATAAGCTTGCAGAAGCCGAGTCTGATGTATTTTGAATGTCTACATGGAGCATATTATAGCTGCATCTTCCTCCTGCAAAGAGATGGTTTAAAATTGTTGGAATCAGTGAAATGCGCCGTTACTTCTGGGGCTGCAGAGCAGCGTCCGTGGATGTAAGGTTAGGCGATTTCCGCCCCCGGGGTTTGCAGTTTTGTATTACAGATTATCATTATTGCGTACACTTTTCTGATGAGATTGAGAAATTTCTTTAGCTGTAGTGTAAAGCTGCCAAAATACATTTACCACAGACCTTAAGGCAAGTATAATTCTTCCAGAGGCAGCCTCAGGCTTTGGAGGTTTTTGTGCTGAAAGCAGGCTTAGGCTTCCCATGAGATCCTCAAAGAGATAAAAAGACTAAAAGCTCTTCAAAGCTAGGCCTTAGGCCCTGACATAATTTAATTCTCTAGTGATGGTTTTTGTATGTAAAAAAATGAATAAATATTTACAAAAATTTAAATAGAAATGTACCCAACTAGACATGAAAATAACATTTTAATATCACCCTTTCTTTTGAATTCAACGTAAAAACATCTTCATTTAGACATCAGATGACCAGGAAAGGACATGGTATTTTCTCTCTCTCTTTCTATATGCAAAATTTCAGCAAGGTTATCTTGCTTTTTTCATGCTGGATAGTTAGTCCTGATAACTGAACAGACATTGAAATTAATTTGCATAACAAGTAACTACGCTGTTATTCTGACTCTATTCTGTACTTTAACCAAATTACTTACTAATTGTGATTTAGTTTAAGGTCCAAAATTAAAGAGCTGCTCTGTGTTCTGATCTCCTCCCACTTTTTCCTTTCATAGTTTTTAGGCTATATTAACACTAGATTTTATTTAACAAATAGCAAGATATTCTAGAAAAATCCCTTGATCTTCAATACTGTGAGTACAGTATTTTAAGTTAAGAGTTAATTTATGCTGGAAATGACTTAAGAGAAATATCACTGAAAAAGAGCCAGGAAAAATCCTGTTGAGAAGCTCTATGGTATCAGCATTAAAACTGTAGGGTAGGAGTCAAGAAATCTTGATTGATTGCAGGCTTCCCTTCTTACTGTGGAGATGCTGCTTTGCTTATGGCTTCCTGTTCCCCACCTTGTAAAACAGAATGATGGAATCATCATATATCTTCAGGTATATAGCAGAGAGCAGCCCACTCTGGTAGCTATTTATCTTCTTCACAAAATCCCAGATGTTCAGAGGACACTTGAGATAGTTTGTTCCTCAAATCAAATCTGCTGCACCTCTCAGACCTCTGTTCGTACCATGATTGTCAATCGGCCATGAATCAGCAGCATGATCAGGAGCAGGTTTGTTGGTCAGGCTTACTTATCCATGGCTGTTCTTACTTAGGCCTGACTCCAGCCTAGTCTTCAAATACCTGAGGATAAGAAGAGCACTTGGTCTGCTCTGTGTCTGTATATTCAATCAAAAGCTTTGTCCCTCTATTTATAAAATTCTTTAAATCTTATCCACAGGAAGCTGCATGAGCTAAAAGTATTTATTGCTCTTTAATATTATTAACAGCAGCAAGTTATCAAATCCAAAGATGGTATTTCTGGATAATTTGTAGTGTACAAAACATTGCTATATAATTTCTTTTGCTTTTCTCCTCTCAGGAGGTGCTTACTGTGGAGTTTCACATAATGCAGGCATTAGCGTTCTTTGATTTGAAGAATTGTAGTTCAGTGTGCTTTTTTAAGTGGTAACTTAGATATATTGTATTATATGAAGAGCATCTTAGGGTTATATTTTCATTATTTATTTTTTATTATTCATATAGTAAAATGTTATTTATTCATATAGTAAAATATGAGAACTGACACTTTAATAAGTATTATGAATGTTCATAATAGATTAAGAAGTATGTTCACCTAGAAGTACCTGTGCTGAGAAAACTCCCAAGTTTAGATTCCACTGTCATTGGAATTGCTTGGTTCCAGAGTAACCAGTCACAGGAGTGACTAAAAAGTAACTGAGGCAAGAAATTCCACTTCTATGTCCACTACTGGTTTGAAGAAAACAATTCAGACTAGAAGTAAGATAATGCTCTAATGTGAAAGTAGATTAAGGAACTGATAAAATGTAATTGCTTTGTGTAATTTTTATATTTTTTTTAATTTTTTTTTTTTGTGAATAGGGGAGCAAAATTAACCCAATTTACAAATAAGATATTCTTCTGCTAAAATCTTCAGTGTTTGTTTGGAAAGTGCTAGATCAGCTTTTATTTGATTCCGTACAAAAGAGATTTCCTGAATGGTAAAAAATTTTTAAGCTGAAATTTTGCAGGTAAACTATAGACCATGACTAAAGTAAAAGATAATTTTGATGTAACTTGTTTTAAAAGACTAAAAAAGTAGGTGAAAAATAATTTTAATGTGGTTCAGATATTTCATTAAATCCTTTAAAATTATGACCTGCATTTCTTTGAATATAAAAATATGTTACTAAATGCAAATTGACATTTCTAAATTAGGTACTTGCCACTTCATCAGTGATATAAGCAGAAAAGTATTTTTCAGGGAATGATGGAAGATGTTTTTATCATCTTGTCACTGTTGTCATGGAGACTTGTGTATATCATTGTTAAACAGACTGTACATAGGACCTAACATTCCTGTGACTTAAAATTGCCAGCTATTGTATTTTTAGTGTATTTTCTTCAACACTGTAGTCAATGCTTTGGTACTTGTAAGTTGCTCTCTCAATTACAGCCATGAATACAATTACAGAATTAGGCTGTCCAGAGACCCCATAGTACAGGGTTCTCTGTTAAGAGGTTCTTTTCAATACAGGGTTATTAACAGTTTTATTTCCTAATCCATTGTAGCCTATTACAAGCACTTAAAAATTAATATTCCCTCTATTCAAGTAGACTATTTTGACAGCAGCTTCTTTGGGAAGAATGAGCTATCCATCAGTCATTATGAACTCCGTCTTGAAAACGTTGGATCTTTTCTGAATGTGGATTTTATATATTATGTGCTTTGTTTTTGAATACAGTGCTATATTCATAGTGAACCTCTTGTGTATCATTGTCTTAACCTGCATGCATGGAACAGTAGACTCAAAGAGAAGCTTGACTGGAGAATCCAAATTTAAGTGCTCTTGGACACAAAGTATGTGTAACTTGTTTTTCTCCTGAAGTCTTATGATGGGCACAATTCACAAAGTAGGAAAAAAAAAAAGTCATTTTTTCCCCTCCAAATGAGATTTAAGAATCGGTAATTTTAAGCACAATAAAAGTGTTGTGTCTTTTGCATAAATAAAGGTTTATGTTATCTTTTAGTGTCTGCAGTTCTGTCAAAATATAGCTTCTGCATCAATTATTTATTACTTGAAATTACTTGTCTTTAAAAAAAAGTTAAGTTAGTTAAATATATTTTTCATCATTGAACAAGTTACCTTTATTACCTCAAAAGTATTAAATTTCTTTTCTCATCCTGGCCTGTCTGATTTCATCTTTTGGGGATTTTTCTGAACACTCTTCTGAAATTTTAAGGCTATTTTTTAAAAAACTGTCAATGAAGAATGTAAGTTTTGTGCTAGAGTAAGCTGTCTGTCGCAATTTGATGCAAATTTAACTTATCTGAGAATCACAGTAACATGAAGTATTCAAGAATAGTAAAGTTGTAAAGGTTTTTTTAAAGATGTATCTTACTTATGATGTTGGTATTGTTCTGTTCAGAGAGCTACAGTCAAGACTACTAAAATACAAGTACAGAAATCTGAAGAAGAAAAAACTCAAATACAATTAACACAGTGGCTTTAGTTTCTAAAAAAATTGCTTTCATTAAGTAAGTAAGTGTTATAGGTTGAAAATTACATTTATAGGAAATGTATACTTTTTCTCTTCCTGCTGTGGGAGATTCTGTCAGTTCAGGAAGTTGAATTCAGTGAAATGCCCAAAGAAAAAATCCTGGCTAGCAAACATGCTGAATCTATATGACGAAGAGCTAAGAATCTGTATATTAGATAAATACATATTTTATATTATTTCAGATTACAGTAAGCTGTATATGAATGTATAGTCATAGGAGAAGATGTACTTAGCTTTTTAGGCAAAATAGAACTTGTTTATTACTGGCTTCATACCTTTCTCCTAATCATGAATGATTTTAGCTGGGATTTGTAGAAAAATCAAATTTCCAAACTTCATATATTCTTGTATCTCTCTTTCAAAGGATTTAATTTTGGATAAAATGGAACTTTTGTTAACGGAGAGTTTTGATATTTTATCCAAATTTTCTGCATTCAGAGAAAAGCTGTAACTCCCTTTTCTGCTGAATGTGATTTTGCATTTATAGATACCTCACACAGTAACCCAGTCAGCTGATGAGTTTGTTTTCTAACCATCTTCTGTAGAACAACCTTATGAAATCTGAGTCATAAGCTGCAGAGCAGAGGGAAGAAAGCTGGGGCGTGTATTGGCCCCCACTGGTTACAGTGCACCAGCTGTGGGTGCATTCAGCACCCGCCAGCTTTGGGTCTCCAGTTCTGTAGGTAATAGGAAAAAACATCCTGACTATTCATTGTTTAATGGAGTTGGGAGTGCTGAAGAGCTCATCTGCTGTGCCCCAGAGCTGGTGGACTGCCACACCTAGGTGAACCCTTGGGTAAGGGCACAGGGGCGTTGTGACAAGAAAGGGAAATGCCGCAGCAGTCGGGTGGGGTGGATGAAGGAGTTGCAGTGCAGTCAAATGTGGCATCTCAGCTCTGATCCATCAGCTTGCAAAAGGAGCTGTAGGAGGGATACATTTTCAGGCTTCTGGTTAAACTGAAAATATGGAGGGAGTGGAAACATCAGATTCCTTCATTGTTGGGGATTTAATTTCTTGATAATGAAAAACTAGGAAAATATAGATAGAACTGTGTATCCCATGTAGAAAATAATGTTTCAAAGCTTAAAAAATACCGTGTAAACATAGTAAGCAATTACAAATATTGATAGAAAAATCAAGTGGAGGTTTTGGGGTAATTTTAATAGCTTATTTTGGTTTATTGTAATGTTTTTATTCATCACAGGTAAGGCTATATCTGTATGGCATAGTCCTGTGCCCTGATACATACCATCCCTTCTGAATGAGTTCACTTCTCAGGACAATGAATTGTGTGGGAGAGTTTATTAACTCAGTTACATAGCTTCTGGTCTAGATTAGATTGGGTATTATTATATGAAGCTAATTGTGTACCATACAGACATCTGAAATGCTCTGACATCAAAATCCAGTTAGGCTAGACAATGTCTGAGAGTGTTAGTTTACACAAAAATGTCTGTTTCTGTATCTATTAGACATTGAAAATTCATTAGGATTTCTGGAATTCAGAAATCAGAATTCTTACATCTCATTTGTATTTGTCTTAGAAATAGAATTGCCACTCTATGCTTTGCCAAAATATTGAATACAATAACTTTCATTGAATGAAAATCCTAGCTTAGAGCCATGAGGTATTTGCAGATTCAGAAGTGCTAATGATGAGTGCATGATCTGACAGATACAAACTCATGGGTAAGTTTTTTCTCTAAATAGAGTAATCTCTTGAATTTCTCTAGTAAATATGAATTGGTATTTCATGTTCAGGGAGGTTAAAACTGGCAGGCTGGGATTCCTTGCATTTTTCTGTTTATGATTTTGGTGCTGATAGTCTAACTATGAACTTCCTTATGCAGGGCTGCTAGGAACTTCCAGTCTGAGTATTTCTAGAAATGAGAAGTGATTGAGTCTCAGCACTTAAAAATGGCTTGTGTGCTTTTTAAAAAGACACCACCATCTGTGTTATGTTGAATTAATTGTAGCTATTTTGGTGATGTCTGCGTGTGTCCAGTAAGAGCAGAAAATAACATTTTAATTTCAGGGATGTCTGTGGGTTGATTTTTAACTGACTGGAAACACGATAGCTAAAGCACTACCTTTACCTCTTATTTTGTTAGGTTTTCAGTCCAGAATTGAAAGGACTATATTCATAATGTGTATACATCTTAGTATAGTGCTGTGCAGATTTCCAGCTGAAATACCTTGGTCCTTAGTTTGCAGCTTATGTTCAAGTACCCCATGAGGAGCTCTGCATTAAATAAGTTTGACTTTGTGAGGTTTCTGGTATCTTTACCATGACAAACTTGGGTTCTGCTGTTCTGTGAAGACTAATCCTTTCAGCCCAGCAGTACATATAGACATCGAGTATATCAGAAGGCTTTTAGGGATAATGCCAAAGAGGTCCAGAGGTATTGTTTGTTCAGGGGCACAACTGAGAATCACTGCTAGGTTGTTACGTGTATCAGGGCCAAAATGAGATTAAGACTTTTAACTTTCCGGGCCAACAATTCCCAAATATATTTCTTGAAAGACTGATAAAGGGACAGGGAGATGGTGGGGCTCTGGCCAGATGTGGACTCAGCTATGTGTGATCAAAGTGGGAAATCTGCCCAGCTGTGCACCTGAACTATTCACACTCTGGGCCAGCTCTCACTCAGGGGGATTTGGGCTCATTTATGTCCCATGTTTCTTCCTCTTCTGCCTCCTCAGATATGTATTTACATCAAGTACTTGAATGATTGTGACAAGAAATAGTACACTGACACATGGAATGATGGCTCTAAGTGTTGGGAGACCAAAATGGCTCCTTTCATAGCATAAGCAAAGGTTGTGTATTGCAGGTACACAGTAAACAGTATAGGCTAAATTTGAACTAAGATGTGAAATGTCCTTGCAGGTGTGTGGAAATAGAAATGTGGAGCTACACAGGATTTTATTACAAAATCTGAATTAGTTCATGTTGGGTGCTTCCCTGAAGAATCAGTTTGTACACATTTTAAGGTATCTGTAAAGCAATAAAAAATCCTAATTTTGCCATGCCCTATGTGCATGTAAGTATACACAATTTAGCACTCCATTACAGTGTTTTCTTAAAATTCTGTACAATTGGATTTTGCTTAATCTGTGTTGTTTCATAAGATTATGGATCATTATATTATATATAGTGGAAAATGATTCAGAAATGTCAGTTCGAATGTTTTGGTAAAATTGCAGATTTTGTAGGTGAAAAGTAATCTTTACTACAACATAGTTCATAATTGTTTTGGGGATGTAAAAGCTCAGGTTTTTAACTAGGTCTTTATTCAGATTAAATTTAGTATTTTTATAGTAATTTTAGAAATATTGGAAATGTGCATACACATTTGTAATGCCAAACATTCCTGCTGATTCTAGATAATTTATTGCTTCCTATAGAAGTAGCTAAAGCTTTTTTCCCATGCCTGGCCACTTGAACAAGGCCAGTTGGATGAGGCCCTGAGCAGTCTGATCAAGTGGGTGGCACCTTGGCCCATGGCAGGGGGGTTGGAACTGGATTATCTTTAAAGTCCCTTCCCTCCCAAGCCTTTCTATGATTCTTCTTGACTTGCAGGCTGCTAATTAAGTCACAGTGCACTTCTAAACCATGCAACTCTTCAACAGTTCTAACAAATTCTTCCCTGGGTTATATCTGGATATATTAAATTTGCAGGCTTGCTTTTCTGAACAGTGAATGTTTTCTGATAGTATTCAGTGTTTTGAGGAGAGTGAAAAAAGTGGGACAGGTTTCTGTGTCATAGAGTACCTTGCTGCATCTGTTATGTGAAAAACTTGTGTATGGTTAGTTGTGATTTTTTCCCCTTATTCCCTTTATGCATAATATATTTTTCTTTAATATAAGTTGAGTTATAGTAGCTGTCTATTGCTTTTATTATGGAATTACATGGGGCACAGGGTATTTGAATGCTTGATTCTGCCAGACCCTGATCGTGCAAAAATGAGGAAAAATGAATTGTATCAAAGCTGTTACAGATAGTAGGATAAAAAAGAGTGGAATGGAATAGAGTAATTGTGTTGGAAGGGGCTTGCAGTGACTGTGTAGTCCAAATGCCTGATCACTTCACAGCAGACCAAAAGTGATCTTCTGGATTTTGATTATGCAGAAGCCATTGCAGGAAGACCAGAATGAATATATAAGGTTTGGCCTGTCCAGCTGCTGAAAACCCACCAGATACAATGTTAAAAGCACGTTAAAAAGCCAAACAGTTTCTTTTTGCCCCAAAACACAAACAGCTTTGTTGTAATTTTGACCTCATGTGCTTTCCAGTGCAATAAATAGCAAAAGATTTCCCTGTGTTCAACAAGCTTTGCCACTACTAATAATTTTCTATATGTTCTTAACTATTTTTCAATATCTCCACTTAAAAAAAATTAGTAATTGTAGGAAGGAAAAGGAAGTTAACTGCACTGAAAGCATATAGTATTGGAAATATTATCAGAAAAATCCCAAAGTGAAGCTTTAGTGCTGCATTTCTGTCTGACACTTTTGTAGGCACTCTGTCTCCTTACTGTGTGGTCCTTAAAATCATGCATGAGTCTCTTGTTTAGGAATATATTTGCTGTAGCGATAATCATCAAAAAGGACCTATTACTAGGAATACTCATAAGACTAAACCATTTGTTTCCACCAGGAAGAAGCATCCTGGACTCCAAAAGCAGTCAGCATATATCACAGGTAATTCTCACTTATACAAACTGGGCTTTTAGGTTTAAATTGGAACTTTAGCAATGCTGAAGGTTCAAACCTGAAATTTAGGAACTTATATTTGAGAGTGGAATGGAAAGTCTTAAAGCTTTCTGTACTATTAATGTATAAAGAGTTCTCTCTTTTGGTTTGGGATGAAAGCAGTTCTGCATTTGTTTTTAATCCTCAATTTTTCAAATTTTTAGACTTTAAAACAAATGCTGTATTTTTTCTCATCTTTGAAATGTTTCTTTTTCTAAGGAAATCTGTGTTTTAAAATAAACTCTGGACATTATGTGTGGGCACACGTACTTAAAATTCTTTAAAGACTTGTTTTTAAGAGCATGCATTCCTTATATCTTTGCCTGATTGCAAAGCTGCATAGTGGTGAATGACTTTTCTAGATGAACTTCAAAAACATGACCTCTACAAAATGAGAAATATACAAAATACAGTTCAGAAAGAATTATTTTAAAATCCTGTTTTCTCCAACTGGTCTTGTAATATCTTCTTTCTTGTTTTACAGAAGTAAACACTGACACTACACCCATGAACATCAGGATATCTTTCAGTTTCATTGCAGCTGGAGTCAGTGACTTCATACTGAAAAAGGCTGGTTTTTAGCCTACAGACCACGACAGTTTGTAACAGTGGAGGAACATGCATGTTTATGTGAGTACGTTGCCGTGTATACTTCTAATGCTGACTTATCTGTATCTATGCATGCACAGGTTTAACCTGCAGCTGACATGATTATGCAAAGCATTTAAGGAATTCTATAAGCTCTGTGGAAAAGAAGTAATTCTGAAAAAATATACTAGCACATCTGGAAGATGAAAATAGTGTGGTTTTTTTAAAACTTGAAGTATTATTTTTGGGACAGTAAAATAAAGTTTTGTGATAGCTGATTTTAGAGTCATTGATACCTTGAATCTTACAATTGGGTAGTTTTGCCATAAAGTTAGTCAATGTTCCTCTTTTAATCTGTTAATTTTACTGAATTACTTACGTTACAAATTAACTGCATCAGAGTATTTTAATTGTGTTTGTAGTAATTTTAAAAATAGTTGCTGGGGTAGGTCATTTAATTATATTTTATCAGTAAGAAAGCATTAGCTCTGCTGTGAGTGATAGCCAGCAAGGCCATCTGCAATGCCTTTCAGTTCACTCACTCTGAATTGTTCAGATAAAGACTGTCAAGTGCTGCCTAAATAAGGAAGGAGCCTTGGTAGGGTTAAGTGCAGTGGAGGGCACAAATGGAGCATTGATTCCAGGCATGCTGGAGGGTCTGAGCTGTTTCCTGCAGCACTGAACCTTTTAAGAGTTTTCATTGTTTCCCGCAAAGTATTAAAATGCGAGTGTCTGCCATTCAGGATCTCAGGGAGGATGAAAATGAGGATTGGGAAGAAGAAAAGGTGAGTTAAAACGCAAGTTTTGCACAATACTTATTTCCTTCTATTTTTCCTCTTTAGGACAATAAACCTGTAATGATTATTTTCCTCTTTCAGATGTTTCTCAAGCCTGTTATTGAGGACAGAAATATGGAACTGGCCCGAAAATGCAGTGAATTAATAAGTGATGTAAGTGATGGTGGCTCTTTTCACTCTCATATTTGCATTTCTTCTTTCACATACATTTATATTTATGATACATATTTTTTCAAATATGTGCATTTTAGCATGTGCCCATCCAAGGCTCAAATAATAAAAGCCCAAAAATAATAGAAAAGCACAGATTACTCTAGTACTGTAAATTATCACCTCAGAAGAATGAGCTTTTCAGAGCTCATTTGGATGGTACAAAGCACAGGCCCTAGAAAGGGGTGTTTTAAAATGTGGGTCTCAGGCAGAGGATGTCTGCCAGGAGAACACCTTGGCTGCTTTCATCAGGAAAATGTGATATTTTTTATGGTTGTAGCATAATCGATTTTATGCAGTTTAATTGGTTTGAACAAAACTGAGTTCTAGTTTACAAAGCTGTAAGGAGGGAAGTTAAAAAATAAAAGATAATTTTTTAATGTTATCTTTTGTTTGTCCTGATAGATGTCCAGAACTGCTCAGCATATTGTTATTGACTATGCTTATAGGACAAATCCACTCAAATGCTAGATTATCTTCTAAAAATATTTAGCTTGCTAATTCTTAATTTAGCTACTATAGATTTTTAAAACTGTGGATTAGTTATATAAACATTATTTAAACATCATAAATCAGGTCCCAGACGTTTTAAATAGGAGTAGATCTGATTGCTTCAATGTAACAGGATCAGATTTACCTTGATAGAAATTTATTTTTGTTTCCCTCTGGGACAGTGTATTGAGAAAAGTAACTTTGTCCCTTCATGGGTGCATGGGTATAAAGAATGATATTTCTTGTGTGAGAAAGCTGCCTGACAGGAGAGGAGACCTTTCTGAAGAGAGAGTGACTTGCTTCAACAAATGTTCTAAAGAAACCAAAAAATGGTGTCTGGTTAATGTTGCAATATGATATTTAGATTTGGGTTGTTGATTTAATGGGAATGGAAAATACAGAATCTACATTTTAGGTATAATTTTTTAGGGGTTGTGTATCAGAAAAGAATAGTAAACTTAGAAGACCAGTATCTGGGATGTGAAAAGTGTTACAGTGCTGGTTTGAAAGTGTGACTTGACAAGGTCAAAGTTTCCTCTTTTCTCTTGTCCATACACTTCCTACTTCATTTTTCACAGAAAGAGTGCTGAAAATGGAATAGATCCTTAAGAGACGCTATCAAGATGACTCCTTTGTAAACTCAACCTACTTTAGGAAGCAGTAGAGATTAGTAATATTTTTACTGATAGATATATACGTGCTTTCTTTGGGAAAAAAGGGCATATGGTGCTTTAAGTGCCTGTCAATTCTTGTAAAGGCAAAAATGAAAATGGACCTGAAGCAGTTATATGACCCAATATATATTTATTGCATCCATGCAGCTTCTCTCTAAACATGGCTCTTAAAGAAAAAACTTCTTGAAAAATGCTGAAGAAATCTTTCTTTAACTGAAAAGGAATTATTACTCTGCTGTGTACCCATTAGGAGTAATGCTGGCTGTGGCTCTTTATTAATGGATAAATGGAGTGGCTGTATTTTCTTGGATTTTCTGCAAGGACTTGAGAGCTAAGGTGAATAGCTAAGTCAAGCCAGGCTTCTACTGCTTATAATGGTTCAGGGATGTGGGCTTTTGCTGAAAACTTGTGATGCATTTAGCCTGCAAGTGTGTTAGATTTTCCTTGAGATATGTCAGGCATAATGGCAAAGTGTTATTAATGCTTTCAAAGCAAGAACAATATATAATGGTCCAGACCAATCTAATTTCAAAAAAGAGGCTCTTTGTTTAAAAACAACATCCAGCTTTGGGGCTTTATTCATCATCTGATGAAATCAGTAGGTTTTTCTTCATTGGCTTGAATGGAATATGCATAGAATATGAATTTTGTTTTGCAGAATTTTTTGCTATAATGGAATTTCTTTTGACCAGTGAAGTCCTTTGTACCTGAGTATAAATTCCTCACCTTGCACATTTCATTGTGGAGACCAATAAATTGCAAGGAGTTTACATTCTTACTTTCAATTTTTTGACTTGTTGACGTTTAGAACTTCTAATATATTCCTTCTTCTTTTTAGCATTAACCTTTCCACATATTACTATTTGTGTAGATTTATGATTGGTGTACATTTGTACATTTTATTTGTACTGTGGTTTTACGGTGCTTTCAGTTTGGCCTGCAGATGACCTTGGGGGAGCAGCCTGTGTCCTTGCTGGCCACGAGACTGGGTGTTTGTCCTTTTCTGATGGTGGAGCTGTCAGCACATCTCCGCCATCAGAATGCAAAGCCAGGGGTGCACATGCCTGAGATACTGGGGTTGTATTGTGCTTGCCCTGCATTCTTTGAATGCTGACTTTGATTTGGTTTTGAAAAAGTGTTACACTGGCAGTCCTTGGTGAATCTGAATTGCCAGTCTTGAGCTGTATGTAGGGGAATCTGTGAAGTGTTTATGTGCTTCTGTTCTTGAGAAAATCCCCAATTCCATTTGAGGTTGGCAGATATTTGTTCGGTGGCTGTGATATCCCCTGGATTGTTTCTCTTGACAGTCGTTCCATTTAATCTCCCTCTATTATGAAATTTTATTCCACAGATGTTTTCAAAACTGTCATGTGTGTTTGATCTATATGAATTGCCTTACTCTCCAGGCCTTTTCTCTTCCACATTGAAATCGAGCTTGTCCATTTGCTTGTAGCGTATTTTCATTCTCTTCTTTGTTTTGATTATGTGGTGGGATGTTGTCAGTTCTGTTATAAGCAAAGATGGGAACAATTATAGAAGGTGATTGACTGAATGATCATAATCTTTTTTGGTAGAATGTCAGACACTGCCTTCTGAAGATTCTGCTGAATTGTGGTAATGAGTGATACCAGCACTTCTTTTCTTCTAAAGGAAAAAATAGTACTGCTTGCTATTTATCTGTCTTTGCACAGAGTCCAACTTTGCTTGAGGATGTCTCTGTTGTAAAGAAAAGTCCAAAAAGGCCTAGAGCCAATAGTGAAAACACTGTGCCAAACTAACACGGTTTTGAGTACCTAATTCTGGGTGCAGCTGTTCTCCTGGACTCACCAATACTAGTCAGAGACTAACTCAAGAGGACCTTGAGTTTAAAATTGCTGGAGATTATTAATATATTATGTATTTTAATATTAATACTATATGCCTGCCATTTTCTCTTGCTTTACTCTAGATTCCTGTGGCCACGGAGAAATTATTCTGCATTAGATGGATCTGTGGTGTTACACAGTCTTTAGTCTTATAAGAGATTATAAGTTCAGAAATGTAGGTTTGGAAAGTGAATACTTAGTGGAAGGCAGTTTCCTTTTGTTCTAGCAGAAAAGCTAGATAAGAAGGTTCAGCCATTTTTGTTGTTTTTCTAAACAAAAATGGGTATTTTAGATATGACAGTTCTACAGTGGATCTTGGCAGGATGACTGTTCACATGGTTATACCATTGATGTTAAGATTATTAAAAATAGCTTTTGTGTATATTCATATTAAAGCTGGATGCGCATGTGTTCCTGAATGAAAGGAATGGTGACTGCTTGGATTATGCTGTTTCCATTGCAGTCTTTCCTTTAGCCCACAGTTTCCCTTCTGTTTTTCCCCCTGAAAAAGGCTGGTGAAACAGGCCATGGGTGAGATGAATTTTCTTGGTGAACCAGGAAGCTTTGGCTTAAAGGTTGGATGTCCTTGTTTTATAAAGTTGATCTTCCCGTATAATATCTATTAAGAAAAAAATGCAGCTTGAAACTTGATGTTTTGGTGGTTGTCTAGGAATTTTAATCCACTTTACTGGATAGTTGTGCTGTGGTCAGAGTTAGCTTTATTATGAGTCAGGAAGAAGAAAAGGATCTAGAGAGAACTATGAAAAATTGGGCCTTTAGTGAGCTATTGAGCTTCAGAAGTATATTGAAAGAGCAGTGGCTCCAGGCCATCATTTGCAAATTCTTCCTCTTTGTTTTTTTTTCACAAGGCTTACCAGATCTGCTTAACCTAAACAGCGTATTTTGTCGTGAGGGGTAAGCCACTTGCAGGCAAAATTTCCTATTCAATATTTAAGACATCTGAATTTTTAATTACAGACTTTGAAGAGGAATATTAACTTCTCTGCATGTTCATTCCATTCATTTGTTGTGTTCGGTCATAGTCAAGCTTTTGAACATCTTCCTTGCATCATTTACACTAAATATGTTTTATAACTGCAGGTGTCATGACTTCATTATACTTGTCCTTTTTCATCTTCCATCTTTCTGATTCCAAGCAATCTGGACAATACTGTAGCAGAATGGAGTTTGTTGGATCAGAATTTGACCAAACATTTTGTTATATGTTCTTGAAATTGTGTATTTGAATCTGTACGCATTTTGTGGCTTCTATGGGTTACTGTAACGAATGTGAATAATAAAGGATTAAGGAGGTGGCATTAGTCATTTATTGCTTTCAATTCTTTTGAAAGCATGGCTTCTACAGCAGGACAGTTTTGTTTCTTCTGGTCATGTTCTGTCATTCCCCCCAGTTAAGAGATACCTTAGGAAGCTTTTGTGTTTGATTCTTGAATGTAATTATTGCTCTGCAATTAAAATGGATATAATTACGGTCAGCTTTCAGATGTCTGTGGATGACTTATCTAGGTTGTGAGCAGGAAGACTCTCTGTCTCCTCTGCCAGAGTCACAGCTTTACAGGAGTTTCTACTGGGAATGCCATCAAACTCACCCAGTAGACAGCTCTGTTAACTTCTAATGCATGTGTGCAGGTTGGACAGTAAGTGCCTGCTCATATTTATCATAAAAATGAATTTTTTTGTCTGTTGCTCTGTGATTACTTGGGAGTATGATGTCACACACAGGTTATATGAACCATTGGCTTCGTGAGTAAAGTCATGACTCAGTAATGTTACACCCATTGTTCACCAAAAGGTTTTCTTTGAGAACAGCCTAATCCACAAAAGCAGATGATACAATTTGGAAGTGACATGTAGATTCTTCCAGTAGTCCAAATCTGAATGAACTCTATATCAAGCAAAATTGTTTCCTGTGTGAGGATAAAGTAGTTGTGAATTTGAGATTAATTTGGCATTATCTAATCCATTTTTCAGTAGACACAAACTTTGCCTTAGAAAGCACAGGAGCTGATTCTGTGTAAGCTGCCATCCTTCTCATAAGTTTTCAAAGTCCCTGTAGAGGAGCGTACACTAGAACTTGTGATATCCATTAAGGATTCAGAGAAAGAGGATATTAAGGCTGCATAGTTCTGTAATGCTCAGATGCAGATCATATTGCTTCTGTCAGTGCTTGTCAGCAAGTCTAGAGTGCATAAATTCGAGCTGCTGTTAGGCAGAATGTGAAAATGAGGTTAGAGAAATGGTAGCAGATAATAACCATGAAAGCTAAGTACTAAATAATTCAATTTGCATTGATCTAAACAATTCTCTGTACAAAGAAAGAAATGTAACTGAAAACATCTAAGGTTATCCATGCAAAGTGTCTGTCATTAAAACTTACTTAGTCCATCTTATCATAATTCACCATCTTTCTTCATACAGTTTGTATATCATGAATGTTCCTATATGTTAACCATGTCCATAGCTTTTATCCTTGCAATCTCTCTAAAAAAACAATAACTTTAGTAACACTCATGTGATTATTATACCTGCCTATGTGATTCTTATACCTTGCCCCATTGTAAGAAAAAGGTTGGTGGCTTAAAAAAAAAGGTGCTTTTTTTTTTTTCCCCCAAATATGGCATAGTGTTCTGGTGTTTCTTTTCATGGTTTCCTATGTGCATACATATTTTACAAAATGCCTCAATTTAAAATTTGCTTGGTCTTAAAGAAATTCTGTAATTACTTGAATGTCATGACTGTTGGATGCTTTGTAGGCAATAGTTTGGCAGTGGCCTCCTGAATTTATTCATGTAATTCTTGGATTCATAAAGGGGCATTTGATGATGTTATACAGATTCTGTACTTGCTAGGTCTGTGTTAGAAGTTAAACAATTTTTATCTTTGAGATCAAGGATTAAGGAGATCAATTATTCGATTCTTCTTTCTTTAGAGATACTAAAACATCTACAACAGTCATGAAAATGTGCTCTAGATGTAGAGAAAAATCCTGTCTTTTTCATCTATATTATTGAAGAGTTCTGTGACTTTTATATAGCCCTGGTAATGTGCGTGAGAACTCATAGCTTCCCTTTATGGTTTAATTTGATCCAGCCGGAGGTATTTGCAAGCTGCCCCAGACAGGGTCCATGAATAAAATAAAATAGAAATTTAAAAAACCAAAACCCAATGTTTGCTTTTCTGTGTGTGTGTTTTTAAGAACAATTAAACTTCTTTTTCTCCTCTTTGTAGATACACTATAAAGAAGAGTTTAAAAAATCTAAAGGCAAGTGCATTTTTGTACCTGACACCCCGCAGCTAAAACATGTGAAAAGCCTTGGTGCTTTTATTTCTGAGGTAAGATCTAAAAGACTGAAAAAATTTTCTTGGCTTCTTATCCTTCCTAAAAATTCTTTCAGTTGAGTACTGTGATTTTTAGCAGGGGAAGGATGGCTTATTTCAAATAATAATTCTGTTTAAAGCTGAAGTGAATTCAAAAGCTGTAATATGAATAATAATAATAATAATTTGGAATTACATGACACTTTTATTTTGGGATTTGAAGATACTTTATTAATGGTTCTGAGCAAGTCCTATCTATCCCATTTTATGTGTTCATAAACAGGAATAGGAAGGGAATGTTACTTTTTCTGCAGTGCTGAGGTTTGCAAATTACACCTGTGCAAAATTTCCCTGCTGTGGAGATTTCACAGCCTCATATCAAACAGAAGGAAACAAGGAAAATGTTTCCATATTATCATGCCTGTCCTCTTTCAGCAGCCATCAGGTCAGTGCCCTCTGTGCATTGCCTGACTACTTGCATATCTATCCCTCCCTCCCTCCCTGTGCACACACACACATGCAGCTGTGGTGGCAAAGAAACATCAGCAGCTTCCAAAGTGTCAGAGCAGCGTTTACTGCTGGCTCTTCATATCCCAGGTACAAGGTGCTGTAGGATTGCATCTCTGATTGTTTTCCGTAGGTAAGAACAGCAGGAGAAGTTTCACCTGAGAGACATCAGCTTTGTTTAGGATTCACTAGTTCTGAGTGATTTTTCTGTCACTATGGCCCTGAAAAAATTAAAATTTTGGTGCCTCATTTTTTTACCACTTTTCTGATTATAATAAAAAAGTCCCAGTATCACTGTCTGAGGTTACATAACTTACATACATTCTAAATTCTCTTTAGAATATACATCAGTTTACTGTGTAGCTTTCAATATAAATGCATCTAATGAATGCTTTTATTGTATTTATCTTCCTGTTTTCTGAGGAGTGGCATGTCCCAAGGGAAGTAAATCTGATGTAATTGCACTTTATAAGAGACAGACTATTGTAGTCTACAGAAATGCAGTACAAAGAGAGTGTTTATCTAATCTATCTGATTCCAGAGAATCTGCTGCTAATCATTAATCAAAGATTTAGAGATATAAAAATATTGTAAAAATTTAAACCCTATAGGTTTGATATTAGCACACTTTTGAGCGCTCTGCCTGTTTATTGCAGCATTACCTGAAGCCAGTGATGTGATGGATGGTTTATCTAGTAAATTACTGACCTCTAGTGTCCCATCACCTGCATTTGCAAATCTTGGACACGGATATTCTTAACAGCACATCCTCTGCAGTGAAAAAGAGCCCTGTGTTTTGGGGAACGGCAGCAAATGATACAGCAAATTATTGATATGTATACATATAATCCATTTGGGTAAATAGCCTCTAATGAAGAACTGTGTATTTCACAGTAAATAAGTGACATTAGACAGTATAATTGAGAATATTTTTTGGTATTTATGATTACTTTCACAGCAGTGTTGCCATTATTGTTTTATGAACTTTGAAGACTTAGATCTGAAGCAAAAGCCTCACATATTTTGAGGTATTGTTCTGGTATCTCTTATAAAACCCCTTTGTGAGGAGCTGCCAGTACCAAATATTGGAGGAAACACAGGATAAATAAAATGTAATTTAAAAATGAGACTGTAATATGAACAGATGAAACAGAAATTATGGCAGACAGGCAAACTTCAGTGTTCCTCCCCTTTCTAGCTACATTTAATTGCTGCTACTTGTTAGTTGGTAAAATATTTATGGTTTGCCTCTCATTTGCTCCCATTGTTCAGGACTCTGGAAAAGAGAAAGAAGGAAAATAATTTTTAGATTTGGAAATGATCTGAGAAAGGATAGAAGAAACTACCTTGCTTATTTTATTTTGTATTTCCACTAAAATTATTGAATTTAATTAGTAGATATTTTGCATTGCTTTGTGGAACAGGCATATCCCTATAAAGTATTATTTAAAGATGTTTTTGCTAGAAAGTTAGTGACAGTTAATGAAATTTTTCCAGTTCTGGTCTATGCCATTTTACTTACTAGGAAAAATAAGTTCTATGTTTATTGTATCTTCATTTTTGCATTTTATGTCACCTTTTTCACCTCTAGGTGAAATATAAAGGAGCTGCTAAGAAAGACCTTTCCAACTCTCTCTATCAGCAGATGCCAGCCACAATTGACAGTGTATTTGCAAAAGAATTAATGAACCTTCAGAGCAAGGTACAACTTTAGAATTGCAAAAATGATTTTTAGATTAATTGCGTATCAGAATAAGTACACTTTAAACAAAATATTTGAATGGACACTTGATTGTCTACTTGATTTATTTGGGGTGAGCTTATCATCCAGAGTTTATCACCATAACTTCTTAAATTCAAAAATGAGTCATTTTTAAAATGTTGGCAATTTTACTTATGTTTATTAAATATGCATTTAAAAGTTGGTAGGGCATTCATTGATCCAGTGAAATCCGTGAGTGCAATAAGGAATTACTGAATTCAGTGACATTTGCATGGTCCTTATAGAATGGGTGACTCTTATATAACTTTCCCAGTTGGATGTTGTATTAGCTATATAAAATATTTGATGCTGAAGGCAAAATAAAACAAAACTGCTTTAATGACTTCTAAAGGCACTTAGTGGTAGCAGTAAATGTACTTCTGATCATCTGCATACTACTACTTACAACAAATTACATACCATTAAAATATGAAATCAAATGTATTGAATATAGTGTAAAGCTTGTAAACAACCAGTAAAATAGTAAATTCCATTTCAGTTGCCTTCAAGGACTCAAAAATATAAGACCTTAAGAGTAGGCAGGTGACCCTTCACTTCCACTGACCTCAGTGGAATTGTGCATGTTAAGCATATGTAATATGAATGAGGTTACAGATTTTCATTGTTACTAATGAGAATTACATCAGATAGATGGTCATGGCTTTCTGTCCACCAAGCATTTCCATGGTTTTCTCGTTTTTGCTCTCCCCTCTCTTAAACATACCAACTACATATAGTTTAAAACAGCCAGTGGGTGAAGGGAACACGCTTCTAAATCCATAATATTGATTGTATCTCAATATGCATTCTTCTAATGCAGTGACACTTTTTCAGACAAAGGAAAATAATAAAACAAGAATGGACTAAAATTTCAGAACAGCTTGTGGAGAAATGTTTTGATATAAAACATTATGTTAATTAAGGCTATATTAAGCAAATACAATAATACATTTTAGTTTTCAGAATTTGAAAAGGAACACATATACACAAGTTAAAGCACCACGGTAGCTGAAATGACATTAATGTGACATTTCATTGTAAAGTGAGTGATTAGAGGAATTATAGTAAAAATAAATAGGGAATTAAACTTGTATAACATTTTTGAGCCATTAGCTTGATTTATAAAACATTAGTTAACTATTTTGCCACAGATTTACTCCCAAATTCATTCCAAATTATTACATTCTACATTAGTTTGCACAAATGAGGTTAATTAACATTGGTGATGTGGCAGAAAAGATAAATAACTGAAACTAAAAATGAAACCATTGGTTCATCAAAAAACCCTTTCAAGAAAAAGACTGACATTTTTATTTGGTGGTTTTTGAAGGCTTTCTTCAATCATCCTACAGTTCTAGAGAAAAAAATATGCATATAGTGTGAGTTATATTTAAGTAGAAATTTTTCCCACAAAATTCATACCAGCCCCTTAGGAGTAGATGCATTATAAATCATAATATACCATAAAACTTAAAGATACGCTGACACATTTTTCCAACTTGTGGTTTACTGCTGCAATGGACCTGAATTTAATGCTACTTTGAGAGAGCTCTCAGGGGATTTTCTAGTGAAAAATCTTCTCCACAGTATTCAAATCTAATCCATATTGTGCCTATCACTGCAGTACCTAAGTAGCTAATACAAGGATTTTAGATTTCATCTGGGTCAGGATGTGGCAGAGGGGGTTTCTGCTGCATCTGTCTAGCTGGGATTGTGAATTTACAGGTCATATTTCAGGAGGAGACTACAGCTATTCCATAGGAAGGAGAGAGAACAGCACCAGCTGGCCATTGCTCCAGCTCTGCTCCAAAAAGGCTGCTGCAAACACAGAATTGCAGTCAGTTTCTGAGTTATAGGAACCTGATTTTAAAATAGGTGCTGATTTCCCGAGAGGTGGAAAATACGAGTATGTGTCCTCCCTACCTACATTAGAGCAAATTTATGCCTTTGACTCCCTTTTCGTGCTTCTTGGATGCAGTTCTGGGCTGGAATGCTTTTGTGGGCAGATCAAGCAGGACTCTCCTTGCTCTGTGGTGCCGTGTTCTTGGCAGGACCCGCAGCCTTGTATGCCAAGCAGGTGCACTGGGACTAGAGGATCATGGTGGGGAAGAAAGAGAGCCCCTGACTTTCCCCAGAGCTGGCTGCTGGCACAGACTGGGTGCCTCTGGCAGAGGCTCTTCTTTCTCCTCAAATGTGCTCTCCCCTGATGCAAAGTTTGCTCCTGAGATGGTGCTGCTGTGCTGCTGCTGCCCAGCAGCTCTGTCTTCAGCCTATCTAGAGCCCACCCAGTTTAATAATTGGGTACACAGTTTCAAATCACACACATGATTTGGGAACTTGGAGGCAGCTAGGGGGAATTTCCCATTTTTCTTAAGGAGTTACACCCTGCCTTACAGCTGCCATCCACTGCCCTCTCCAGAGCCAGCAGGCTGCCACAGTGCCACCGACCAGGTTTGCATTCCTCAACTCATGTGGCAATTGTCAGTGATTCAAGTGAAGCCAGGATCTCCTCCTTCAGGGGTCCTGCCATGCAGTGTCAGCACTGACAGAAGGATCCTGCTGTTATAGAGAGTGTAGCACCCTGACACATGTGGTTCTCTTCCTGTGGAGCCTCTTCCCCATATTGGCTGTATTGAATCATACTCAGTTCTCTCTTCAAGATACTCAGGAAAGCCTGAATTCAAGACTTCCTGCTGGCTTTTGCATGAAACCCATGTTTGCTCTTTTATGTTTTATGTAGAACTGGCATGAAGAAGGAAAGAAATACCCATAGAGAATACATCTATCCAGGACTGGCAAAAAAAAAAAAAAATCCCAATTCTGTTTCTGGGAAAAAATGTTTCAGGAAAATGAAAAAGAAGTTTCACAGCCCCACAGCCCCACATACTTGGGTGGCTTTTATAATTTAAATTTTTTCTCTCTTCATAGAAAATTTGACTATAGCCTTCTAAATGCATTTCTTGAGAGTGAGCAACCAGATTTCCTCCCTCTCTCATTTTTGTCCTAATTGTCCCCAGGGTAAACGAAAAAGAGTCGTCACTGAATAACTTCACTCTCCTTACCAGCCTACAAACCTCTCACCAATTACCCTGTTTTCTGCAGTGAAAAAATAAATTTTATGAGAGCAGTCTAGGTAGGAAGCCTTCATTTTGATTTTTCTAAAAGGAAATGGAAATTTTTAGAGAAATTGCAATATTCCTGTAGAAAATATTGCTGAAGGAAAATTTCTGATCATTGCTAGCTCTGTGCCAGGTCTTTTTTTTGTCTGAAGATCAGTATACTGAATACTTCCTTATATAAAACAATATTTTTTAAAATAAGGTGTCACAAACAATGATAAAGGTATCTAAAATTGCTTGGGGGAAGTAATGTTAAAAAAAAAGTGAGTACTTCATCATTTTTTTCATCACCACTTTATTTTTGCCATAAGAAGTGATTGCACTGTTTTTCTTCATATCTAAAAGGGATAATCTAAAGCAAACTTGAAGGCAGTTTAATTTTCTACTTTGCACAGGGCAGTATCTCAAAGAGTCAGTGTTGAATGGTATTTCCTGTTTTTTTATAAAGGTGATGAGCCAAGAGAATCTTAAGCAATGTTTTCAACTTCCAGAGGAAGTTTCAGAGGTTTTTTTTTTAAATAGAAATTTTGTTGTTTATTCCATAATTTCCAATCATATTACACATTATCAATTTTTAATGTAATTTTAAGGTTTTTTTTATGGTAGAAAATGTCATATTCAAGAATTCTTCTCTTTTATGGTGGCAGGTGTTAGTCTTCTGAACTTCTATAGTTCTGTTTTACACAAATACATTAGATAATCTAATTCTCTATATGGAGATTAAAGTGATATTTTTGGTGTTATTGAACATTTCCTCCTACGAAATCCTACTTTGTGGATTTTAAGTTGAGAGCACATCTTACTGACTATAAATCGAAATGAAAATGAAATAGTGTTTAATGTGTGCCAGAGCAGGGGGACAGTCAGAGCTAGGTTAAAAGAACACAAAACCTTCCTTAATGCAGCTTCCTATTGACACACTGGTGTAAAAGAGAGAAGAAAAATAAAAAATGAGTACTAACAAATTGGTTCAATCTGAAGTCATACCTACTTAAATAATTGCCTTGTATTTCTCAAGTTAATAAATGGCACCACTACAGGGTAAAGGTTATGTCAGTGACCTATAATGCTTGATCTCTGTGTAGAGTAGTTTCATATGTAGATTTGATTAAGGAAATTCAGTTTAGCTAAAAGTTGAAAATCATCATGAGTTGGGAGAAAAATGTATGTATACTAACCTATAAAATAGTGTTACTAAGAATATTGATGAAATAATGATAAAATATTTTTTCATGCTTACTTGGAAGTGATTTACAAATCTGGGAATAGTTCTGCACTAAACTGTCCCAAACTAAACTAGACAGCCATTGAACCCCTCCTAGCCTAGGATTGCAACAAGACTACTTCAGTGAGTTAATGAAAATAATGGGAAAAGATAGGAAGAACAGATGCCAAAGCAAGTGAGATATTGCTACATTAAGCTAAAGAAATGGTCATCTTTTCCCAAGACAGCGGATACTCATAATTTCTCTTAAATTTCTCATGCTGAGAGTTGATGTGTTACGGTGTTTTCATATCTTGGTTACGTAGCCCATTCGCCAAGGGAAAAATAGAGCTCTTGAACCAGCAAAATGGCAGTGTAATAAAATATCTGTAGATTAGTAGATTTTGGAAGTAACCATATGGGTCTTCTGTTCGTAATGGCATTAAGTGGGGAACATTTAAAAGTGACAGTGTAAGCAAGGAGAATTAGCAAAAGAGTTTTTGTGGCATATGTTTGTATTGTAATTCCACTTTTGTGGGGCATCATTTGTTTTAGTGGTGCTTCAGTCGTGTTAAAGATGATGTGCTTTTCCATTTGCAAGATGTAACCAGTGTAGGCAACTTATGGACTCTTTGTTTCACTGTCCGTTGTGTTTGTTCCTGCAGAGGGCTGATTGTGTTAGACTGGATAAAGAGGTGGCACATTTTAAGGTTCCTGATTTGATACCTTTGTTCACATAGTAGCAGTGAAAAATTACCCTTCCCCCCTTGTCTTAATCTCTCAGCCTGTATATCATTTTGTAATCTGAGATAGTCAGGGCAGATACTGACATATTGCTTTGGGCACACTGCTGTCTAACTCAGATGAAATCTTTCTTTAAACAAAAACAGATACAGCATTTTCTCACAGTTCTAGTATCCTGTCCTAAAAGAGTCTGAATCTCTGTAGTTGAGAGTTTCCGTCTCAGAACTTTCACAGTATTCTTTTATTGCTGTCTTGGGTTTTGGTGTCAATCCTTTTTCTCCTAATCAGCTTTCTATCTTATTTAATACTTGCTGTTTTCTTATGGATTATTTTAATGCTTGCTCATGAGAGCTATTAGAAAATTAATTTTCTTGATGCTTCCTACTTTTTAGGCATCAAAACCTAGTGAATTTTCCCTAATATAAGCCTAAGAGCTTCTGACAAGGACAAGTGTAAAATCAGCTTTTCAGGCAGTTGCAGTATGTGAGTGTGTGTATGTAAGTATAACACAGTACAGTGAAAGATGGATGAATGCCCAACATTGAGTTCCATTTCTATTATAAAAGTAAAGGTGTTTATAAATTCACAATTCAGTTCCATTTTCTTTTACCATGATGACAATTGAATGTAAATATTATTTTTTTTTCTGAACTTGGAACTATGTCAAAATGCATAGTGTGCTGTTTGCTTCCCAGCTGTGGAAGAAATAGAACTTTGGGCAATGGGTATATAATAAACAGTAAAACTGTTTGTTTATGACAAGTGCATAAAATATTTTTTTCCTCTGAAAATGGAGAGTAATTATATAGCTGATTGCTTCGAGTGTGTTTAAAAAAAAGTGGTTTGATTATGTTTTCCCTGGTTGTCTTCTCACCTTGTTAAGTTTAATTTTCTGTGTTTGTGTGTTACTGTTTCTTTCCCCTGTCTACTCATGCATCTGTTGCAATAATATATGCAGAGAAATCTCACTGCTGACTATGCCTCATATGTCTCTGTTTTCCGTGGAAGCTGCTCTCATCTCAGTATTCTGGATCCATGAAGGAGTTAAATTATTTATTGAGTTTCTTCCTGAATACAGGTAGACTACACCACTAGGTTTAACCTAGCTCATGTTATTATATCTGCTCTTCTCAGGTCATAAAAGTATAATGTTGCTCTTTTCAGGTTCTCTATAAACAAAAACATGATGCTGAGAAAGGATTTTCCGACTATGCACATATGAGGGAACCTCCAGATGTTAAACATGCCATGGAAGTCAGTAAACAGCAGAGTGATGTAAGTACTCCCCCATCTGAAATGAGTGTGCTTGTTTTGGGTAGATACATCTGTAACAGCTTACTGAAATGAATTGGGCATGGAATATTTCCATATTTCCTTAGTTGCTATTTTTTATTAATTATTTGCTTTGAAGTAATTTAGGACATGGTGTGTGTATGAAATGTGCTATGAGTAACAGTATGTGAATTTTATTATAAATGCAGTGGAAAGTGGTAGTTACTGTTTATCAATAGTAACTAAGTGATATCACTTTGAAATAAAATTGCAGGCACAGGTTTTCTGGATTCACTTGTAGCTACTTTTAAAGTGTATAAAATTATTTGTTTAAATGAACACCAGTGTTGTTTCAGTGTCTCCATCTGCCAATACTTGGGTAGTTCTTCAGGGGTGCCATGTAGAGGAGACAAATGTGCTGTTTCTACCCTGCTCTTGCACACTTTGATGCATCTGAAGAAGTTTGTTTCTGTCATGAATACGTATCAAGTGAATTTTCCAAATAACGTAATAGACTTATATATTATTTATTTTACAGAATTTCAGCCATAATGTTTGATTTGATGTCTGTGCTGATTTATACCATTTGATAAAAGTATTCATTCTTGTAGTTTTATTTAGATAATTTAAAAATAATTAGGAGTACTTAATATTTTGAAAATTGATTGCTTTATTTTATTTCAGCTGCTTGTTATCTTCTTGAAGTTCTGAAGGTTTTCACAATATAAAAGCCTAATAATTCTAATTTCTCATTAGAATGAGGTCAAGTTTGATTTCATGGTCGAGCTAGCATATACTAGCTCAATGCATCATTGCTTGGGGCAGAAATGCTGCCCAGATTAGAGTCTTGAATGATACAGACACAAATTTGAAGAAAAATTTATATTAGTTTTAGGTTTGTAAAAGCTTACTTGTGAGCAAAACAAATTTTAGGAAAAGACTGGTCAAAATAGTGATGCCATTTTAAGGGCTACACAAAGCTTTTAAGAACAGCTGATATGTAACCTTAAAGGTTTGATCCAGTTCCATTCTTATTTAGGTAACCAAATCAGTTGAAGTAGACATGTCATTTTACAACTCTTTTTTCTTTCATTTAGATAAATGGGATATTTGTTTGCTGCTAACAATATAGAAAACATAGCTAGGATGTTCATTTTAAATTATCTTAAATTTACCCCATCGTCCTTTATGAACAGTGCAACAAACACACTTAGGTTATGTAGGCTGAAAACTAAATGTCAATGCTAGATGTATGTCTGTGTGCAGAATCTTGACAGCTGGCTGCTGATTAAAAGGCTGCTGGAAAACTTCAGGGGAGCATTATGTTTGAAGAATAATTTTTTCTTCTGCTGGGAAATACCTGCAATGGAATTCCCAGCAGTAATTTGCAACCTGCCTTGATTACAGAATTCCCTCTTCCTGTCAAACACTGTCCATTTCTGCTGTTGGAAGCATCAGGGTGTCATGCTGACAGAGCTTAGGAGCTGGGAATGTGAATGCCTCTCCCCAGAAGCAAGAGGTTTTTTATTTACCTAGCAGTAGGAATGATGGTGAATTGCTAGGAAGGGGAATACTGCTGGAAAGAGAAATGTGAATCCCTCTCAGAGAAGGGGCTAGGAGGGACTAGGAGAATATGAGACAAGTTCCTGTGGCAAATTCATCATAGTTTGAGGGTTAGTATGCTAGTGCAAAACCTATTCCCCTTCTACAGCTGTATATCACCTGCTAATAGAATTAAGGAGAGCAGGTCACAGATGTGAGGATAAATGAAATTCAGTTGTTTCATCTTTCACCCTTAAAAAAAGCAAAAAAAGAGAAAAGGAAATGAAGGAAAACATGGGAGGGAAAGATGTTTTGATAAATGAGAACTTTTAACAGCATGTTAGAAATAATGAAAAAATATGACAGAAATTATTTCAGCCTGAGCAAACTTCAAAAAATCAAATAAGTCATCCAAATGCAACACAAAACTCTAACCAGTTAGTTTAATGTGTTTAAGAATGGATTCTTTCTGGTTGCTCTTGAATAGCTGCAGTGCAAATACCTATCACACATAAAGGACCAAGTTATGTAGGTCTGGTTATTGCTCAGCAGAAGCACACATCTCTTGTGGGTAATATTTGGGCATCATGGTGAATAGCTGTGGATTTCTTCTTTTGTATGCACAGGTTTAATTAAGAACCAAACGAGTTTTCATCTTGGAGTCAGAATGTTGAACAGCAAGCATCCCAAATAGGGAGCGTTTGTCTTTCCAAAGTATTTCAGGGTATCTGTGTAATCACAGCTTTTAAAGTGCAGAGAAAAAGAAGGGAAACTCCTGGGCAGGTAGAAGGACAAAGCTCTTTTATCCACCATTCAGCACAGTTTACCTGTGGGAGCGGAATGCATGTTTACCTACAATGTTCTGCCAACTCAGTTCAACCTGTACATGGAGGGTCTGCATCTAAGAGGATTAGGATGTGTTTAAGACTATTTACTCAACCTTAAAATAAAGCTGACATTTATACTCAACTCTGTGAAATGTGCAATTTCCTTTAAAAATGAAAACTGTATTCAGGTCACCATACATTTGTGCTGACATTTTGAAACTGTCATGTGCTGTAGGCCTTCACACCACTTTGAATATCATTAACATTCTGGGCACGTTAATGAGCATCATTAATATGTTTGGGCAGAAACTGGGTAACAGGGAAGTACTGTAAAAACTCCTGAACAATGTGATCATGTCTAATATAATATTTTTTCTCTTTTTTATACTTAGACTGAAGAAAATTGCTCTCAAATGAACACAAGTAACTTTTCTAGTGACAGGAAATATACTTTAATAAGAATTTAAATAATGCTTGAAGGGAAGCATGTTTATCCAAACCAGAGTACTTTTCTGTATAAATTGCATTTGTGTTTTGTGAAGTGAATGCTAATGGTATAACTATGGCACATGAAGTCATTTTTAGAAGAGCGAAGTAGGGAGCAAATATATAATTTGTCTCTGCTTAGCTGATCAGAGAACTCATCTGGAAGTTGCCAAACTTGAGACCAAAACTAAGTGGTGATCATAAAACAATGTCATGTCACATTTTTGCTTGATGTGTATCTGAGTTTCATGTGAATGGAAGGATGTAGTTGAATGGTGAAATGACATGACAACTAAGTTTCTAAAACAAAGAAACCATTTGCTATGTTGTATCTATGTGGAAGCTGCACGTAGCATTTGATGAAGGCACTCAAAGCTGTGCATCACACTTTTGTCTATTCCATGACCTGGTGCATTGCTGGGCCTTTTGAATAGCAAAACAAATATTTTTACAGCAGTTTAAATGTTCTGCTTTGTTAAAATGACTGATTCTCCTCACAACATTACATGGTATGAAATAAGGATGTGGTCTTCTGATTTTACAAATAAGAAAACTGCAGTGCACTCGTCTATGGACATTTAAAAGGCAGTTTGCACATCTGATTTTAAAGCCTGGTATCTTTTATACTTATCTACAAAGAGTGCTTTTTTAGAAATGTTAGTTGACAGCTGGGCAAACTTCTGATGTATATAGATACACTTTCCACTCCACATGAGGTCAATGATAATTTATATGTTTCACTCACCTATCTAAATTTGAATTTTAAGATGTCTATATTGTCTTAGGAGTAAGTTATTTTTAATTTTCAGGATATAGTGCAGTCACAATCCACACACACAGAAAAAGTGCATTATTTCTGATAAGACCAAATCAGCAGATCTTAAACTGGATGTGCTTAAATACCATCAGTAGCATACCCAAATGTTAATGTTTGTTTTGATGCAGATCACAGTAAATTCAGGCTTCTTCTGTCTCTCTGTTCAGTATCTGTATTAGAAAAATCACCTTTCTGACTAACTTTCTGCTGACAGTGGTTGTCAACAGTAGGTCCCCCTGGACCACTTCCAACTGGTGCTGAAAATGATGTTTACTCCTGGTGTAATTGGGACCAATCAATTTTAAGGCCCATTACTGGAAAGGATGACTGCATCAATCTGTAGTGGGCCAGAAATGTGTTTGTCTCTTTTACACAAGCCGGAAAACAGTTTTCAACATCATTTGAGCAGGAATTAGAAAAGCTGTTGCCAATGATGATTGTCACCAGCTAGTCATTTTCTTAGTGTTGATGGACCCCGAAGTGTAGATGAGAGGAAAGAGGGCAGAGACACAGCTGAGAGGCCATTAGTTAGTGGACTTAACAGCTCTTAGAAAATGCTAATCAGGGGCAAAGAGTGAGAGACAAATTCTTATGCAGACAGGTGTGCCCGACTTCTTGCTGAATCCTTAAGAGGGCAAAATGTGTTCATAGCTGCTTGTGCATATTTGAGTAATTTATTATGTATTTGGAATAGTTTTGGTGTTGGAATAAATGGGAAGATAAAAGATTTCAAGAAAGGTCTGAATTTCTTAAACCCAGGTTTGCTTGGCTCACCATGTAGAAGCTTCTGTTTGTTGATTGACAGTCTGAGATGTTTTGCAGCATTGTTAGAAATCTGTTTACTTTATGACATTGAAGTGCACTCCACTGGTATTCCTGTAAGGTGAAGCATCTTCCAGACCCTGCTGGAGTGACTAGTTCATCATGTTTATCCTCAGTGGACCTTATGCATTTTATAAGAGCTCGAGGTTTGGCCCTTTTAAAATCAGTCTACTAATTATGAGCAGGCCCTGAATGTGCTCCATGCTTTGCAAAAACCAGTTGCAATTCAGAGTATGTAATCACATTTGGGATTAAAGATGAGAAATTATTTTGTTCCAATTATTGCTTCACAGTAATATTCAACAATGTAACCACTTTTTATTGTCATTTCAAATTGGTAGAAACCCACTTTAAATTTAGTTGGTATCTGAAGTTTTCTGCTTCAGAACTCAAGATGGTACATTTTTTTTCCCCTTTTAGTTGCTCCTTCTTGTTTGCTTGCATTTCCCACTGATTGGCCATAACTCTCCATCTAGGTCTTTCACTGCTGCTCTAAAATTGTTATCTCCGTTACTTTTCCTATGCAAAAGTCATCTGGAACAAATATTTTGTAGACCTGTGGTCCTCATGAAGTGGAGCAATTCTTGAGCCTTTGTTGATTTTTTTTTAGGTAGAGCCTGAGTGACCTTTTGAAATGAAGATTAAGGCCATTGTGTAATGCCTGGAAATTCCAGTCAGGGTGTGAGCCTCTTGGCTGAACCGGCTCAGGACAAAAAGATGGTTCCTTCTCTGGGTGCTTCTACTGTTTCCTTTCTTTTGTTGCTTTTCCCCTCTCATGGGCTTCTTCACTTTCCATCTTCTGATGCCCATGGGTGCACACACCAAGCCGGTTGCTTTGCCCTGTCAACATCTGTTCTCCTGCTCTCTCAGAATAGCTCTGGTTTTACTGTTCTAACATAGCACTATAAAAAAAAAAATCACTAGATGGAGCAGAATAGCAGCTGTGTAATAGAGGCCAGCAGAGTGTCCCAATGGGAGAGGGTCAGCATCCAGGGATTGAGGTTATTCAGGAAATGGGAAACATATTTTTTCTTTCTTTGGCCTACCTCTGACAAACTACTGTTCTGCTGCATAACATTTTTATTCTCACTGGAGTATGACAAGCTGCAGAATGGAGTAAATATATATTGCAGACATTTGTAAAATGCTAGATGACTTTCCCTCAGACATAAGTAATAGGTATACTGGTTTAGGTGCAGGAAGAATAATAATTCACTCAGGGAAAGATATAGCAATTGGCCTTGCATCTAATATAATTGGAAATGGTGAAATATAAAGGACTGTCACTGTCTTATTTCTCCCCCCCTTCCTTTGCCTGAAATTAACCACAATCCATTATTTCATGTACTATATGATCATGTCATTTGGGAGCAATAAGTGACCACATTTCCTCAACTTTATCACCACTGTTCTTGATTCTCTGATGTTAAATTCACTACATTCCTAATTTCTATTTTGAGCACATATGCTGGACCTTAATTTGCAATTTACATGGATCATAGGGTGCTATTCAGAAACCTGTTTCTGCTGCCTTTGTGGTTTTCACCTCACCTCATGTGGTCATTAGGATGAACAGCATATAATTAACTAAATTCATGTAAAGTCCTGAATTGCAAATGCTTCTCTCTACCTCTAGTTTCTTAAAAATTAGAGAAAATCTAAACATAACTAAAACAAAAGTTCCATTCGTTTACAGAAGCTGTAAGAATCAACTTTTGTATGTATGTGATAATTTGGGCTGAATGCATCAAACCTATTTATTTGTTTCTTTTATTAGTGATTACACTTGTGTGTCATGGCAGATTAAAAATTATAAGATCTATTTGTGGGCAGGCAGCCAACAGTGAAGCCTGTTTAGCTTGTCTGCTTAGCTGAAGCCATATGGACACAAAATTACTTTCCTGTTGCATGTAAAATATTTGCCAGAAAGAATTTTTTTTCAGTTTCTTTTTGCAATATCATTTCTATGAAGTATTTTTGTCACTGACTGCTGCAGTTTGAGTTTGTTGCATTGTACTCAGAGTGAAACTTTATATTGGAAATAGGAGCAGAGGTTATAATAAGAAACTTCAAGAATTAAGGTTATAAGGTTATAATAAGAAACTTTCTTGCTGGTGAAATACTATCTTGAGAGGTTGATTAACTTTGTGAAGCAACAAAAGAAAATCGAAAAGATTTTCCAGTAAAGGACAAAATATTATTTTACTTTCTCTTTCCTCTAAACTTTATTTTGTGTTCTCCAGCTTCTGCCTGAAACTTCAATTTGTCAGTCACTTTTGAATACCAGGGACAGAATGTCATTAAGAAAATTCAGTAAGACAGCCCTTGGAAATTGGCTTAGATTGACACGTGCTAGAGCAGGAAAAAGCTGACAAACCTTGAAGAGGGAAAAGCAGGATAACTTAGGGAGCTCTGTAATGTTCCTGAGGTCTGTGCTGCTCCTGTGATTACTTTGCTTAATGGAGAATGTTTGGACTCTCCTATCTGTGGTTGAGCCTTCTGGCCAAAGGTTTCTGAGCCCAATCATTATGGTAGTGGCTTTTGCACAAACAGAAAGAGTCATTTGTGTACTCAACATCCTGGAACACTCAGGCTGCTTGTTCTCATGATTGTGCAAAGGACCAAATAAGTGGCGTTGTGGGGATGCTGAGGTGGAGTTGTATCATTGAATTACATACAAGCTACATGTCTGTCTAGTACTGAGAGAGAAACTCACTATGATAGAATTACAGTTTCTCTTCAGTGTTGCTGCAATCTGCTAAGTTGCAGTACTCAGTATCAGAGCAGGAGCTAGTTCATATTAAAATGGGTACAACATAGGAAAAAAAACCTATACTCTTAAAAGTCCTCTGCAATTTTATGGCAAAACTTCATATTTGTGTCTTTGAAATGCTTTAATTTTCCACTGTGCTTATAAGTAAAACCATTTTTCTTTTTCAAATTGTATTTTATGCTTTTGAATTTCTTCCTTATCGTGTTACCTTGTGTGTGGGTCTTATCTTACAATCCCTGTCAAGCAGAACTCTGTTGGAATAAATTAGATGGAGTTCTATTTAGTTTTATGTTTGATTTGACAGGTCATTCAAAGCTTATTTATAAACTTCAAACCTTATTGTTTATTTTAAACAAAACTATGTTTTCTTTGACAGGTATCTTATAAGAAGGATGTGCAAGATACTCATAGATACACTGAAGTGCTGAACAGACCAGACATAAAGAAGGCAACTGAGATAACAAAGATAATAAGTGATGTATGTTCTCCTTTTACTGTCTTTCTAATTTTTTAGGCATATTATTTTTTATTCCAGTTTTGATCAGATTTTTTTAGAATGCTACTGGAGTTCTCAAATGTCTTGGACGGAAAACCTGCACCTCCAAATCTGATAGGGAGATTTGATTAAAAGAAATCCAAACATTGCTAAAACAAACCAGTCTTGCCTGGCAGACTAGAAAGCTATGGGTTTCTCCTTTTTAGATGTTGACAGTATGATCTTTGAAATTATTGGCAATTGATGTAAAGACAACATGAAAATTGCTAAACTTGGTTTTGTTTCAGCTTTATTAGTGATAACCATTCTCAAGATAAGTCATGTGCTTGTATGCTATTCTTCACTTCAGAAGACATGCCAAACCTTTTTTTACCTTGGTATGAGAGAAGCTGGCATCCCAGGATACCCCTTCCTTTTCCCATTTCAGCCAGCAGTGACAGGAAAATGGAATTCCCTGCAGTCTTTCCAAGAGCTGTGCAGATGCTGCTTCTTTCACAGGGGTTCTCCTCCCTGAACTCCCCTCTCAAATTCTTTGCCCTTCCACTGTGACCTTGGCTAATGGACAGGTGAAGGAGCAGTTTAAGAAGCAGCAGTATGTGATGCAGTTCAGTATTTTATTGTAGACAAGTCAAACAATATATATTCTTAAAGCCTTAAGTCAAGTTTTTAAGTACTTAATTAAACATAAGACTATTTAGACACATTCGGAGAGACATAATTAAGAGATTGAAACTCACCTTTCAATATTCAAGATTTTACGAAAACCAAGAACTTCTACTAAGTGTTATGTTCAGCATGCAAATTTACTAATTGCTGTTCAAGTGCTCTTAGAATTAGAGTGCTTTGGGACTTTTATTTCTTCCAGTCTATTCTTATGACGTGTCCTTGCTGATTCACAGTGCTTGAGTAATGCAAGAAGCCTCTTTTAGGCAATGGGTAATTTAGTTTGTGGTATTGTAAAGCACCTATTGTTGATTTCATCTGTATTTTTTTTCTAATGCATTGTGGGGAAAAATTGCAGCAGTTTGCATGGGAGGCAGTTCAGCTAGACAGATCAGGTAATATTAACCTTGCAGGACTAATTCGGCTCTGTGACACCAGTGCAGTCTGACTGACATCCAGCGAGACTGCAGTGGTAAAACTGAGAGTGGAATTTGACCTCACAGTTCAAAAAAGTTGCCCCTCAGACTAGTTTTATTTCAAGACTACTTTCAGCTGCTGCAAATCATCTTGGGTTAACTGTAATAAGAAATGCTGAGCCACTGTGACTCATTCTGCCTTGATTGGGAGGACAGTATTTCTCTGGCTTAAGCTGTGCATTTGGTTAAAATTGAATTTTGTGACTGCTGCACATTGTGTCTTACAATTAATAAATATTATATTGTTCAGGAGCTGAACCCTGAGAAGGGCTTTACTCAGAGCTGATTAGAACAGTAATGTCAATGCAGACCATTACATGAGACTTTTTCTACTAGCTTTAATGCTTACATTTTTCTTGATAAAACAAACCTGAACAATTTATTAGTGATTCATATCCACCCCCTGCTTTTTTATTTTTTTAAATTTTAAGGCAAAGTACAAGAAAGGAAGGGGAGAACTGAATAAGGAGTCTGCTGTGCTTGGAAGACCCGATTTTGAACATGCTAAAGGAGTTTCAAAACTTCTGAGCCAAGTAAGATTCTCCATCATTTTACAGTGGTTTAATCAAAATACCTCATTCCTAGTAATGCAAAGAAATACTTAGATTTTTAGATGCTTATCTCTAATTGCCTTGAAGGTTATTTTCTCAAACTTTTCATGTAACATTGCAATGACTGGTAAATTTTGGATTCTTAGGAAACCAAATACACATTTTGAAACAAAAATATGATGAACTTTGACTACAGATTGTCTCTTGTGGAGATGGTGTATAATTATACAGATTTTCTAGGATTTCTAAAATATTATCTGTATGTAATTTAGAGGCAAATTTTGCTCCTCATTCAGTTTGAGTGGTTAATCCCACAGAAGTAACTGAGGTCTTTTGTGTAGCTGCTTGCTAATGTGAGTAATGGGATCTGAATTTGGCCTGACATGCAAACCACCCGCCTTCCTTCCCCTGAAACTGAACCTTTTAGGTACTACAGTTATATATTAACTTCAAAAAAAAAAAAAGTCCTTAACGAAAAAGAAATCTGAAATACAAATATTCCCTCTTCCTCTTAGTAGTTTTCTACTCATGAGATGTACATGTAAAGACTACTACAGATCATCCTGACATTGTGAGAACAGATTTTTCACTGTTGATCTGTTTTTTGGGTTTTTCCCCCCCTTTTCTCCTCATTTTTTTGTTTGAAGTAGTTCTTTAACAGTGCTTTGCATAATCCTTGCTAGTAATCCTGTCCAGCTACCATTGGAGCTTTTGAAAACCCAGAAACTGCCCTCCTGTAAGAGGAGGATGGTGCCCTTTGATTGGAGAAGGCTGTGTCAGCCTTTCCAAAGCAAAAAAACCTCTCAAGTGTAAACAATGTATATACTAGGACAGACTCAGTATCAGTGATATGTAAAAAATACGTGTGTTTTGGCCAGATACTAAATGTCATCCCTAGAACTAGCATAAAATGAGAATAATGTGTCCTAGAGGACAAGCTGAAAAGCAGTGTAGTGTCTGCAGGAGCTACAGCTCCTTTTGCTGTTATCCTTAGATACCTGCTTTCACACCATTGTAAACTTTGAAGCACAAGGAGAAAAAGAAGGAAATAAGTATTTTTTATTGCTTTGTTGGTGATGTACTCAGAATCAAAATGGGATTGTGTTTTTCAAATAGATTTCTGTCTTCTATTTTATAGTGGATCATGTTCTCATTTCTCTGCTGATGGGCAAGTTTGCTAAGAGATTATGTTGTGTTTAGCATTGTGCAGGCTTGGAAGTCAGCCTGTACTTTCTAGCAAGCGCCAGTGTGATGCTGCTCAGACCTGAGTGTCACTAACAGGAAATAGCACCGTCATTTAGTCAACATGTTCAATGGTTTTTAAGAGGGTCCATATCCAAATTTAGTGTGTAATGTCCTTTATATCTACTCAATGGCTGCCTACACACTCCTGTCCTGCAGCTCACTCCTGTGAGCTTGCAGCTGCCTGTTTTTGCCAATGAGACCAAACCATAACCCTTTCCAATAGCCCTGTCCATCTTCCAGGCCTGGTACCCATGAGATTGTGGCCAACAATCACAAGTGAAAAATATCAGCTGGATCATGGGGTCCTGCAGGCTGATGAGCCAGCTACGTGGAAGGCTTCATCAATGCACTTTTTATCTTGTTTTTGTTAGATGTGCTTTTTATCTTGGACAATGCAAGCTGCATCTGCAAATGCTTTATAATAGGGCCTCTTCACTGCCAGGAACTGGGATGGCAGCAGTTCTAGTTGAGATCCTTCTGTGGAAGGCAGCATTTGATGTGCAATTTTAACTTATTTAGAGAGTCCAAATAGTGCACAAGGTGTAACAGAAAGGGAGAAGTTGACAAAATGTGTCTTTCATTTGGTTTATTTGTAAAGAAGATTCTTACTAAACCTTGGTGGTCCGAACTCTGCAGTCACTGGCCCTGGATCCAAGTTTTGGGATCCTTTCTTGTATTGTTCCCTCCTCAGTCTAAGCTACTGTGGCTGCTTTGCAGTGTGTGTGATGGGGACTGTGCTTTCAGAAAAGGGGGCAGTGCCTCAGCCTGGCACTGCGTGCAGCAGCGTGGAGGGTGCAAATGCTGGGCAGCTCTCAGCAGCAGGAGGTGCACTCAGCATTCCCCCATGTCCTCTGAAGGGAAGGCAGTGGCCATGAGTTGTCTAATGATCTTATATATTATTTGAGTCATTATAACACTTAGACACACTGATCATAAATCAAGAGCACAGAAAAATGAAGATGACCCCTGTGTCCAAAGACCAGGGTGGTGGGGCAGGATGAGGAATGCACCTGTGCTAGAGGAGAGAAAGAAACCTAAATATGGGTCAGTCATGTCAGTCCTCTTCATGCAAGGATCATGAAACAGGCTTGTGACACTTACAAGATTTAAAAAAGAGTAAAGTTAATGATCTCTTTATTGTCTCCAGACTTTTTGGCTTTTAGAGTTTCCATTTGTTTCTAGAAAATGGGAAGATCATAAACTTTTTGTGTTGAAAGTTGATAATCTCCCTTAATTGCTTAAATCTATAAGCTGTGACATGCAGAGAAATATTAGTTATTTGACCCTCACAGTAAATTTGCAAAGTTGACAATTCTGATGGATGTAATGGGAAGAGAAGATGATAACATGTTTTAATGTGGTGCATATGGGTAGGTAATTTAGGGAGTATACAGAACAGGAGCAAGAAGAGGTCAGGCAGTGTGGGTGTAACGAAGGGAGAAAGCAATCAAGGCAAGCAGGAAAGCAAACAAAGCGAAGAAAATAGTGTTAATGTTTGACTGGCACTCAAGGCTCTACAGAAATCACTGTTTCCTCTCTCTCTCCTTTCTTTCCTTTTTTATTTTTTATTTAACAAAGCTTTTGACAACAACAGCAGCAAAAATAATAGCTCCCAGAACTAGTATATTTACCCACAGCATGTGGTAACCCTTTTCTGTTGATTTAAAATGAAATTTAAAACAGAAACTGTGTTAGCCCTTGTGAAAACATGAAGCTTGTCAATTTGCCAAGTGTGCATTGTATAATTTGGGCTATATTTTTATATTTTTAAAATTAAAACAAGCTCTTGTTCGTGCCCTCTTTATGTTTTTAATGCATTTTATTAGCTTTTTCAAAGAACTCCTGATATGAAGTATTCCTCTTATGGTGTTCAGTAACTAGTTTTAAGATAAATAATTTTGGATATTCATATTTGTTGCTGAATCTGGTGCTTATTGTTTTAAGGATACAACTGTTAGAGGTAGAATGTTTTTCAAAATGCATCTTCTCTGAGATTTTCAGTAACAACCCAAAGACCCTAGGATTTTCTCAGTCCTTTTTTGCTTTAAGCTCTGCTAGTGCTTTTAGCAGGGAACTTTTCAATTTTGCTCTTTGTTTATGCTACATTTCCTTCAATATATATGTGCTCTGACAGGTTTTTCCCTTTTTTTAAGATGTTTTCATATGGTCATGAGGAAATGCTTTAGCTGCAAGTGTCTGCTTCATCATGGGATCCCAGTGGTTGCATGATTCAATTTTTGTAGTTTCTTTGTAAATCTGAACAGTGGGTGATGTCATCCACTTCTGAAACTGAACACTCCCTGTGTGAACAGCTTTGAACTACAGATTTGATTTAGGAATGTTACTGCTAAACTTCAAAAGACACTGCTCTGTCCAGCTGCAATTCTGACTTTTATAGGTTTTGTGCAAGGTCGATGAGAAGTTTGTTTATCCAGGCCTTATTTAATTCCAGTTTGGTTTTTCAGGGGTGTTGTTGTGTTAAAAGCCTGCAGAGTCTGCTCTTTCTTAAGCATAGAGAGCAACCTCCACGCATTTCTTTTAAATTAACCCCCACCATGTAATCTCTAAAAAAATAAACAAATTTAAGACTTTAATGAAGATGGTAAACAAGTAACCATCCTTTTAAGCCCTCATTAAAGTAAAGCTCTTGGTTAATGATGAAATTTGTAGATAAGTGTCCACTAACAACTGTCAATTCTACTCCCACTTGTTTGCTCTTCCACCATATTATAGCCTTGCTAAGACATCCCCCCTTCAGATGGTTTAGAAATCATGAGGTATTTTTCTTCCTTTTTTTTTATTCAGAACTCTTTCTCTCAGAACTGTTTCCTCTCTTTAAACTGCATTCACCCTGTTCAATAGGATGATGAATACTGTGTGCTTTCCTTCACCATGACTCATCCATGGGCTTGCTCTTCTTTCTTCACTCTCTCCCACCCCACGCTTCCTTTCAAAAGGGAGAAAGAACCAGAAAAATGTCGTTAAAAGAGAAAGTATATATCTATGTAGCTGTCAATGCAGCAAATCCCCTCTGACAGGACAGTTAAATGGCTGCTGGAAGTGCTCTGGAGACACAGCCAGGGTTGTCTGTTATTACTGTGTCTGCTCCTCTTTGCCCAGAGCGACCCATGTGATGGCGAGGGGAGCAAAGGCAATGAGCTGAGCAGCCAGGGCAGGCAGCAGGGCCTGGAGCTGTGAGACAGCCCTACTGCAAGCAGAACATTTACACTCACCTTGGTTGGGGGGCTCCTTTAATTTTAGAACCCTCCTTCACATCAGTACACAGGGCCCCATGAAGACTTGGTTCACTGGTCCCCCCTCCATCCTTCAGTGGCAGCAATGTGATCTGAAGTGACTCTAAAGAGGGTCTGTTACTGGAATCTCTAGATTGAAATGCATTGCTAAAAAGAATTCTAAATGATGGCATGAAATGACTGCTGCTGGAAGATGGCAAGCCAGTTGTGAGGAGGGGTCCCTTTGGCAGCAACGCTTTCCCACTTAACAAGAATTTCAATGCTATGTTGTGCATTTGGTTTGTGTGCACTGCTTGTGGCATTTATTAGCCAGAAGACAGCCTACAGTAGTTGGATGCTTAAAGTCATATGCTGGTCGTGTTGTGATGTGGGTAAAGGAGTAAAAGACAGTTTTGCTCACCCTGCTGTCTTGATCTCTGGATTTTTGAATGACATATTTTCACTGCCTGATTTTCATTAGAAGGCAAATTTTGGATACACCTTTAAGATATAAAAGCCCGCTGATTGATTCCTTCGCTGCTCGTAGAGAGCATGGATTTGCCTTTGCGTTTGTATTTAGATATATACTTTTGCACTTGATCCAATGCCAAGGCAAATATCAAACAGTATAAACCAGATGAATATACCAGAAGGCAATAGATACTCTCTTCTACTGTGTGAAAGATTATGAAGTTCATCATTTGTTCAGATAAAGTTTCTCTTTAAAAGTAACAATGTTTTAGAATTTCCTTACTTAGAAAAATTAACCTAAGTACTGGAATAATAAAGTGGTGCTTCAACATACATGGCTGGTTCCTGTTTGTGTGGCTTAGTTTTGGTTTCTTGTTATCATGACTAATGAAATAGTGGACTTTGTGGCTAAAGATAATGAGGTTGCGTAAGCTGAATCATGTTGAGGGTCTTTTGAGGCAAGGAAGAACTGAAAAGAAAAAAAAAACCTTCTTCCCACAACTAAGGCTGAGGGAAAAAAAATTGAAGATTGTTTGAGGTGGCTTAACCACTTTATCAGGCATTCATGTGGGAATAGAGAAAAAAGGAGTAGGGAAGAATCCATGTATTTATTTAGTGCAGAGCGTGGTAAATTATAATGGATGTTGCATAGGCTCAGATATCAGGTGTCTGCCTAAAATTCATGAAAGCAGCATAATTCAGGCTGAACTTTATTCTCCTCCGTTATGCCCAGCTGTTGGAAAGAAGCAGACATGTGTGCAGCGTCTCCAGATGTTTGATGATCACTCACAAAGGGAGCAAAGGAGGGAGATACACTATTTGTTCAATTTCATATTTTCAGATTATGAATTCAGTTTTTCAGAATGTTTTATGGATTTTTTATGTTTTATTTACTTTTAATGCCATTGTCTCCATATTTATGTATTGCTTATTTTCTTACAAGTATTGTCATTCCCCCTTTTTCTTTTGAATGAGAAGAAGAGATGGTGAAGGTGACAGCAGGCAATAGTTTAATTATGCTTTCCAGCACTGTAATGAGGTGGGCATTATCCCCAAGAAAGGACTCTACTACAGAGGGATTCCTCAGCGTCTTGTGGGAAATTTTTGGCAGAATTAAAAATAGACCTGCCTGTTTTGGTGGCAGTCCAGCATAGTGGGAGTGACCCGTGGACCTGGTGGTGGGAAGTTTGATTCTGACTTCCCACTTTCAGGTGGTTGAAAAATGTACAAGTAATTTGTTTTACAGATGTTACAATTTATTCACGTTAGATTTTTTTTTTTGTACTAAAACCACAATTTTGGTGTTAATTATGAATCGAATTATTCTCTATTTGATTATTGCTAGTCAATTTGACTTTTACTAGTCAAATAGTTCTGTTTTATTTGATTACTCATGTGAGTCATGTGGTCTTGTTTCTGTTTTCTTTTTATAAGTCCTTCAGCACCAGTAATCACATATGACAATATTAAAATTTTAGGAAAAATTCAGATACATAAAACTTAATTTGAAACCATCACAAGACTGTCACAGGTGTGGGTAAGCTGAGTTTCTTTAAACTGTGTTTAATGATTTATGAATGAAGCAATTGCATTTAATAAGTTTCTTTGTAGTCTGAATTCTCTGCCTTTTTTAAATGCTATATGTTAATATTAGACATATTTGTTCTGGTGAAAGGTAAAATACAAAGAGAAGTTCAGTAAGGAAATGAAGAGTCACCAGTACAATCCTCTTGACAGTGCTTCCTTCAAGCAAGCACAGATTGCATCCACCTTGGCAAGTGATGTAAGTTAATTGGTTTTGTATTTTATGTGCATTTACATCCTGAATAACCTAACATTTGTTCACAAGAAGAATTTATTTTTTCATCTTATGAATTCCTCTGAGCTACAGTCTTTGCTATACAGTGTGTAGCAGGTACAGCATGTTATCCTTTTCTTCTTCTGACAGAGGGCCTGAAGAGTTTTTCATAACCATTTTAGATGAGATTTGTCTTGCTTAATTTTGTGTATCAAAAGGTGTGACCACTTTGAGCTACTTGCCTTGTACTTGGTCCCTTTTAATTCAGGAAAGAAATAAACAGGTCTAGAAGCCAATTCTTTTCACCTTTTAGAGGTGCCTATCTTTAGAGGAGCAAAGTACTGTCATCTCTCCAGTGGTTATAGAAGGAGGTTACATGAGCAGTTCAGATTTGGATGTTGGCCTTCTAGGCTTCATTCTTCTGGTTGATCTTTTCAATGGTTTTACAAAATACTGCAGTCACTAAGTTCAGCAATGGGTGGCTGCTGCTGGAGCCAGACTGGAGAAAACATCTGTATCAAGTGATACTGCTCTTGGGGTGATATATTTAAAAGTTTGTTTAATGCTAAAAATGTGATCTCTTTGAGGCTGTGATCCCAGATAGCCAAAAGGCAAGCCTTCATTCTGTACTCCAGCATTTCTGAAGTGTGAGGTACCATGCAATGGGAACAGGAAAGACTGGCTCTGGGAAGGGTACAGAAGATTATGTAATTATTTCCAGTAGTAAAAAATCAGTTGAAGCAGTTATTATTATAAGAAATGGGCAGATTGAAGTGAGGAACATGATACATACGTGGAAATGACTAAAGGTATTAATTTAAAAGATTTCTCATCCAAGACAGTTAAGGTAGCTAGTTTTCTTCCTGTAAATTTGGGCATACAGGTCTCAGAAGAATGGAACATCCTACTGTAGGCTGATGGGAAGTTACTTTCTGCTGCTTCATTAAGTGATTATCTTTTGCTTTAGGTCACCATATTGCTTATATATGCTGCAAGCAATCTGTGTTGGATAAAATATCAAAGAACATTTCCCTTTAACTTCTAAATATGTCAAACTTCTAAATGGAATGGTGTGATTCCTGAAGTTGGGAAAAATAATAAGAATTAAAGATGTTTAATATGAATAGATCCAAATTATTGAGGAAGATACTCTTGATTTTCCCACCCCCTACTCTTGTAGGGGGTGGGAAGGAAGGGGAGAAGAAAACAGAGGCAAATTAATTCTAGCCTAAAAAGTGATACAAAGTGTGGTTCTGTTGTAAGTGTCCTTGTTTGGAGAAAAAGTTTGAGTAGTTCCTAAGTATTTAGCAGAATGAGTCCTATACTGGTCTTTCCTTTTCTTTGAAATAATAGTAGATGACCACCATCTAGTGGCTGGGAGAGATTTTTCAGGGAATCACTTAATGTTTTCTCTTTCTGAATGGTCACACTGTAATACAGAGCTGTGAATTATTTCATTAATCTTTAGTGTGCATAACTTGCATTTTCTTTCCAGGTGAACTACAAGAAAGATTTGGAAAGCCTACATGATCCAGCATCTGATCTACCAAATCTGCTGCATTTAAACCATGCCTTAAATATCAGCAAAACACAGAGTGATGTAAGTTACCTTTTTAAGAACAACCTGGAAAATAAATCTAGTAAGGAATGTGCTATGTATAGTCATGGTAGGAAACATTTTTACTCTCAAATGTAGTGGAAAATAGTGTTGCAACTGTAGTAGATGAGGGCTGTAGTGAAGAAAACCAGGTTATTATGAAGACATATTTCAGTTATTAGAGCAGATAATACATACCGTTGAATAATCACACAGACTTCTGATGTTGAGTGTTTCTTTTCATATACCTGAAACATTGACTTTTTTTTTTCTGTGTTCTAAGACTTAAAATACTTATTTCCTTGCAAATCTCATTTTGTCAAAGATCTTTCTTTCATCTGCAAGTCTCTACAAAAGTGATCATTATACTAGTTTCCTATTTGGACTTTTTTTCATGAACAGACTCTGGAGTGTTAGTTTACTTTTGGGCTGCTCTGGCTAAGCCTTTTTCTCCTCCTAACTGTCTGACTCTTCCTACACTGGGTCAGATAAATAGGCACATGCTGCCACATAGCAAGATATGCCCCTTGATGAGGCTGGTGTTTTAATACATGATTGTGGTAGGGCTTGAAGTAGGAAGGAAGACCTTGGAAAGCCCTGGCTCCTGTGCCATGATGAAGGGTCTTTCCCACCCCAAGAGCACCTATGCTGTGTGTCTGTAAGCTGGTTTGCTGCATTTGTCATCTTTACTCCAGAAAACACAGCAGGCCTGCAGAACTGCTGTGGAGAGGCATGAGTGGTTGATGTTGGGAAGGAAGGTTGCTTTATGGTTGGCAGGAGTTGAGTGTTTCATAGACAATTAACTCTCATGAGCAGGAGCATACTGGGTCATTTTTTGAGTCAGTGCCTGCTTATGTCTAAAATAGAAAAGAAATAATCCATCTATATTTGATTTTTGTGTTGTTTTCTTTTTTTCTTGAGAATTGAAGTTTTTTTTTGTCTGTCTCACTCCCTCTGTGAAGGTAATACTGATTATCCCCTTTTGTGTGAGTAATAAATGAGTTGGAGTCTTTTTCTTCCTGCATTCTTCATGCTCTTTTTGGCCCAAATCTAGTTTCCTTCTAGTGTATGATAAGATTGGCAGTCTTGCTGGTTAAATGGACACCCTCAGAATGGACTTCATCAGTTTATCACCTTAGCTCTAAGGATATAGAAACCTGGACTTTCTCTTAAGGCAGATCATGTCTTGTAAAATGTTAATGCCCATGTGCTTGTCTGAGGAATCTGTAAATACTAAACCTATGATTTTTGCCTTGTTCAGATCCTGGTGAGTATTTTTATTTGGTACAAGAAGAGAAATGTTTTGCTTTGCTAATCCCTAAACTCTCCATTAAATAGCTCTCTTTTAAAGAAATCCCATTTGCACAGTCCTTCTCAGAATTGACCTCCCCCATGTCATTCCTTTTATTTAAACATGATTTACTCTTCTACCTTTTCCCCTCCTTTTCCAGTGCATTCCATGTGTTCTCCTTGGCTCTCCATAGCTCATACCAAATCTATTAAATCTGTTTCAAATAGTCTTCCTGACTTCCCTGGGTTAACTGATTTCCAAAGACTGATCTTATGGTCTGTTTTTTGGTTTGGTTTGGTTTGGTTTTTTGTGGTTTTTTTTTTTGTCTTTTTGTTTGATTTTTTATTCTGAAACACAGAGCTTCTTACTAATTGCCTGATTTTGCTGTTTCCCTGCACTACACCTTTCTCCATTGAACTTTTTGTTTCTCATTATCTTCTACATAACAGCTACGCCTGCACCAGTGTGACAGATGGAAACCTATATGGTTAATTAAACTCATAAACTAATATTGTTGATTGAATGAATGGTTTTGCTTATTGACCTAGAGTGTAGAAGTGTGTACAGCATTTTGAAGCACTTATGCTGTAATACTAATGCAAGGGTGTTATACAAGTCAACCTCCATGGGAATAAATTCCAACAGTTAAGAGGAAAGCTTGATGGACATCTTTGGACATAAATAAACAGATTTAGACAGGTCAAACTCATCATAGTTTTATTATTTTGATGAGGAAGAAAATGACAAAGTAGAATTCTCCCTTCCTACAGTGTTTTCTGGTTTCACTTGGAATGAAGGTAATTTTTCTCCTAGTAGCTGGTGCAGTGCTGTGTTTTGATTTAGGATGGAAACAATGTTGGTAATACACTGGTGGTTTAGTTGCTGCTGAGCAGTGCTTGCACTTAGTCTAGAACTTTTCAGCTTCTTATGCAACTCTGCCATTGAGGTAGCTGGTGGTGCATGGGAAGGTAGGAGAGACACAGGCAGGACAGCTGACCCAAACTGGCCAAAGGGACATTCCACACCATATAGTGTCATTCTCAGTACATAAACTAGGGGAAAGTTGGCCAGGGGTTCCTTCTCAGGGACAGGCTGAGCCTTGATAGGTTGGTGGTGAGTGACTTCTTTTCATTTGCATCTCTTTTTTTTTTTTTTTCTTGAGCTTAATTTATCTGGTTTTTTTTTTAAGTTATTTTCCTTTTATTACTGTTTATTATTATTTTAAAGCTTATTTTATTTAAATTATTTAACTCTTATCTCAGACCACAAATTTTATCACTTCTACCCTTCTGATTCTCTATCCATCCCCTGGGATAAAGTGTGTGAATGGTTGTGTGGCTGGCTGTAGTTAAACCATGACAGATATATATGTAATTCTGGTATGAACAGTGGAGACACAAAATTTGACACTTTGATATATGTAGAACAGCTAGTTTCAAGTTTTTCACATTTTAAATCTGTTCCTATTGTGGAGACTTTGAGATACTAATGAAATAACAAAGGGGGCTAAAAAAAGGGGGAACTTAGAGGTATTTAATTTTAATGAAGTGGGTGAATAAATAGAACTTCAGAGATTGAACATGGTGCTTTTAGTTTAGCTTAATGTAGCAAAAATTTATGCACTTAGCTAAGTTGATTTTATAGAATTTCTTAAAAATTTTCTTCCATTAGCTGAGGAATGGGGTAAAAGTATGAGATCAGTGTCTGTAGATGGAGGTACTTCTAATTTGTTTCCACTACTGAAGTGTTTTTTTTTTTGTGTGACATTCATAGTTCTTTCCACTAGGAGGCAAACCCAGACCATCATATGTGTTCCTTTGCACTTCAAGTGTAAATAATAATGTTTATTTTCTATGGAACATAGAAACACCTGACTTTTAGATGAGCAGGAAAACTATTTTCTCTAGGAATGTATAAATGCTATTTTTTACCATATCCTTTCTTTTAAATTTAATCACAACATTTTAAATTCACATTTGATAGAACTCCCCAGTTTGTAGGACTGAAATATAGTTTCTTTCTTCTATGTTTTTTCTTTCACAGTTATTTTAATTAGTGTTTAAATTCCAAAGCCTTCGGGATTTTGTCAGTGAAAACAAAATTTTTGGAATTCTTTTTTTGTTTCAGTATGAATATAAGAAATCATTTAAGCAAAACAATTTCTGTAATTTCATCCGAGACACTGCAGAACAAATCCATTTCAAAGAAAATGCAGTGCTTCAAAGTCAGGTATACACAACCACAAATGAACGCATCTTGCAAAGAGAAAAATGCAGTGTTTTAACAATGATTAAATTGTGCACAAAACCACATAATAGATTTCAGTGATGTACAGTGCACGTTCAATCAGAAGCACCCCATGAGGAGAGAGGAGAATGTTTTTGCAGGACCCAAGGCTAATGGAGAAGCCTGACAGGGAAAGAATTTCAGACATCACTATTTTTGAAGAGACATAGAAATTAAAATTACATTACTTACTATAAAAGTAATATTTTGATTTGTAGCTATTTGCTTTCCTTTAAGGCTTCTGTAGACTATTCCGTCATGCCCCACACTGACTGATGGAGATAAATAATGTGTTTGCCAGTCTTAATGAAAAGAGTGTGAATGAATGAGTTCAGAAGGCTTCTCCAGGTTTCCAAACAAAGTGCATTTCCTTTGTGAGTTAGCATAAAGGAATAAGTTGATGTCTTAACCCTGTGTCCTTCACTGTGATTTTGCTGCCATTTATAAGATCGTGGTCCTTGGTAGGTGTGAGGGGAGTGTTGGTGCAGGACAGGGCCCTACCAAAGCAGTCGTTTTCCTTCGCTTCTCCTTCCCACAGGTACAAACCAAAGTGCATTTGAGAGTTGTGTCTCTGAGCCTGGAGCAAAGACCTGTGGAGCCTGGCTGTGAAACAGATTTTGTTGTTGTTACAGTAAATGTGTTGTTTTATGGAAACAGCAAGGGATTCTATTAAAAAGTTGCCAAATGTTCACACATAGGTCATTTGGCCAAACCTATGCAATTAGTTTAAGGATTGTACTTGATGCTCCTTCCTGTTGTCTTCAAAGTCCACAATTTCTAGGTCTGAATGGAAAGGAATAAATTACTCCAAAATGTATTACCTTACCTAACTGCCCAACAGGTTAATTTTGGGAGAAGTCTTCCAAGTCAAAACACCTAAGGAGCATGGCTAAGACAGGATTTGTTTCTTGCCAAGGCAGGCAATCAGATCTGTTAACAGACTTTATTTTAATTTTATTAGGTCAAGTACAAAGAAAATTATGAAAAATCTAAAGGCAGATCAATGCTGGAGTTTGTGGATACACCAATGTATCAAGTTTCAAAGGAGGCTCAAAAAATGCAAAGTGATGTAAGTATAAATGTACTTTTTGAACAAGTAAAATTTAGATTGAGAGGTTAACTGACTCAGGTTAAGAAAATGTACAAAGCAGAGAGTAAATTGTGGATATGGTAGAGTTATACTGAGTAGTTGTCTCTGCTCTTCTGTAGTTCAGTTCTCCTTATGAATTTGTTTTTTTCTCAAAAGGCCATTGGTACTAACAGTACACACACATCATTTAATTGAGAATAAGCTCAATAGGTCATCTAGATCAGAGATTAATAACTTTTAAAATTTTCACTTAAATTCCATCTTTAGGGAAGGATGGTTCTCATGTGGGACCAAGTGAAGCCACAAAATCCAGTCCAAGCCCATGATTTAGCTGAAACATCCTCCTGCCTTTCCAGCCTGGGAAACTCATCAAGGAGGAGGGACTGTTCCCAGGCTCTGGAACAGCACTGGCTGTCTTATATCAGGCCATGTTTTTCTAAGTTTAAAAAAAAAAAACAAAACTTCAAATGATGGAGATTTTGTGACTTCCCAGGCAATCTAGTCCAGTGCATTACCATCCATCCTGAGCGAGATGGATGCACTTGTGTCCCCATGCTGTAGTTTGATGCCATTAGTTTTGCTGTGTCATGGAAAACAGATTATCCCAGCCTCTTGGTAGAAACTTTAATGAGTTTTAAACCATTTCCTTGTGTGCCATTTGTCTTCTCTTTTCCCTACCAAGAAAACGGTTTCTTTCATAGATCAGGTTCTTTGGGCATACTGTACACATATTTTTGTCTAGATTGTATCTGTTTGTATAAATAAACTAGATATGAAATGCATAATAAAGTTGCTTATTAGTGTGAAATCTAATTTATGGCAGGGCTTATTTCTGCTTCTGTTTACAATATCTCTCCTGAAATATGCTTGGAATTGCATATGAATGTACCACTAATTGTTGGTTTTGCTCTGATAGAAAACATACCGCAGAGATTTTGAAGAAGGGATCAAGGGAAGACCTTCACTGGATTTAGACAAGACCCCAGAGTTCTTGCATATAAAACAAGTCACTAATCTTCTGAAAGAGGTAAAGGATTTTTTTTTCTGTTGTTAAGTTGTAAATGAGCAATAAGCAGCATCACTACAAGCTGCTGAGTGGTGAATAACTTAAAATTTTCTTGGCAGTTACATACAAGTAAAAATTTTCACATTTTGCTTCACATCATTTTGGATTCTGAATAGTCCTGTAGTAAGGAAAATTATAAAGCTCAGCATACCTGAATCGGACTATCACTTTTCAGATAGATAAAGGGGTGGAAGGAAGAATTTCCATCGGTGTCCAGATGGCAGTTTTTCCCTCTGAGTAATTATTTCACATTTATGGTAGCCTGTTGAGGTTATACAGATGCCTTGAACTGCATAGAGTCAATTATAACTAACTTAATTGCAATAATTATCTATCATACATGTTATGGATAAAAAACAAAGAAGAAGACCAAAATTCCCTAGTAGAGCTGTAATATTTCATAACTGCTTTAGTCCGTTTTGTTAGAAGGTACAGATTTTCTGTATGCCTACTGTTTCCTTCAGATTTGTGAATTGTTCCTCAGTTGTATGTGTCACTAAAAATGAGGTTTTTTTCCATAACTGAGAATCCTTCTATCTTTAGTATTTTTATTTAATTTTTTAAAACTGTTCTCATGTTAGGTTTTGAGTAATGTGGGACCAAATTTAGAAGAGCTAGAAATGCTAGAAGAGAAGAGCAGTGCTACTAGATATTCTGCCTTTGAATCTGGGAGTCAACAATACCTTGTTTGTATTTATAGTATTAAAAACAGATTTTTTTTTGCCAAAACAAATAAAGCATGTTAGAATTAAAAATGCTTGAACTCCGTTCCTTTCCTTGTTCTTTATACAACTTATTCCAGTCCATGCTAGGTTTCATATACTTAAAGAAAAAAATATCTTTTAAGATATTTCTTTATAATTCGTCTTTAATAAATAATTTATTCTGATAAGCCTGATTGTCAGGTAGGCAAGTCTCAGGCTAGGTCTGTTTTGTGCAGTGGCATTTTGTGATACATCTCATATATGCCTTGTCGCTAGAGAAAAATGCAAATCATGCTGTCATCTCATTCAGTGCATCTTGCTGCTCACCGAGTGCCCAAAGAAGTGGGTACTGTATGCATAGTTTTATCATGTGCTTCATCTCTGAAATTTTGATGTAGCTCCCTTCCTTAGTGCTATATGCATTAAGATGTTCTCTAATTCTGACCTCCTCAAGCTTTGTGCCTTCTTATTTAGGGAGTAAAGCATGCCTGGAAGTTAAAGGGGAAGGAAATGAGAAAATGAAAATGGTATTTCCATTAATGCATAACTGCATGAATTTCTGATGATTTTATATCCACATTCAAGGAATGTATTCCAAATCCAGAGATTACCTGGGTAAAATGAATTAGCATCTTTCATGATTCAGAAAAATTATGTATTTCTTCAGAGTCAAGGATGTAGCTCAGTGTTTTTCCATAAAGGTTCATAATCAACTTTGAATAGATACTGCATGAAACAAGAAAAACCTGGAATTAAAAATGAATTAATTGTTCAATCACTTTTTTTTTTACCCATATGTCAGCTATGTTCCAGCTTATTCTGTTGACTTCCTACTGTAGAAAATTCTGCAAATATTTCACATTTTGTAACAATACAAAATTTCTTCTCTGGGACCGCATTTACAACTCCTTCAGAAGAGATAGCTGATTAGTTAAATAGTTCTACATTAGAAGAAATTGTTTCCTGCTTGTTGTAGGACATGCTTCTGATGATCAAGAGAAGCATCTTAAAAAATATCTGGTTTCCTTTTATTTAAATAAAGAGCTTATAGGGAGATAAAGGTGCTCACTGCTGCTTATGAAACTTAATATTTAATTAGGAGTATTAATTCATGTCTACATAAATAATTCTGATAAATATTTTGTGCAATGTTCTTCTAATTTCTTTGCCCAAAAAAGCCTAGCCCTCATCTGGAGATGTGAAGATTAATTAAAAATTCTTACATAACTTAAAGATCTTGAACTTCAATAGGCTTACATCAGCTCTCTAGGAGCTGGGAAGAGCAAAAAGAACCAAATGTCTGTGGGCAAGTTCTAGTGTGCTGTGAACTTTATACTGAATATTTGAGCACTCTGGAGGCTGCAGTTGAATGTTGATAGGTCGTACCAGTGCAGTGTCCAGGAGGCACAGGAATGATATGGTAGGAATACTGCTTCTACATTTTAATTCGTCAAGAGGTTGTTTTAACAGGTCCTAGTATGGTGTTTAGGGAATACATCCTGATTGGGATGCCATTAATGGAACTGTGGTAAAAACTGCAGCACTGCTGGTCTACAGAAAGGAAATGCTGCTGCAGTGAAAATATCTGCCCAGAGACAGACAAGGGTCCTAAACAGTGTGCTAGTGCTGTATAGGACACAGCTGGTTTTCAAGAGCACAAAAAAAATAGATGACAACATTGAAATCTTCTTTTTCAACATTGTTCCTTTTCATTTCACAATTTCCAATTCTATTTTAAGTCTGAAATCTGTACTTCAGCTAATTCATATTTCATAGAAATTTCAAAGGGATGCTTCAGATGTTTAATAAGTGGCATTTCTTTTCAAGATCTTGCACAAAAAAAAAGAAGTGGTGAAATCTCTCCTTTTTTTTTTTTTAATCCATAGAAAGAGTATCGAAAAGATTTGGAAGAAGGGATGAAAGGGAAAGGAATGACAGTGTTTGAAGATACACCAGATTTGATTAGAGTGAAAAATGCGGCTCAGATACTAAATGAGGTATGTTACCCTATGCTAAGGTTATTAATATCACAGAAGGTTCACTTTGTGTTAAACTCAAAAGATTCCTATTTTTTTTCCATAATCTACAGTGAAATATGTAAGTATTGAAACTAAGGCTATTTCTGTTCTGCTTGAAAAAGATAGTAAAGCTCTGGATAAAAAACAACACAGGACAGGTAATTTAGATTTTCAGGCAAGTGAAAGGTCATTGGAGATTGTTAGTGGGGTCAGTAGATTCAGGATTCAGAGCTGTTCTCTGCTGAGGCTTTCCCAGCACGAGTTTGGGGGGTGTTCCAGACATCCAAGGCTGTCTCTGGGAAGCAACAGAGGGGCTGGAGGGTGTGGAGGGTGTAGGGAAGGAAGATGGAAGGCAAAGCTTGTGCTGCATGTTATGCCTGTGGGAAATAATTTCAGAATATATATATATTTGATATTAATTTTATATTTATTTATTGTATTATATATATATGTTTATCACACACACACAGATATATATATATATGCACATATCTTTAAAAAATTGAGGGAATACCATGGATAGAGTCAATTTGACCACTTTGAAGAAGTGCAGGAATATATAGCTGTAACTCCTGGGATTATCTTTTCCATGGTGTTTACACAATATCGAGCTTAGAGGAAATATCTGCCATCCCACGTTTAGCAGAGAAGAATTGAGGGATGATGTTACAGATTAAGTTAACAGGTTAATTTACAATTCTTGCAAAAAAAACCACAGTTTATGAAGTAGAGGGCTGTTTTATCACATTTATTTCCAATCAGAGTGAGACAGAGATGGAAGACCAAAAATCTTTTTGCTCATGTTCTTGATCAAACCATTGTATTGAGTACAAACATACATTCCTTCTTTTTCTAACTAATGTACAAGCGAAAAGTAGTTATCAAACAAGAAAAGTAAGAGGCATTTCAGAATTATATGTATTATATGTATTTACTTTAAAAAAGAAGAATTTTCCATAGGCAGAATATGGAAAATAGACCTAGAATAGAAAAAAGGATGATTATTACTACAGCACTGAAAGTAGAAATAGCACTGGCTGAGAATATTTTTTTATAAAACATCTACAACTATTGTATACAATATTTCCATATTACTTTTTAATGTAATTTGCTGATGAACAAGGAACATATCCTTGCTTGGATAAGCTGAAGATGAAATATTAATTTTGTTTTTAGGTTATTGGTTATTTATAATTTATGTCGTGAGGAAAAAGCAGCAATCATGGATGAGAACTGCCACTTGCCTAATGGCTATGGTTCAGGAAGGACCTATTAAATGAATAAATTACAACTTCCTGATCTGGAAGTTCACTGGAAGCAGTTCTGTATGGTATTAAATTTCTAACATGTAATCTTGTCATAAATAAAATATTTTCTTAAAAGTAAAATGTGTTTCAATTAGATTGGCACCAAGGATAGGCTTATTACACCATGTTCTACAGAACTAAACTTCCCCTTTACTTTAGAAGGTAACTGTAGCTGACTGCATGGGCTTATTTCCTCCTACCCTCCGCCACATTAAAAATTCATTGATAAAGATTTGTACATTCGTTGAATATCTTCTAAAAGTTTTCCTCCTGTAGTTTGTTATGTGGTTTTTTTCTGACAACAGTTCACCAAAGTCGTGAGAACTGTGACTCTTGAAAGTTTTGATTGACTCTAAATCCTAAATTTGAGTGTCTAATGGAAAAAAATCTACTTCCAACTCTCTGGATTTTGTGAATGTCATGTATAAATTCTGTCTTCACAGAGGCAATACAAGAAAGACTTGGAAATTGAAATAAAAGGGAAAGGCATGGAAGTTGGTCCAGATATACCTGAGATAAGACGAGCCAAGAAAGCTTCTGAAATTGCAAGCATGGTCAGTACCGCCCCTGGGGCGAGCTTTCCATTCCAGAATGCAAAAAATTATTGTGCTTGAGAGTTCCAGGTGGTGACCAATCTAGGCAGTACTGAAAACACAGATTTCTCTAAATAGCTAATCCATTGAGCTCAAAGAGTTGTACATTTGCATAAACAGTGTAAGGGGGGAAAGTTAAGACTTCCCAGAACTTAGACCTTCCTATCACCTTTTTCAGGTTGTGCTTGTTCCTCATGAGCCATGCCTGGCCTGGGGTGTGTTTGGTCACTGTGGGCCCTGCTGCTTTTGGTTCTAAATAGCTACTTATTTAGGAGGGCCAAATGATACACAGAGTTAGAGAGATGCTAAACCATTATGAGCTCAGTCTTGCAAAGCCCAGCAGATGGAGAAATTCTCACACGTGTCTGACTGTGGCTGCCAAAACTCCAGAGACAGGTAGATGTGAAAGGCTACATCGGATTTGAAGTGAGCAGTGTGTTAAAAGAGTTCTTTAACCCATCAGCAACTACAGTGCAGGCATGGCATGGATAGGTTCTACAAAACTAGTACTGTTGAATCGTTATTTATTTGGTGGTTTATTAATGCTGGTCAGTGAAATCACACAGATTCAATTGGAAAAATTTGAAGATTTTGGCTGTCAGCTGTGAGCATTTTCAATGCTATTCTTTTCAGAAAGAATACAAGAAAGACTTGGAGAATGAAATCAAAGGAAAGGGAATGGAAGTAGGTACGGATACCCTTGATATACAACGAGCCAAAAAAGCTTCTGAAATTGTCAGCCAGGTGAGTACAGAATTAATTGCTTTAAGATTACTTTGAAAGTAAAATGCATTGAGATGTTAAAAATATAGAATCCTCTTGAACATTCTTAACCTAAAAAAGCAAGCAGTGCCCAATGAAAGTATTAAATTAAATAAATTTTTATAGTGTGACCAGTGCTATGAGAATGGCTTTGAAGACAGCATGTATAGAGAGTTGTAGTATTAGTTACAGGGTTTTTTTTAACCATTTATTTTTCTTCAGAAGAAATATAAAAAGGATCTGGGGACTGAAATTACAGGAAAAGGGATGCAAGTTGGTCCATATATTCCAGAAATACAGTGTGTCAAAAGGGCTTCAGAAATAGTAAACCAGGTAGACATAGTCAAAAGCTGAATGTTTTTTCTGTGTAACAGTGACTGCTTGGCATACTCTGCTCAAAATACTTTTTCTTTAGCTCTGTAGAGGCTTTCATAACCATAATAAATTAATTTACATGTAGCAAAATTTCTTAACTGCCTGATTCTTATTTGTATTTAGGCCTGTTACACCATATAAATTGATTTAATTATTTACATCTACCTGTAGTTCTTTTCACATTACTGAACTACCTAATGTTACCTTACATACATCCTGACAGTGAAGGGAAAATATATATGAGGATACATTATCTATGAAGATATGTTATATATGAGGATATATAGGTATATTATATATATTTTAGTGTGGGGGCAGACAATGGTAACAGTGTCATGGAGAAGTCAGGTTTAAATACATATTGGACAGGGATGAGGAGGCTTATCAGCAATGAGCATCTTTTGTGTAGTTTGGATATCCTGAGCCTAAAAAGCATAGATGTGTGAAAATTGTTTTTCCAGAAAATGTACAAAGATGAAGCAGAGAAGATGCTCTGTAACTATTCTGCTGTCCCAGACACTCCTGAGATGGAGAGGATAAGAAGTACTCAGAAAAACATCAGTTCAGTGAGTAATAGTGCTTCTCTCTTTGCTTGTAACTTTTCAGATACCTTTTAGTTTAAATAGGCTCTCTTGTGCCACAGCACAAAATAGGGAACTTATGAGTAGGTGTCCTTTGAACCATTTCCATAATTTTCCTGGAAAAAACTGTATCACTTATTTCTTTCAGTAAAAGTAATACCCATCTTTTCTAGGTGTGACATTGTTATTTTGAATTTCTAAACCACTTATGCTACCTTGCCAAGCCACAGTTATTTTTGAATGAAGATTTTTTTTTTCCATCAAGCCCTAGGAAGTACTTTATTTAAAAGGGAAAAAAATCAAAGGCTAATAAGATTTTTCATCTGTTTCCTATTACGTACTGAGCATCAAGATTAGTGTATAAAATTAGAACAGATCAAATTTCATAAATATATATATATATATAATGATTTTATATTACACTGGATATATTTTCAAATTTTATGCTAGATTTTAGTTTCAGTTTATCCCTAAATATAAATTATAAGCTTAGATTTCTAAAATTGCCCAGTTTGGGTTGTATTACATTTCACTTCCTTTTTGGGCCCATTAATGCTGCAGTTTGTAATTCTGCCTTTGCTTGTGATATAACAGAGAAGAGGAGTAAATCTGGCCTCCAGAACAAAAGGCCAGTCAGTGGCTTTTATGGCAGAATAAGTAATACTAATAAAGCCAATGATTTGAGAGAAAGGAGTATAAGATATTTAAATGTTTTTAGTATTATCTGACACACATGTTTCTTAACTTAGAGATATCCTCTGCTTCTCCAGCTCTCAGAAGTAACTGAGTAAACTCAGTTAGTTTCTCCCAGAGGTGTTTGCCTGCAGCTGCCCTGTACAGCTGAGGCTTCTGCAGGGGAGTAAGAGTCTGTGGGGAGAGCAGAGGAGATGACTCTCTGTGCCTGCTCCAGCCTGTGGTCATCTCCAGCCATCACCTGCCCTTTTTCTTCCTTTGAATGAGGGCAGCTGAAAGCTGCATCTTTCTAGAAGGAGCTCTTGACAGGCCCACTGGCCCAGTTTTGCTTCCTGTCATCTGTTGGCTCCTGGTTATCCCCATTTCTCATGTCACTGGTGTTCTATCAGGCTAGGCTGAAACTCCCTTGGAAAAGAGGCATCCAAGCCAGCCCCTGTGATCTGCTTTCCTCCCTGCTCCAGCCTTTGGTAGCTTTTGATGAAGTCCTCAAGCAGGTCAGTGGCTCTGGCAGTGTGGACTCACTAACCTTTAGGTACCAGGCTTAGTTAAGATAGGCATCACCCCTTAGTTCAGCCTGGACAAGGCTCTGTGCATCAGAACCCTTTTCAGCCCTTTAGGCCATTCTGAGCTTTCAGTGCCAAGGCTGACAATGATCCTCTTTGTTAGTGTTCTCGATAATAAGAAATAACGTGTTTTGTCTTAGAGGTGATTTGTATTTGCTTTCTTTTGTGATTGTCCTGTTCCTGTTTGTGAACTGGGTCTTCCAAATGTAGGAAAGTAGTTTTCAGCAGTGATTGAGCTACTTTTTTTCTTCTTTCTCTATGTTTTAATATATCATCCTTCTGTCTAGTTTAGATGATAAAGGTAAATTATTACTGGGTGAAGATACAGCTGGAAGCAGCCCAAATAGATTAAAAAAAACCAATGACCCGTAATAGTCTTCTGATTTTTGTATTTTGTCTCAAGTATTTTTCTGCCTTAAGGGACAAAAAATAACAATGAGCTCTGCAGATAAGATCGCTGCTGCTTTTAGCTCACTAGCTCATTTGGCAGATGATTTATAAAAGGATATTTACTTCACAGTCATCTCTTTCATAGAAGGATTCCTGTCTCAAACATATTTTACCAATCCTTCCTTGGTAGAGGAGACAAGTATATTGTAGTCCAGTCCACAATATAAATCTTTCTAACTGACATGATGGAGAATAATTTTCAAGTTCTTACTCATAAACTGTCTCTGTTACCACATGGTAAAACAAAATTCTAGATTGTTAAAGGTTTTCTCAATATTTAAAAAAATAGTCTCAGCCAGTCACTCTTCTCTAGAATATTTGGCAGTAGTATTCACCCCAGGCTATGGAGGACTTCAAGGAAGTAGAAGGAATTAGTTAAGAAAGATGTTTTTATTCTTCAAGGTTTGTTGATAGGAAAACTTTAATAAATCTTGATTTAAGAAAGGCAGAAATACGAAATGATAAAGATTAATTTTATTAACTCCAGGATCAGACATTTTTTTTTACACTAATAGAAAATACATACTATAGTGGCAACAGCTGTGACACCAAATACTGAAAATCCAGTAAAACTTTTCCAGGAGTTTTGCAGCATGATCTGGTGCTCCATGGTTATTTAAATTGTAACCGTGCTTGGAATTCATGAGCAGTTATTTACTATCTTTTGCAGTAACTTCAAATGATTGAGTCTACTGATATGCTTTGTGCTTTTCCTTTATTGAAACAATTGAAATAGAGAGAATTGCATAAACAGCATGTGTATCTTTTAAGAAGTGAGTTTGTTTTTAGATACAGTCCTCAGCTTTCTGGCTTGAACCTAGGAGTCAAAAATTGCATGACTTGGATTGTAGCTCTGGTTTGTTATGGTTATTTTTCCATGAATATTTCAATTTTCTAGTTTGTTAACTTAGAAATAATAGTAATGTCTGTTCACTTCTCACAGTATTTTAAGATCTGAAGACTACCAAAACCAAATCAAATCCTGCATGTACATGTACCTTCAATGACATTGAAATGAATATAATTATTCAAGCATAATGTTACATTTGTAGAACTTTATACATTATTATATAAATTTTAATATTTTTTCTGAATTTAAATATGTCATTGCAAATACTTAAAAATACTGAGGTCATTTTAAAGGCTGAGAATATATTATCTGGGTTACAGCTGAAAAGAATATTATTGTAGTTACTGACAACTAGTCTTATTTATGAAAAATTAAAGTATTTGCTTTCTTAGCAAGATTTGTAGTCAGACCAATTTGGAACTTGGAAAATTGCCTAGCCCTTTTATGAGAACTAGCATTTGCATTGCTAACAGTCTCATAATTATCTTTTCTTTTGGGGAAATGAAGGTGTTTTATAAGAAGGAAGTAGGAGCTGGCACAGCTGTAAAAGATACTCCAGAGATTGAAAGAGTAAAGAAAAATCAACAGAATATTAGTTCGGTAAGTGCTATTAACATAAATTATTCTTACATAAGTAAAAGGTGGAGCAACATTTTTTTTACTATCTTGTTTACTAAAAAGTTCTTCATTTTCATATCACACATCTCATTCAAATAGCTGTCCACTGGATTTTGGACATAGAGCTCTATTCTAGCACAGCTAGAACTCCCCTATACTGTAGTGCTTCTGTGTCCAAAAGTAGAGATTCTAATTGAAACATTAGGTAAAATAAGAAAGTATTTTAACTAACTATTTGAGGAAAGTTTTTTGTCTCTCAGGAGTGAGAAATATGAGATGCATTTCCCCATACGGCAGACTGATCAGCAATTGTATTTGCAGGTTAGAAAAATACCATGTGACAAAAAAGAAAATCTATTGTGTTGTGTTAGAGACTGCATGTATTGCGTAGGACTTGATACAATTTATACTTCAAGATGAGAAAAACTATGTCCAGACTTCCCTTATATGAAAAGCTAGAGAGTTGGATCTTCTTTATGTGCTGGTGACAAGTTGATCTGTGGATCTGATGAGATTAGTTCTGAATTGATGTTATTTATCTAAGGGTGCCCAATGTCTTTGACACTTTAATAGGCAAATCAATACAAAATATCGAAATGAATGTTTTCTTCAAATAATACATTATCTTCTGATAAATATGTGGCAAAACTTGGAAAAATCTGAAAAGTGACTGCCAAGAAGCAAAAGCCTTGTAAATGTATTGTTCATTTCCTTGTTATATTTGGTGGGGACTCCTCTGGGGCAATTTTTATGTTTGTGACATGACTTTTCTAATTATTAGATTATTTTTAAAAAGTAAAAATAATGTATAGACATGACACTATATTGTGTTTTTGTATTAGTTAAAATTTGAATTAGGGTCTCTGGATACCTATTCTCATAGAATTTTGTTGTTTATTGAATAATGTTAAACACCTAATTTCCTACCAAAGTAAGGTCAGTAGAAAATTTCCAAAAAATTTAGAAAAGCTCATATTTTCCTTTATTTTTTTTACTCTATCCATCACTATTCATCTTGCCATTTTGAGTCACAGTGCAAGCTATCATATGTCCTTAATCCTGAAATAGTTGGATATTGATCATTTGAAACATGATGGTTGGGAAGCTGTTGATTCTCTTGATTTGAGGGTGAGGGGTTTTTTTTGTTTCTTTCTTTGTTTTTTTTTTTTTTTTGTTGTTGTTATTTTGCTTTTAAATTTCCAGCTATCACAGATGTTTATTTCAAGAGTAGTGACACAGAAAGGAAAAGTCTTACTCGAATGCTTTTTCACAATACATTTCAAAGCAAAATGGAAAAATAGTGTACACTGTTCTTGCTGGTTTAGAAATCCTGAATAGTGGTGAAGAGGGAAAAATGAAAGTTTGATCAGTATGCTAGTAAATACATTTGAGCCAAAACCTACCAAGGGAAGTACAAAATTAGTTAGTGGTGTAGTGGTACTATGTAAAGAGCATGGCCTTTACCTTGCTAGTCTTTTTGTAATGTTTTACAAAAGATATTTTATTACATGTAGTGTACTTGAAATTACTTTAGTCTTGTATAATACTTCTTAGAGGTGTAACATGCCAAATTTAAAGGCAATGTACAAGAATGTTTCAAATTACATGTCAGCGAGAGGGAAATTATACTGTGCAGTAAGAGGGAAATTGTATTGTGTAATGTACAGGAGTCTCAAAGGAAGGGTAAATTACACCAATTTTGAATCCATTAGATTTGAATGTTTTACACGTATTTTTGAATTTAGCCAGAAGAACTTGAGACAGCCTTAAAACTAATTTCTGGGCTAATCAAAACTAGTATGTGGAATGTGAAGCAAATTTGCAGTGAAACACCAGGGCACCGAAAAAAACACTTACAGTACAACCAACCACACACACACAAAAAGTGCATTGAATCATGTTCTGAAAGTGATCAGATTCTTCCAGATTACATATGTAGGAGGAAAACATAAGAATGGTGTTTTCAAAGCCTAAAATACAAGGTGGTGACAGCCAAGGAGGTTGAGCTCATCTCACCTGTTGTGATGATTGGTTTGGAAGAAGCCAAGATCTCACAAAACTTTCAAAGCAAGCCACAGAGCCATGGGCTGTAGCTGAATCTGCACTGAGAAGCTATAAATAACTAAAGACTTTTAAAAAACTTGTTTATATTGTGGGGCAGGCAGGATTGGACACAGCACTGGGAAGAAGTGCTTTGGGAGAATCTATTTGTGTTTTTGTTAATGTGAAATCTGTGAGGAAACTCCTGTGGTATGTCGATCAATACCACAAAGCTGGGGGGGGTCTTATTAAAATTCAAGTAACAGGCATTTTGAAGCAATTTAAGGATGAGTAGCACTGCCAATTCTTGAGCTTACCTAATAGTCTCTATTAAAAGACCCTTTTTTCTAGAGCTGTAGTGTTTTTGTCAGTCCTAAACTGTCTGGACTGTAATTTTCCATTCCTGCTCTGTACTTTGGACTGGTTTTGTTTTATTTATTTATAAATTTCAGTCAAAGCAGCTTCCAAGTATGAGCTTAGAGGAAAACAAGTTGTTTTGTCTGTGCTATGAAAGTGGGCATTCTCCAGAAGTACCTTGTCTTTAGAAGAGAGTTGAAAAATAAATTTTAGGAAAAAAACCAGTAAATATCTGACAGCACCTGCAAAAGCTTCAACAATCTGGACAACTACATCCTCATCTGTGTGTCACATGTGTTTTTAAAGAACTTACATGAGACTTTGAAGCCATCTACCCTTTTAGGAACACCTAAAAGGCTTTGTTTCTGAAATGCACTGGTACACTCCATAGGAAGTTAATAGCAAGACCAGGTCATTTTAAAAGTTTGTTGGATGTCCAAGTAGTGTATGCAGCATCCCAATTATGGTGAAAATAACCACAATCCCATGTGATGTATATTCCCACTGTAAGAGTTTTAGTACACTAGAATTGTTATAGGCACTCTCTGTTGCATTTTATCAAACAAGGTACATCAGAGACCCTAGCAGACTGTTTTAGAAAATAACTGTTGCTTTTCAGGCCAATAATGTTAGTAGATGTGGTCTAGTAGTGCAGTATGTATAAGGGTGAGAGCATAAAGTTATAGATGTGTTTTAGTGCCTCTCTTTCTCTTTAAATTGATAATATTTTTTAATATCTATTGTGCAGATTAAATACAAGGAGGAAATTCGACATGCAACAGCTATTTCTGATCCACCTGAACTAAGGAGAGTTAAGGAAAACCAGAAGAATATTAGCAATGTGTGCCCCATTTTCATTTCTTACATACTTCTCTCTGATGTATTAAATGTTGTTAATGTGTCTTGGTGAATTATCTGTGGTGTTTGTGCTACTTTGTTTGTCCACAAAGACCAATTTAATCAATTAATGGTAAAACGGTAATTCCTGAGCCTACATGTTGATTCATAAGGATAAGAGTGAAGTATTTTGTTGAAATAACAATTGTCTGTGTTTGAAATAGAAGAACTGCCAAAGGGTGAGTACTAAGTATTTTGTGGGAAGATGGGATTGATTATTAAGGAATGGTACTTTCCAGCCAAATGCAATGTGCTTTTTAGTGATGTCAAGCACACTTGTGTATTTCTATTACTTGGAAATCTCTGTTGTAATGTCTTCTGACATGTTTGTAGGTTCAGTACAAAGAACAGCTCTGCAAAGCTACACCTGTGAGTGTCACCCCTGAGATGGAAAGAGTCAAGAGGAATCAAGAGAATGTCAGCATGGGAAGTTGCTATCCTTTATACTTTGCATAATTTTTGGGTGTAGAAGATGAATACAAAGTTCTGCTTTCTGAAAATAGTGCCTTTACTTTAGTTGGGGGAAAACTACTGTATTGTAATGTGTTCGAATTCAAGTAATGGAATTACTTGAAAATCTTCTCTCAGGAGGCAGTTATGACAAGGCTTTTCTTGGGCTGGGAAATGGCAGGTGAACCATCACATATTCTGTTAAAGAAATGGCTGCAATGCTTTGAGATATTATTCTCTTCCTTGGGTATTTGCAGAAAATCTTGACCCTTCTTTTTTTTCTTTTTTTTTAAACAGAATATCTGTTTCCAGTTTTATTTTTCTTTGTGAAAAATTAGCTACAGTTGTGCTTAAACTTCTGCTCTCTTACCTCTCTCCTTCTGGTTCCTCAGTAACCTCCCCATCAGAACTTAGTATTTAATGGCTGAGATAAACATTTGCAGGGACACAGAGAAGAAGGCAAGGACTGGAGCAAGCTACTGCCTTCCTGCACTGATGGAGTTGTACCCTGTTGAAGAGTCCATGAGAGACCAGGCACTCCCCTCACTGAGAGCTGCCATCAGCAGCTGTGGGTCATGGATCCACAAATAGCTACAATATTTCCCTAGGGTGCATTGGCCAAAATAATTTTGAGTCACAATTTTCAAGAATTCTGTCCCTCTAACTCAGCATCTGGATTACTGTTGATATATCTGGCTTTCCTAAAATGTATTCTGTTCAAAAACTGCTTTCCTCTTTTTCAAGCCAGTCTATATAGTATTTTTTCTCACACTGTTGTTTACTCTTCACCGATTTTTGTGTTGTGGAAATTTCACCGGGAAAGTTTAAATTCTTTTCAAGTTATTGGAATAATTTTGAGTGAAGTCTTTAACTTCAGCCATTTCTAGAAACATTAATTCTTGAATAGTTCTTTTACCTTCATAAATGTTAATTTGAAAGTCTAATCTATTTAAAAGCTTACCACAGTTTTAGTAAGACATTAATTTTTCAATTGGAATACATTGATGTGGACAGACCAAAATTGTGTTGTGCTGGAAGACAATTGCTTAAGTGATAGCTGCCTTTCTGCCACAGAGCACTGCAGAATTACGAGCATAATGTATCTGCACAGTTAACCTTATCACTTAAACCCAAGAGCTTGCTTTTGTACTGAAGCATTTATTTTGCATAACAATATATTAATTGGTATTAATTTGTTGCCAGGATCTGTTACAAAATATTTACCATATCTGACTTCCCAGCATGTGGGGCTAGAGTTAATGTTAGATTTCTTGGTCTGTCAATGCCACATCCTGTCCTGATCTGCTTTAGATCCTGATCTAGCTTTGGATGTGCATTTGGTTAATGCATTGTGTTTGGTTACAAAGTGATGAAGGGGATATTCCTGCAGTACATTTAAATAAATGCATGGTAAAATTAGGCTGTATTCAATTGGCTGTTGTCTGATGTACTGCACCCTCTGTGTTTAATCACCTTTGAATATGTCATGTAAAAAATCTAGAACATAAATGGAGACCTTATGGAATTTTTGTGTCTTGACAAATACGTGTTTACACTGGACCTTCCTGAAATTCAGTTTTTCATATGCTCTGCTTGCCTTGCATTATATGTGGCTTAACCCCATTCCAAGTATGAGTTATTTCTCTGTAGAGCCAAGGACCGGTCTGGTAAATGCCAAGCTATTGTGTGCATATGTGAGTATATATGCACAGAAATGCATTAATAAACAGCCTGTACATAAAAAAGAAAAATCAATGTTATCTTTAAAAAATCAAGTTTTATAAACTTTAATAAACTTCAGATGCATTTCAGCTTTTCAGTTGTTTCCTGGATGACCTTTGAAATAATGCATTTTTATATATAACAAAGATATATTGCTATATCTGAAATAATATGAATATATATTTCATTCTGTTAAATAATAGGTTCACTACAGAAAGCAGCCTGGCAAAGCTACTGCTATGAGTGTCACTCCTGAAATAGAAAGAGTCAGGAAGAATCAAGATAATATCAGCTCGGCAAGTTGTTTGAATCTTTTTGTCATTCAGATTTTTCAGTTGCTGTAGAAATATAAACATGGATATGCTTTTCCTTTTACATTTGCTATGTCAAAGAAATCCAGCTACATCATTCACTGATGAGATATTGGTTTTATTCTTTGAGGACATGGACTGCATATATGTGCAAAAAACATATTCAGGGTTGTCTGGTTATTTTTGCAAAAAAAGTAAGTGGTTGTGTTGATGTTAGTATTTTTCAAGGAGAGAGTCAGTAGAGGTCAGTCATTCTTTCCAGTAAAGAAAAAAAGGAAATGAGAATTTAACCTCAGTGCAAATGTTTGGGTTTTTTTTTGTGATTCAAAGCGTGGAAGCATCTATTCCATTCTGTGACATGCCACCTCTGTTAGAGCTGAGTAGATCTAAATAGGTCCCACTGCTAAATACTAAAGAGTAGAGTGCTACCTGTTTCTTGGATTTTATGGTAATAAAATCTAATTGCTACTAAAGTAGTGTAAGAAGCAGGAGACAATTCTATTGAGGAACAAGGAAGAAGTGCAGAAAACTTGATGAAGTAAGTTATAAGACAAGTTATATTGCAGTCTGTCCTCAAGACTGAAACAACATCTGTGGCAAAGTCACTGCAGATGGTAAATAGAAGAGCTTTCATGCAGAATCACTGTGGCAGAAGAGAATTACAAGTCATGAACATTTGAGAACTGAGTGTAGGAGTGAAAAGTAGGTTGGATTTGTCAGGGAATATGTCCAAGGACAAAGGAATGGAATCTGACATTATAACTGCATATATCTTAATCATGTTCTTAAAATGCTCATGAATACTTACCAAAGTCAATTATTTTTGAGGTGTGTAGTTGAAAGTAAGAGGAAAATGTCACAACAGTTCTAGTCTTTAAATTTTTTTTAATTTGTGAAAATTTCATGTGTTTCACCAAGTGACTCAAGTTGTTGCTGTTTTACAGGGATAAAAACTCTATGTTAATGAGAAAGATGAAAATCAATCTATGTTGACTGTAATTATTCTGTCCAGAAAAATGCCTTTTATTGAAAAGCATACGTAGCTGAATATATTTTCTAAGCAAATTTACTGTTTAATTAAGAAGGCTTTGAAGAATATGCAATACCATATATTTTTGTTTCTCATACATTACTTCAAACTTACCTATGAAACACAGACACCAAGATGTATAGTTTCATGGGTGTGCTTTCTTAGCCAATATATAATCTTAAGGAGGGTTAGACAGTTTCAATACATGGTTTTTCTCATCACAAATGCATGTTGAAATAGATTTGCATAACATATATGAGAAGTAATACTTGAAGTGTGAATACACAGGTAAATCTAAAATATTAAATAACACAGTGCACAGGTTATGGTGCGATGTAGGAGCTAAGAGAGGCCATTGGTAGAAGAATTCAACAAGATAGAAAAAAACTATTAGAGTACTCACTCCTGAACCAATAAGTAGGATCAGCTACTTTCACAATTTTAAAATTTTGAGGTTTTTTTCCTTATTTTTAACAGATAATTAACTTTATATCTTTACTAGTCTCTAAAATGCCACAAAATAAGCTAATCAGGAGAAATGTGATGTAAGAGATTCAGTACTTACTGATGCACAAAACCCAGAGCCCAAATATTTGTTTAGGAAACAAAATATTCAGATTCTTCCACACATGTTGCTTTGTCCTGCTAGTAAAGACTGGCTATTTGAATGGGAGTTATAAACCTTCCAAAGGATTAATCCTCTTGTCGGACTTGAATTCCCTGGGCTTCCCAGGTAATCCAAATCCCACAGACTCCGTGTCTGTTTTAGCAATAAGGTAGTTTATCATTAGCCATACAAACATGTTTTAAGGATGTTGTAAGTCATGATGGTGTTTTCTTAGTATTTATCTTATTTTTCAGTTGATCGTGAATGTTTTCACTTACATTATTCAAACAGTCACAGATTTCAGCTTTTAAATCAATACTTTATTTTGAATAAGTGATTGGTGGAATAAATGTGCCTTTTGGCCTTACCAATATACAAGCTCATCTGTATCTTCACTGTGAAATAATTTACTGCCACATGAGTGTAAAGAAAGAAGAGAGCTGTTGGGCACTGTGGTTTGGAAAGGTACTGTTGCATGGTGTGATTCTCACCATCTACTGTAAACAAAAAAATTCACCCGTGCTGTTGTTGCTGTTTTGCAGGTGAAGTACAGCAGTGATCAGAGGCAGATGAAAGGTAGACGTAGTGTGCTTCTAGACACACCTGAGCTCAGGCATGTCAAAGAAACACAAAACAACATCTCAATGGTAGGGTACTTTCTTCCTGTGACTAGAGCATTCTAAGGAATGGCACTTGACTTCCACTGGATTTTGCCTTCCATTAATATAGGTAACTAATGGAACTCTCTCCTCAGGTATGGAAGGAATATTTTCTTCTTACGCCTGTAGAGGGAGTGTTTGCTAACTGCATAGGAGTGTAATGAACATTTTCAAAATACTAATAAACAGTTTTCTAACAGTTAAATGTCTGTTCTTTTGGTTTTTTTTTTCTTTAAAAACGTATACACATAATTTGAGCATCACAATTTCACTGGATTAGGTGACACACTTCACCTTGTGCCTGTGCATGTTCCTGGTTTCTGCGTGACTTTGGTTCTTGGAATGAGTTGTTTTGTGTGCATCAGCTTGTGTGAGAATGTTTGTCAATTTAATTAATGGATGATTAAGTTATTTATAATGTAAATATGCATAAGCAGCAGCACTACCTTTATAACTCTTACTAATACTGGGGTTTTGTTCCAACACTTGGTGCTGTAACACTTTCTACTCTAATGTCCTTTTTTCTAATATTTTCTTTTAAAGCAGGCAGTTTAGAATAACTGTTATTCTTTCTAAAAACCTATTTTTAAAGTCAGCTGACATGATAAAACAAAAGAGCAAAATACACATTTTGTATGATACTGTGCAAGTAGTCAAAATTATCAGCGAATGAAAATGCTTGAATTCTTTAGAACTACTACTGCTGGATTATTTTTAGTGACAGATATATTTGTCTGCATCAGTAGACAGCTATCCTGTCTTAGAGAAGAAGGGAATGTACTAGATGACCTCCTGAGGGAAGCTCTGTTTTGTGTCCTGTGTGATAGTAAGATGATGCTTTGCTGCTTAAGATAGTGCCTAATTCAGTGTCAATGGAAAAGAAATGCAAAATTGATAATAAAATATCAGAAAAACAAGTTAGGGTGATAGAAAATACTTGGCTGGCCATCCAGCCTATCTCATGCGTATAACAATTCTGTTATGGTCTAAAGTCAAAGTATATAAGTGCCTCATAAACCAAAGATCTATGCATTCCTGCACAGAATAACCATTTGCTGTCAGTTGCAACCTGGGGAAAAATGTAATTCTCCTTGTTTTCCTAGGTAAAATATCATGAAGATTTCGAGAAGACAAAGGGAAGAGGCTTCACCCCAGTGGTAGATGATCCTATAACAGAGCGTGTACGAAAAAATACCCAAATTGTCAGTGATGCAGCATATAAAGGTGTGCATCCACATATCGTTGAAATGGATAGAAGACCTGGAATAATTGTTGGTAAGCTGTTAAATACTGTTGTTATTGAAGGTATGGTGGGGAAGATAAAAGCCCCTGTTTGTGCTCTCCAGATTCCATTTTCTCTCTTTTTTCAGCATGAAACTTATGGTTGAACTACAGGTTCCATCTCAGCTTCTAGACAAGTCATAATGGGAATGAATGGGAGATATATTGTCATTTGCTCTATAATTAAAAAAAAAATATGGATAGCTGTTACTATTACTTTAAACTTGAATTTTGACTCTAAAAGGAATGTCAGAATATCTACAATCTTAATTTTACACAGAAGAAAGATGATTAAAACTGATTCTGCAAGCTGTCAACATTTAAATTTTGCAGGCCAGTTTGAAATTTCCCATTCTGTTGGTCAGTAATTTCTTCAGAATTGCATATATCTATTTACCTTGTGTTTCACAATTTCACACACCTTTAAAAATATCTCAGGCTGTAATTCATTACTAACTCTGGTAAGCCAACTACCAGTGTTGAGAAGTGATTTTCTGAAAGATGGTCCAAGATAAGGATGGGTGTTCAAGGGATAGAATATAGATTAGATTTATATGTAAAGACAAGGTATTGCATAAAGGTATTACTTGGCATAATCATAATGAACTCTTTTAAAAAATTGAAATGGATATTTATTTGAAATTGCTGAAAAGTCAGCAAGTCTGCTATGGCAAAGGAAGCAGTAATTTTTTTCTTCTTCTCCTTTCCTTTTTGTTTTGGTGTGTCCCATTTCTGTTTTTCTGTGCTTTGCAGCCATGTAGACCCCAGAGGATCTGCAGACAAAAAAAACATACTGAGACAGCACTCTAAAATTCTTCATATATAGTGATTACAGTGAGGCTGGCTTTAAGTTTGCATCTCAAAACCCAGAGAAATTGCAGGTGAAATGGACCAACTTGTTGGTCACATAGGCCATCCTCCTGCCTAAAGCAAGGTTAACTATATTTTTCCTGGCAGATGCTTTTTCAGTCTGTTCCTTAAAGTCTCCAAGTAAGTCTCCCCCATATAATGAAATATAGTTCTTTCCTTTTTTGTTGCCATCCTTTATGTGTCTGTAGCTATGGTAGCCTTATATGAGAAAAGGTTTCCCAAAAGTGTGTTATGAGAGCTCTGCCTGGGGCAGGTGCTGATGGTCTTCCATCACTGTTCACTTTCATAGTTGTGATGCAGCCAAAGAAAAAGAAAAAGGCTTCTGTAAAATTGCAGTGTGGCATTCAGTCTGTGATTTGCTCTTTAGTGTATGCTACAAGCCTCCTGCTCTCTGCTGCTTTGCATGTGTGCTGTAGCCCTGTGTAAGAACCGTGTGTGCAATCCCATGTTCAGCAGCTGAAGCCTTGCTAGCACAAGCAGATTGGAATGAAGGACATCCCTGAGACAGATTCTTGAGCTGTAAGAACTGAAATACACAGAAGTATTTATCACCTCAAACTACTCCAGTATCAAAACACGGAAATACTTAATTTCTTATGCCTGCCAAACAGCAAAACTTGTACAACTATTTAAAGGAAAAAGGCCATGACTATTTCAGCTAATGCTTTTTTGTAATAAAATTGCAATTATAATATCTACTTGTTTAAAAAGAAGCAGTGAGCTCCCTGCTCATGAAATGTCCTTGACAGCTCAAAAAAAAGTCTGCAAACTGAAAAATGTACTTAGGACTCTTGTGAGTATTTTTTGCAGCTGTAAATTGTTCATCCAGTTAGGAAAAGTATGTCAGAATCCCTCTGGTTGATTTTTAATGTATTATTGGTGAAGATAGAGCTATTCTTTCAAATGCCTGGTTGCTAAAATTAATGACACTGCTCTGGCAAATAGACACTATTTTAACCCTAATAAGCCATTCTAAACCCATCAAGATAAATTGATGTTGCTGAGCTTTGGATCTGTTGCTAACAAGAAACCACAATTCTCACATGAATATAAGGATATTTTACCTTGGCAAAAGGTACCAGGGAATTAAAATTGATTTGTGTTATGTATTGCCAAGATTCTGATTCTTTGCATGTTATTTCAGATTAGAGAGATGGATAAAATCAATACAAATTAATGACTCTTGCACTGGTGCTGCCATGAAGCCATACTTACATTTTCACTTCCTAAGGCATGATCAAACAGGACAAATTGTGCATTCACCAATTCCCCTTCCCCTTCTCATGCCTATCAGTACTTTATGTAGGTGCATAATTTATCTCCATTAGGACTAACACATAGTTTATCAAAAGATTTTGCTTTGACTTTAATTTATCTTGGCAGGAAGTATTTAGCATTACGCCTCACCTTATGGGAGTTGTGGTAGATAATGTATAATGTTCATACACTGAATGTATTCTAAAGCCATGGGATTTATTTTGTTAGCTCTGTCTGTTCTTTTCATTGCATCTAGGCTATTAATAATTTGAAACATGAAATATTTGGGTCCTCACAGTCCTACTTTACCTACAACCCCTTACTTAGCTTGGTAGCTCTCAAACCACCAAAAGAACAAAGCTGGGAAGACAGTTTTTTCCTGCTTCCAGTATGTGGAGTAAATCTTGCAGCCAGGTCTGCCCAAGAAGAAACTATAGTAAAACTGTGTGATCTGGTAGATTTGTGGTTTCACTGATTATATTTTACATCAAGGTTTTAGTTAAAACTGGTTTGAAGAGATTAAAAGATTTATTTATTTTAGACATATCAGATATAATAGAATAATTTCGATTGGCAGACACCATTAGGACCATCAGATGTTACCATTAACCCAGGTCTGTCAAGCCCACCACAAAACCATGTCCTCAAGCATCATGTCAACACATCTTTTCAATATCTCCAGGGATGGTAACTCAGCCACTTCCCTGCGCAGCCTGTTCAGTGCTTGACAACCCTTTCAGTGAAGAATCTTTTCCTAATATCCAGTATATAAGCCTCCTCTGGCATACCTGCGGCCATTTTCTCACATCGTGTCTCTTGTTACGTGGGAGAAGAGACCTATTCCCACATCAATACAACCTCCTTTCAGGCAGTTGTAGAAAATTATGAGCCTCCTTTTCTCCAGGCTAAACAGCCCCCAGCTGCCTCAGCTTCTCCTCATCAGATTTGTGCTCTAGATGCTTCCCCAGCTCCAGTTCCCTTCTCTGGACTCTCTCCAGCACCTCAATGTCCTTTTGGAATGGAGAGGCCCAGAACTGAGCCCAGGATTTGAGGTGTGGCCTCAGCAGTGCTGAATACAGGGTTATGGTCACTGCCCTGGTCCTGCTCGCCACTCTGGTGCTGATCCAGGCCAGGATGCCATTGGCCTCTTGGCCACCTAGCATCTCCACACATAAGGATGCTGCTGGTGAACTGGGGAAATAATCTTATACCTCTGGTGATTTTGGTTCTGCTCCTGGAAGAGACCTCTAATATGTTTATTTAGACATAAGAACATACTAAGGTCATGTTTGGAATATGCAGAAAAATTAGGAGCAAAAGTCTTACTAAAGTAATGTTAGTGCTTAAAATGAATACAGTAGGTTCTTTTAAGCAGGAAATTGAGCTTTCTGATCTCTTCAGGTGACTGTCTAGGTATTTTGGTTAATTTCTAGATGATGGAAATTGATTGCTGATTGTTAAAGCTCATTCCTTTCATGCTTTTACTTCCTTTGTTGTTTGTCTGTCGTATACTTTCTGTGCTTTGGAAAAAGATCTTAAAGTTTGGCGCACAGATCCCGGCTCCATCTTCGACATTGATCCTCTGGAGGACAATATTCAGTCTAGGAGTCTGCATATGCTTTCTGGTATTGCTTATATCCTGACTTTTCCCCAATTCTGCTTTTCATGTTTGTGAAACTAAGTTGATACTGTAAATTTTCAGGTCAATATGCCAGCCATATGTTTTATAAGCATACTTGAATATATATTTATAACTGCTGTAGTTTAAAAGGAATTTTATAGGAATTTCAGCCATAATCACATGTGGAGATAAGAAATAGTGAAATAAATCTTACCTTAAACAAGTTATTTATGCCACTTAAAAGTAGCCATTTAAAAAGCATTGACCTACTTTGTCCTTGCTATAAGTAGAATTTTCAAATAGTTGGACCTTGTAAAATTTCAGAGTTACAGAAAATGACCTATTTACAAAATTGATTTCTTTTCCATGCACATTTTGCCTATATGGCGCATGGCATTATACTTTGTTCAATTATTTCCAGCTCCATGGTGTTCATAATTTTAGGATACATGGAAAAGGAGAGAAGGCAATGTAATAACAGGGAGTGGGTTTTGGCTTTACAAGTTTATTGATACTTTCCCTGCATAGTAGTGTTTATTTTGAATGTTTAATTTTTCACATGCATTTCCTTTGCTACTTTGGAACTTTTAAATTTTCTTTTGAACAACGTACAACTGTATGTTGTTCCACATACAGTTCCACTTCCACATGCTGGGATAAAGGAATAATTTGATTTTCCACTGGAAATTTTTGTATTGTTCATCCTTATCCCTTCCCTTTCTGGTATCTCAATACCACCTTCCATTTCTTCTATTCTTTTAAAGCAAAGAAAAAGCTTAGTTGTATTAGATTTTGAAGCAAGCTTTGGAACCAATGATGCTCAAAATGGAAAGAAAATTGCAAAGAATTGACTTTTCTCTAATTTTACTGCCATCAGTGTACGAATAGCAATGTAAGCAGTGGTGGGGTTTATGTTGCTGCTTGTCTTTGCACTTCCATAATCTATTTAGTGTGATATTCTTTATTTCTTCCTACCTTTGTAGAAAGAGCAAGCCGTTACAGTAAGCAGTATTTACATTCTACCAGTCTGGGGGATTATAAATCAGATGGCTCTGACACGAACCCTACCTTTTCTTACTGCAGTGAGATAACAAGGCCATCTGATGAAGGAGGTACCCTTTATTCCCACCTTTTTCCACTAACACCACTGTTGCAGTGTGTTGGGACTTCACAGGCCTGTATTAACTCCACATCCTTGTGTAGTCACAAGCAGAAGCTTTGTAAGCTACTGCCTGCTTGACGAAGGAAGTAAAGAAGAGCTGCGCAGTTTCTGCGTGCCATACCATTCTATTGTGAATTCTCTTTCACAGTTTTGGTAATGCTGTTGGCTCTAAAGTCCTGTTAACTACTATTTACAGTGCTCTGAAGAAAGTGTGTTGTGTTTTTGCAAAACGTACTTGAATCTGGTTTTATTTTTTCTCTCAAATGACACAATGTAACTGAATGAAATACATCTTTAATCTGAAAAAAGCATATTTACCTTGGGCTTTTCAGTGGGTAAATCAAGTATATCGTAGTATTTTAGTGACTAAAGTACTTTTTCTCATATTCAACTATGCAGGTTTTTATGGCTCTCTGTTTTCATGGATAAAAAAACTCCAAGGAATTTTATCGTGTTCTCTCTTTCTCACATAACTAAATTTTCTCAGCCTCTCAGTGGCTTGAAGACTAAGGTTAACATTCAGCTGGGAAGTTTATGTAGTCTGTTATGGTTTAACATGGATTAATATTAGAATACTTTGACAAATCTGCTTTCTCAGGTACAAACCCACATTGTGTCCCTGTTTGATGCTGTTGATTAGAAGAAAATTTATGAAAATGATCAATAAGGGTCTAGTTATCCTAGTGGTGTTACAGTATGCACTAGACTTGACTGATGAATTGAAAATATTCTGAATCATTGTATTCTAAATAGATAGTTTTAAAATAGTGATTTCTGCTTCTCAGTTGTGAAAAAATGGTGCATTGGAAAGATTATACAAAGGGTTACTTTTTTTTTTCTTGTAAGAAACCAATTAATTGCTTTTTTAATTTAATTTTTTTAATTACCCATGCTTTTAGAAGACTTTAAGGCATCTTAATTGTAGACTGCACTTGTTCACTGGCGTAATACTTTACTGTGGTGGTTGGTGCTTATGGAATCTACCTTTTTATGGGTGCTGTGTAGTTACAGTCAAGCAGCTCTGATTAAGAATGGGTGAAGGAGAAGGTGTTCAGACTGAAGTGCTAACTCTGAACAAAGAAAGAAACACATATGTTTGACAGAAATGTACTGCCTTTTATCATATCTGGCTATCTTTATTTGGTATTGTAACTATGTTCTCAACTCTTTTAATAGATGATAGCAATGATGAACATTTGTGTTGTTTCTCTTTTGATGGTGCAAAGTGGGCTTCACAGTCCAGTGCACATTGTTTGTCTATAGCTCTTCTGATGTTTTCTTTGGAAGTATTCCAAGCCATTTCAACATTGCTTTGTCAGGTTGATTTGATTTTTAACAGATATTTTTTACTAATTGAGAATGGAAATGGGGTTTATTTTCCAGGCTGTTCTGGCACTAGTAAGCTTGCTTTTTGTGGCTCTATTTGAATCTATTGTTGTGGTGATGTCTTGAATAGATCCTTCCCAAGATCAACATATTTTAGCAAGAGATTGTTTCCGTTTTAACCCAGCTGACCAGCCAGGATTTGAGCACTTGTAGACAGCTCCCATTGCACGGAAGAAATAAGTGCCACGGCTAAGTAACTGAAAATAATCCTAATGATTTACAAGAAAATGCCATTTCTGTGAAAACACTTAGAGAAAGCTAGCAGAAGATAGCATTTTTGGCCAAAAATGTTAATCTTTTTCATCCCATTCAAAAGGTTATTTTGCACATAGCCACAAGACAAGTTTGCCCATGACCTTTATACAATGTCTCTTATACCATAAATGGGAACCAAATCTGTTTTGGTGAGATTCCATGGCTGTTTCTCATGGAGCTTGTATTCTTAGATCAGCAGAGTTTCTCATTGGCCATTGTTCTATTTGAAGGTGTGCCAACATGAAAGACAGTTGGAGACCTGTAATCAATTTTACAGTTTCTGAGTGTCTTTGGCCTTGTCTCATCATATTTCACATACTCCTACATTGTTCAATTGCTACTTTATTTTAGATACCTTTACTGATACTTGACACATAATTCAAATCCTTGTCTGCCACAGCTGGTAGAATTATTCCTTAACTACCTCTTCCCAGCCCTTAGCTGGGTCTCTGACTTCATACCAGATGTTAAAGGCTTAATCACATCTAAATAACTCTCTCTTCTCTTGGGGAATTTCAGGAATAACATCACAGGGAAGCTACTAACATTGTTCATTAGAATTACGTCTTTCTATTTTGTTCCCTGACTGTTATTTTAGATTATGATGTTGAGTTTAATCATGTGTCCTTCTCTACAAAATCAGTAGATTTTTGCGTGATGGAAGTCCAGAAAATTCCCTGTTAGAGTATTTTACAGTATTGCTAGTAAAATTCAATGGGAAACAATTGTTAACACATTTCAGCAAGCTGGTGCAGTTTATGGGCTTTCATTTTAATTGTATTTTTGAAATTACTTTGCAACTTTGTGAGTAATTATTTTCAACTTGGCTAAAAAGGATTAGAAATTAATGATTTCCCTCTTTTAGTCCTGCTTTTAACAGTGATGTTGCAACTTCTCAGGCAGGGAACCCTTTACTTTTGGAAGGGTTTTTCAGATTTTTTTAATCAGAAAGAGTTGTTGAGATATATGGACGTCAGATTTATTTTTGCTTATAAAGACAGACCAGGCAGTTTTTTCTTCACAGAACACTAGGAAAAAGCAGCAAAGTTCTGAAGTTTAGGTCTCACTTGACAGCATTCTGTCTGAAAAATATCTCAACTGTTGGTTTTGGGTTTTATTTAGATTCTTTATAAAGTCTTTTCTGTCTGCTCTGATTTTCCGTGCAGCCTTGTACAGTGGTTTTCTCCTAGTTCTTTCCACACTCACTCTCTTGCTCCCTTTCCTTCCCTTTGAGTAAAGTTTTGCTCTGTTAGTTTGCATTCAGGCTCCAGGAAAGAATGATTTGGTTAAATCATATGGATCAACACCTCTGCCAATCTGGCACTATTTTGGAAAGTTTCTAGTTGAAACATTCAGGGCTGGTTTTCTCCTCTTTTGCATTTGACCTTTCCTTTTTTTTTTCCTTTGATTTCCTCTTAATGTCTAGTTTGTGTGCACATTTTTTTTTTATTTTCTTGATACACACCTTTGTCTAGATGTGTATCAGAATATTAACATGATGCATAAATGTTTTCCTTACCACAGGTTCAGACTTTTTCAGTATAAGTGACCATTTATTTTTATTTTAAAATGTGTGCAGTCTGTAGATGGAGAAAAATAAGAGCTGACTATAAATTAATTTTCAGGTATGAATTTATTGTTACTCTGGTGGGGAAGAAACATGGTTTCTTGGTTATTTTCTATGTCATCATCATATCTTAAAAGATACATAGAAATCAGTCTGTAGGAAACAGAAATCAGTTTTGCAGTACTCCCAAAAACACATGTAATGTAGGAAGCCTTAGTGGATATTAGGACAGAATTTCAAGGGCCTTTTATTGTGTTTTAAATGTGAGTGCTGAAATGTTTTATCTTTGTCTGGAGCCAGCATGTTACTGGTTGGCTGCATGTGTGCTGTTTTCACTTGTCTCCTTTAGCCAGGTTTTTCAGACTCAGTTCACCTGCTGCCACCAGACAAGTAGTGAGCATGCAGGAGCCTTGATATGAGTTTTAAGGTCTCCCTTTCTTTTTTTTATGAGAACAGTCTGGCAGCAACATGCAGGTCTCTATCTTTGCCTGGTTAGGTGTCTTCTTTTACTTACACTGGCAATCCAAATACACAGATTTCAAGAAGCCACTTATTTTGTTGTCTGCCTTAAAAGTAACCTGTAGATTGTTGTGAGAAAACTGAAATTTTTTCTTAGGTACTGCATTGATATTGCATAACAAAAAAGCAACCCACAAACAATTGGTGCAAACAACCTCAAGGAATAAATACAAGCAAATGGGCATTGCTGTCAATATGACTCCAAAGTCTATGAAGACTGAAGAGAACACAATGCTGCAGTCTCTTTCTTAAAGTTTTGAAGTCTTTATCTAGCTTGGAGTGGAAGTTTAATCAATGAGAAATAGTAAGTCCTTTTATCTCTCTCCCCAGTGGCATGTCATCATTGTGTGATATGAACCTTCAGAAGAAGAAAGGCTCCAGAACAGCTGAGTCTGCTCTCCTCCCTTCCTTCAGACTCCAGGGGTTATCTTCCTCCTTTCCTCACTGAGGCAGGAGCTCATTTGTAGGCCACTAGAAGAACTGCTGTTAGAGCTGCAGTGTGAACACAGCCCTGCTTAGAGCAAACACAGACCTTAGGTATTGTTGTGTGTCACTGTCAGCAGCCTTGTTCTGTGTACCAGCTCAAGGAGAGGCCTTTTGTTCCTCAGCCCAACACTGACATTTTAAATGTTAATTTCAAGGATGCCTCCTTCACTTCCCCCAGCACACACAAATATCTGTAACTCTGTATGTAAAATGATTGTCTATAGGATTTGTCTGAGGTTTTGACACACGCACATATATACCACAGAAAATCCTGGAACAAGGAACTTTGCTCTTCCTTCTGCTCCTGCTTAGTCTGGTCGGAAGACTACAAACTACTCAGATAAAATAGAGAAAATCCCTCTTTATTTCACACATTGGTATTGCAGATGTTTCCCAGTATGAATCCAAGGAGTCTCCTTGCATTGGGATAGTGGCCATAACTCTTCTCCTGCGTGAAGAGCTGAACAAAGAAATGGAACAAAAATCTTTAAAATCCCTTCCTTGATCTGTCCTTCCCATGAATTTTTATAAAAAACCCTCTGGTTTTGAGGTTGGGAAAAATCACCATTAGTAAAAGACAAGTTGAAGGAAAAAAGAGGGAACAATATCTTACTGCTCTTTATGTTCTAATGGAGAGATCTGTCTTCCATGTCCAGGTTCAGGTGTCAGGAATACAGGGCAGGAATCCTTCACTCTTCTTCATATTCATATTCAGTTGGTAAGCTCTGCCATTCTGGGGAGGTCAAGCAGAATGGCACAGCAGTTATATTTGATTCTCTGTCAGGAGAGAATTGTTCTTTTCTGCTAGGTAGCTGAAGTCTGTTTCCATAGTGTTCCCCAGAGTCTGGTAATCAAACATGGCATTCAGAGGGAGAGGGATTGTACAGTTCACTGGAAGACCGTAGGCATCTTGTCCCCTTTCAAGTGTGTCAGCAGGCTGCCCTGCCACAGAAAGCAGAACAAACCAAATCAAAATGATGCTCTCTGTCTACTCTTGGTACCTCTTAGTGAGGGTCACATTGACACTTCTCTTAGCTACCAGACTCTTACATCTGTTTCTGACTTTTTTGTATTTCAGACTGGATGGTACTTTGGTTTTCCTTCTTTAACATGCCAGCTTCCAGCAGGTTTGCCAACCTGAAAGCTAACATATGGGAAAAAAAATAGTCTTCTTCCATTCAACAGCATTTTGGTAAAATCTTTTCCATCTCGGTAATCAGGTGATTTTCTGTTCTTAAGTGTGTAATGTACTGCAAATGCTTGCAGTCAAATAATAAACAACTTACTCACAAACTTCTGTGATATTTTTGAACTTAACTAAATAGCTCTCCTCTACGTTATACAGACACAAGTGTATGTATATGTTTGTAATCTATCTGGTGCCACAAATTATTTAGCATGACGAGTTTTCTTTGTTAAAGAGCTTGCTCCCCAAAACCAGTGAACCCTGGTCTTCAATTCTCAAATACATTTTTACAGAAATGATATAGTTTCCCTTGTAAAGATTTGCTGTAACCACACTGTACCCCAAAAGGATGTGGTTTTTCAGGCAGCAAGACAGAGCTCTCTCCCTTCTGAAAATTGCATCTTTCATTTGAAGGAGGTGTGTTTTGCTGTTTCAGCTTTTGCCTCCTATTTTGCAGTGACTCTTAATATCCAAAGGGCATTTTTTTTCCTGATTTAAAATAACGTCATTACAGTTAGAAGAGTTCTTGAAAACAGTGGGAGGCTTCCCGGTGTTAAAAACTTTCTTACCTCTAGATTTGAGGTAAGAAGAAAAAGTAAAGACAAAGTTAGTTTTAAGAATTTATATTTCAGGTAGAAATAGGTTGAGTATGTTCCCTACAAATGTGCTAATTTCTATGTGTTTACTTGGTAAGAGCCTTTTAAGCCATGTAAGTATAGGAATCCAGAAAGGCATTGGGACTACATTTATGCACTGTCTTGTGTGTTATCAGTTTTCTGTCCTAGTCTGGACTATTGGACTTTTAGTGTCCTCTGCTTTTTAATGCAGAACATTAGTCCACAAAATTATATTTCTTTCTTTTCCACCACAAAGAGGTATTAGCTATCTGTAAAACCTTATTTTATAACATAAAGCTTGGAAATCCATATAATAATTCAAGTGATTGCTTAGTCAAATTTTGATTAAGGTCTGGTGTAGCATGCTGGGAATAAAACTAAATATTCCTTGCTGGTTACGATAGAAATTGTTGATTCTTCTGAAAGCACATTTTCATTCAGTATGTGTTCACTGAGGATGAGTTAAAATGTTCCAGGGAGAAAATACATTTCACACTTCCAAAATATTTTTGCTTAGATTCCTTATGCCTATCTTTGATTCCCATGCTTCTCTCCCACACTCTTGGCATCTGGCAGCATCAAAAGACAATCCTCACACATCCAGGTGGAGGACAATCCAGAAGAGATCCCATTTTTAATTTCTGTAGTATAGCAGCAGTTCAGGGGATTCTTCTGTTTGTTCTGCCTGCTGTCTGAGTCTGATGTTCCCTTTTCCATTAAACAGTTGGTGAGCAGAAAGTGGAAAGGAAGTTTCCAAGTGACTCAGCAGTTGGAAATGTTAATGGCTCCCTTGGCAAAGAGTTGTTTTCAGTTGTTCAGTGTGGTTCCCTAGACCAGCTTTTGATACACTTCAGAGAATGTTATATCCAGTAGACAATAAATATAATTAGTAAAATTGTGTGCAGTAACATACATGATCCTGGTTAATGCTATCCTTCCACCATTGTTCAGATCGGTTATACCCACTATGCAAATAAATTGATGCATAGAAATCAAAGCACAGCTTCTGTGAGAAGAACTTGCAGGCTTCTCTCTCTAATGCACAAGGGCAATAGTAGATGTTCAATAAATGTAGGAGAATTTGAATTGTAATTGAAGGCACGCGTGTAATGTAACATGTTAACCTTCATTTTACTAAATCTTTCCTTTTGTGAGGAAGCCGAGAGCAAAGCTGTGCCTATTCACAATTTTAAGTAGGAATTGCAGCTTCCTGTGGTACACCATGGCTCCACTAGAACTGAGGATGCTTTGGGCCGCCTTTAAGACATTTTGTGCCTTCATAAGTAAACTAATGTAGTTGGATGTGTGAAGAGAGAAAAGTCAGATTGTACTGCTGTCTCAGCTGAGACATGCTGCAACTTAGCTTGAATGTCAGGCAAAAAAGTGAGGTGGCACTAAGGTCTGTTTGTAACAGCGAATCCTGGCTGCAGCTCCTGCAGGTCTGCAAGCAGGCTGCCCTGTGATTTGCTTGTGTTCCAGGCACAGAACCAGCAGGGAAGCGGGGGCTGTGTGCGACTGTTGTGGCACAGCAGCTGTTAATAGACACACAGACTGAACTCTTTGGACTGTCCAGCTACCACTGAAGGAAATACCAAACTCATATTTGTAGTGGTGTCTGAATAAAATGATCTTTTTTATTTGAACCGCTAGAAAAATTCCTATGGCAATATATAATCTATACGCTGTTAGTAATTCTTTTTCCCTCAGGTTACAACAGAGTATTTAATGCATTTAATTTACTTCTGTGAAGAAAATGAGTGAATTAAACATCTAGAAAAGAAATTGCAGTTGAATATCAAATTAAATTTTTTGTCTCTACATTTAACTGGTTTAGAATATTCTGTGTTCATCATAATAACTCTAAAATTACATTTTTGGATTCAAAACTAGGAACAAATAGGACTCTAGTTTTAGGATTAGAAGCCAAATAGTTTAAGTAATTTTCTCTTTTACAGTGCTGTAGTAAAAATTTGTCAGTGGAATCTGGAAGGGGGATAAATGATTCGTATTTTAGGAGAAATAAATTTTAAGTGAAGTAGATGGTTGTAGCTGGCCATAAAGTCCTAAATAGTCAGATATAGAATTCATACTACTTTTATAATCCCCAAAACAACTGTTCAAAGACATTGTATGAAGATAATAATTAATACAATTCTTTCTAAATTGTAATTTTATATTGTTTTCACTTTCATGTTGTGCTGTTTTTTAGCAAAACCAACAAAAACATGAATATGAATAAGCACTAGAAACAGCCTTTTCCTATATTTTTAAAGGCTGATAACAGAAATATATTACTGAATTTTCTGAGAGATCATTTAACACCCAATTTATAATAAACACTTACTTTCATTTGAAATTGTGTTTGAAGGGCCTGCTATGGTATTGCATTTATCAAATAAATTCTTTTAAGTGTTTATGGTCTTGCTGTCCTAAATGACCATTCCAAAAGCAGTCTGGGGAAGCTGATGTCATTTTCAGAACATCAAAATTGTCTGCTCTACCAGAACAGGACTGGCTTTCCTTTTTGTAAGCTATGAGGCTGCCACTTACCACCTCACTGATCCAGAGTCAGACACAGGCAGGGACTCTATGGCTTGTTTGAGATTTGGCTTCTTCTCCTCTCCTGTTGCCAGAGCACTAAATTATGTGTAGTTAATACTTAACAACTCTGTGATGCTTTACTATGACAGTAATGTATTAATGATCACAAAAGCTTTTGAGCTATTACCCAGTATCCTCCAATTCCTGTACCTCAAGAAAAATTATGCTCTAAGCATGTCCACAATCTCTTTCTGGCAAAAATATTCCCTGTGTTATTGTCTTTTCATGATGAGGATGGATGTCCTGTTGACTGTCCTATTTCTTTTAATGCTGACTACAAAAAATAGGACATCCTGGGTTCCTTTCATTTTTCTTTAGACTGTGCTATTTGACTGCTTGCAGACAAGGTTTCTGGAGACTGTGCTAGCCTAGGGCTTTTTGAAAATATATTGCTATTTCACAGTTACTGTGAAGAAGAATGAAAGCCATAGTCCTTTTTTTTTAAGGAAAAAATTGTCCATGAGAGACTGACTTTTGAAATACAGAGATTTAGAACCCTCAGAGAGTTCAGAATGAACCTTGGAAGATAATTTGCCATGAAAAAGAATATGATGGAATTGATGGATCTACCATTCCTCAAAATGTGAAGAATTAAGAAGGTCTGAATCACCAGACACGTAGACCATGATGTACTAGAGAGACAGTTTGCCAACTGTTCTTCCACTGTCCTAGATAGTATTTCTCAAATTCTCTCTTCATCTGCTATTGGATTTATGATGGCCTTAAAACACAAAGACCAGCATAACTATTATTATTGCTTGTTCATACAAATCAAGAACTTTGGACTGAAATATGAGATAGTCCCTGCCTAAAAGGAAACCTCAAATAAAACACAGGATTCCAGTGTTACATGAGCACACTAGACATTTTTTTGTAGTTCCTTTCAAAATGTCTTAGTTTTCTCTGTCATATGCTCAACAGCTATGAGATCCTTTGTTGCAATTTCATTCTAAATCAGATTTTAATTTCTTACATTGAAATTGTTCTCAGGAGTTATAATTGCATGATTCTGCATTTCCCATAATAATCTACTTCAATTTACATGGTGGATAGTTAGCCTTAATTATTGCTAGCTGATAAAATGGTGTTCTGAAATAATGATTCTTTAAACAATCTTTGTCTAATCATGACATTTATGAAGTTTAGTTTAAAATACATTACTTTATAAACTGTAGTATGTCAATAAGTAGTCATGAGAGTAGAGATGTCTTGATTTTTTGCATGATGAATAATTAATGAAACTTTAAACACAAGATCAGTACTTTTGTTGGCCTCCTCTCCATTGTTTTTTAAAGTATTTGAAGATTGCACAGTTTATGTCTTATATCTTTAGAAATTAGGTTATGGAAACTTCCTAAGCTATAACATTCTGAATTTGCTATTGAATCCAAGTAGTTCAGAGCTTCAATTCTAATGAGGTCAGTGAGCATGGCAGATACTTATTAACACCCTTTATGAATTAGGCCATACTTTCAGGTTGTTATTTCGACAACCTAATTATATCTGGGTTTGATATTCCAATTTACTAACTATTACTGACTCCTGTAATGGGTATCATGCAGACAAACTGCTGCTTCTGACAGAACCACTGAGAGTGACCAGCCTGGTTGCTCAGACATCCATGAAGGCAGGCTAACTGACTAGTAAAGGACAAGGAGAAGAGGGAAAAAACCCAAAAGAAATGAAGAGAAAGTTACTTTTACAAGAAAAAATGCCAAGATACCTTACCATGGTGTTTTCTACTGTTCTGAAAACAGCATTTTTCTGTATCAGATCTCATCATCTTCAGTCATCAGGTTAGTGCTTTTTATATTGCTTACACAGTCTGAACTATTCCCAGTAAATTTGACTGTGCTATGCTACTCTTTCTGATTATAAAAAAAAAACCAACTCTGTAATGAATAAGCTGGGAATTTTTCAGTTTTCATCAGAAGATCGTAGTTTAAAAGGAAAACTTTTATATAGGAAGGGTTACATGTGACGGATATCTCAATGCCAAGAGAACCACATTTTTCAGTTTGAGATTTTTAAAACAAGGAATCCAGCTTTGTGTTGAAATATATTTAATGTTGAAGAGACCCATGAACTGTAATAATGGTTGAAAATTATAGATACTTTGATATGATTGGCAAAAAAAGTTTCTTTACCCAATTTTTAACATTTCTTTTTGCATGAAACTTTGTGATTAAAAAAAAAATCCTCCTATTTGGGGACAGGAGCATTCTTGGCAATCAGTTCTGCACTGTAAAATTATTACTGAGGTTTTCCTATTGTTGCATCTGTCTAACATTCCTGTACTTTTCTGTTTGTTTTTTCTACTTCTGCAATTGCTTTTTTACTGTATTCTTTAGAGACCATCTCCTTGCTCAGTACTGTGTGGTTGCTGCAGAGTTCTTTACCTCATATCAACCTTCCTGGGCAATCCTTGCACACTCATTGAAGTATTTTAAGTTCTCTGACACCTGTTTATACTGTCAAGTAAACAGCTCTTGCTGGCTGCATTAGGTTTAATATTCTCTAAACTTCCACTATGACTTTTTAAAAGTATTAGGGAGAGCTAGGATGCAAGTAGTTTGCAAGTAGCTGAGCAGTGTCTGTCACATGTGAACACGTAGGAGCACCTGCATTACATGGGGTGCTTTGTTTGGAGCTGGGTGCTGGGACACCTGGAGGGAAGCGTCTGTGAGAGGCTCAGCTCTTCTGTGGTTTTAATTCAGAGGCAGCTTGCGCAATAGAGAGGTGCTTAGGGGGACATACCTTGCAACAACTGAGATGATCTAGCTGTTCATTGCTTTCTGCTGTCTGTGGCATTGGGTCCTGCCTCTGTCCATGCTCTGTATCTGATTCCTGGCTGAGCTCGCCAAGCCAGCAGAACAGCCTAGCTGAGAGGAAGGAAGGGGTAGCAGCAGTGTCAGGCTGTCTCAGCCAGCTCATGGGGAACCAACCTCAGATATGCAGTGGGCACCAGGGCTGGGTAACCTCCTTGAGACATATCCCCTCATAACTCCTGCCAAATTCTTCCAGAAGTCTTAACTTCGGCAGAGAATGACGTTCAGCACATCATCTTTAAAAGTCTGCTAAAAACTTGGCTGTCATAATAGTCAAGTTACTTTTCTACTCTTTATGCCTCTTTAACATTATACTCTCATCACATCTAACCTGCCTTACTTGTTGCCAAAGTGTCAAGATTATTGTTTCTGATTTACCTGTGATATGGGCCTTTTTAAAATCTCTTACTAAATTCATGGCTAGCAACAGTTACATTCTGTTTATGCTGCTGTTGGGCAGGATGTGAACTTCTGCAGAATTAATGTGTTAACCTCCTTCAAATCACTCCTTAAAACTGTTTCTCAAGTTGCTTATATGATTAATGCAGTGCTGGGCTGAGCTCCTCTCAAGAGAATGGGAAATAAAGAGGAGAAATAAGAGGTTTGTGGTTACTCAAAGAGGTGTATTAAAATCTGCATCCCAAAATAAAAATTGGTAGGACAAGGCCTGAAGAAACTCAGCCTGTCTGAAAATCTGGCCCTGATTTTAAATGGGGACAGACTATATTATTTTTAGAGGCTACTTTGAGAAAAACATTCACTTTAAAGATTTCAGTGATGGTGTGTAGCAACCAACATCTGGGGAAATTGATAGAAAACAAACAACAACAACAAAAAAAAATTATCAACCCAGAATTTGTAATTAAAGTAACCTCTTTAACACTTTCTGGAGAAGGCTTTAAAAGGTATCCGTTGTGATTATCCAGCAGCTTTAAGAGGGCAATAACAGTTCTGTTTCCTGTATTTCCTAAGGTTGTATTTCTTTAGCCAGGTATTACACTGGGAAGTGTCAAAGGGGCTGTGCAGTTCAGGCACAGTGACAGCACATGGGGTGACCTGAGTCCCCAGGAATGTCCTGTTGGCCTGCATCTCCCCATGTGTGACTGCATCACTCTGTCTTCTGTTGCCTGGGACATAGCTGAGGCTTTCTAAGGGAAGAACCAAAGAAAGAATGAACTGAAAACTGTGGGGAAGGCTTGCTAAAGAAAGTCTGTGAAGCCTGCATGAAATGAAGGAACCTGTGAAAAAAACAGCAGTAGAAAGGCAAAAAAAAAGGGAAGGACTTCCATATATGTGGATGAGCATGATTCCCATAAGCAGCTTCATCTGTTTTGGGTGAGCTCATTTAATGGCAGTAACACAGAGATGTATGATGATGCTGTATTCTGGCTCTTTTGTGCCACTCAGAAAGCCTACAGCTTTTTACCTGATGTATTGCAGACACTAGAATTAAGCACATAGTAATCAAAGTCTTTATTTTAACTTTGTGTTCTCTCATGTTATGATTACAGAATGTTGCAATTTTTTTTGTGAGTTGTATGAGGTTTTAGGACTGAAACTGTGACTTAAAAGTGTTATCAGAATAGGAAGGATACGATTAAATCCTTAAAAGTGCATGATGTGTGTGAGTAAATGGAGTGGTTATTTTACATGTGGTTCAGTAATTGGCATGTGTTGCAGTAAAATGGCAAAAGTACCACTGAGGATATATTGTTTTACCATGGATTATCAAGGTTCTGCTGTACTAAAGAATGGCAGAGAGTTTAAGTATGGTATTGATAAAATGTATCTCAGAACCTAGCTTTTAACTGATTTTTCTTTTTACCATAACATTTCTTTTTAAGCTCATAGTTATATGACGCTCTCTTAAGGATTCCTTTCCTGTTTCTACATTTTGACCTTTTTCTTCCTCAGTTCTTTTCAAAGCACATCCAAAGTACACACTCTGCAGACCCCATTGTCTGTAGCAGAGAGTTGATAGTTGCTATCATTCTTCCAGCTGCTTCTTTTTCTTGGAGGCTTCCTCTCTGTTTGTCTTATATATTGTTCATTCATTGTTCTTGCTCTTTTCTCTGAGGAAACCAGTAAAGATATAGTAAGAGATATATGATACATTTATTCAAGTAGATAATTTAAAATGAATATCTGGCTTGCTTGGTAAGTAGGACAAGGAAAAAAAAAGTAAGTTTTGATAAATCAGAATGCATCTGGTAAAGTCTTAATGCAGCCAAAAATAAAAAAAATCCACCTGTACTTCAGGGAGCAATGGTCAGCCCTCAGCTCCATCACCAATAAATCTGGCTTCACTTAAATGAATTTCTTGTTCCACCACTGAATTTTATTGTTCCCTTAGGTTAACTAAAACCATTGCTTTGGCTGCTGCTGCAATCAATGATGTTATAGAACTTTATACTTCTGACTTAGCCAAAAGATTGCAGTTAACTATGTGTGATGGTGATGAAAAAAAGTCAAACTCTTTCTCTGCTTCATTTAATCTCACCTTGAATTATCCGTATATCACGAGAAACACAGCTCAGACATTGTCTCTTCACTATTCTGCTTATTTATATGATTCCCAAATAGTCCTCCAAATAGACCATCCTTTGAAAGTTTCTTCAGTATTCATTGTTAAAAGTTGTTAGAAAATAATGATTGTTTTTGAAGTTTTTTGTAGAATAGTATAGTATTTTAATGGAAAAAAAATACCAGCCCACATGGAATTATTCAAGCAAGTGTCTTCAACACTAGTATGTGCTGATATTTATGCTCACATATATGATACCTAAATAAATGACTAGAAGATAATTAGCAAAGCTAATCCTTCTTTTTGTTTGTATAAAATGTTTTTCTAATACTAAAATTTCTAATGCTTTCCCAAATTTCTCATGTCTTGGAAGAAATGCTTTATTTTTGTAGATTTATGTTTTCTGTCATTGCAGGTAAAGTAGCAAACAGCTTTGTTGAGTCAGTTTGACAGAATTCTCTCAGCTTGTGAGAGATTGATTGCTAAAGAGGAAAGCACATTTCAGACCTGCAGCTGTCACTTGTCACAGAGGCAGGAGCTATGGGTTATCCTCCCCAAAATAAACCAGTTGACTTGGAGGTCACAATGAAGCTGACCATCATTGGGCTTGCTGCCTTATGCTGACAAGGGATGATTGATAGGAAATGAGAAAAGTCTCTTTTAGGGAGAAGGAATCAAGAACAGAAGGTTCCTACCAGCCTCTGCTTCTCTTGGCAAGAAGAAAGGGACTCTCAGGGTGTCTGACCCTGCCAGGGACCAGGGAGGAGCTACCAGCCCTTTGTTGTTGCAGGGCAGGCTTGCTGCTGGCTGATCAGTGGCCAGTGTTGGCTGAAGTACTCCTCCTGCTAAGTTAAAAACTTCAAGCTGTGCTTAGTTTTCGACCCATAAAATTAATTTGCTGCTGGTGTGAGGAGATGAGACTCTGCTGACTTCGACAAACTGGCCTACAATTCATGCTGGTGGTGAATTAGACAAAATGTATTCATTTCAGCTTGATCGCAGAACCTTTGATTAAATTATGATTTTCAGTATTTTCTCACAAAGGGCCACATCTGCTCATATGGAAATAGCTTGTAACAACATTGAAACATAAATTATTTGATGAACTACTTAGGACTATTCACTGAATGCATGATAATCCTGCAAACATGTTAATGAGTGGCAATTCTCTGATGATTGAACTGCTTTAAAATATCTTTCTACTTATATGTCATTAGAATGAACTTGGCCCTTCTAAAACATCCATTATTCATCATCTTCCAATGCTGCATCTGACTGCATATCACTTTAATTTCCCTCATTTAACAAAACAATCTATTCATTACAATAGTTTGAAGCATGTTTTCTAAATAAGGAAAACCCTAGTTAATATATAGTGTTAGTTATCTTTACAAGTATAGTAGAGCAAAGTGTAGCATCCCACGTTGTAATTACGCACTTAAGTCCATTTGAATATGCTAACTAAAACTAAATGGAAGTTTTAAGAACCTTTGTTGAAATCAATGATTTTGTTAACTAGAGAAGCAGGATTAGTAAAACAACTTGCTGAAAGTACAAGGTTGACCTTTCTTTCTGAAATACTTGAGCAAAAATTTTCTCAGTAATCCATTTTTTTTTCACATGCATTTCTTGTCCTGACAACTCAAGAAGCAGATAATTATGGAGTAATACTAGTGCAAATATGAATACTTATCATAAATATATATTTTTATTGGGATTTCCTGCTTTTCCCATGTATTTTTTCATGTTACAAGTCCTGGATCCTTTCACACATTGTGAACCCCATTAAATCTTATGTTGGATTTGCTCCTTTTTGAATCTATGTGTGATGGCTGCTGCAGAAGTGATTCTTACTTCCCAAGAAGCTCAAGAGATCTATCCCAGGAAGTGCTGGACTGCTGAATGACTCCATGTGTGAAGACTTTTTAATCATGTGCTGCATAAGCTCTATCTTCTTTAGCCAAAAGACAGCTTTTGGAAGAGGAGATAGATAGACTATCAGCTAAATAGACCATTTGAAAAATATCAGCAGAAATACATTTTTTTTCCAGTGTAGCTAAATTAATTCCCTATTGAGCTAGTAAAATTCTGGCAAATAATAATGGAGGTGGGCTAATAACCTCCATACAAGCCAGAAATCTTTATTCTCAGAGAGCCTGAATCTTGTAAAATATGCACAAATATGTAGTGACTAAACTTTAATATTTCTATTTTGAAAACCACTTCAGTATTTTTAATTTTGCTTTTAAAATACCTTTTTGGCCTTGCTAGGAAGATAGTTACGTATGCTGGGTTTATTTCTCACATTTTTTTGATCAACCATGTTTTTAACACAGCTTTATTTCAGTGGGTTTCCATAGTAAGATGTTTGGGCAGATGTGGGAAGTTTATGAATGCTTTTCTAATAAGCAATATAGTTAGAGATCCCCGTTAGTTGTATTCATGCTTTCAGCAGCTCTCTTCGTACAATAGAAGTTAATATATTATTCATTAGTATACAGAAGTGTTAAAATGTGAATAAACTATGTATTAAAGAAATGGGACGATTATGTGGTAAGAGGAAAATACTGAATAAGGTGGACTTTGAAATATATAAGTAGCATGGATCTCTCTGTATTGGACTAAGAATGTTGATGGAATCAGAATAAACTAAACAACTTGACTGTGGGCTCACTTCTTAAAATTTCTGCCTCTTCCTGTGAATCACAATCATTCTTTGTTCATAGCCTAATAAATAAAAGTTAGTTTGCAATGAGTTAAGAATTAATTACAGTGAATTTTGAGTGAACCATTTCAAAACTGTATTAGCTTTTTTTCATTATTCATTCCCTAAAGATGGCAGCTTATGGGACATATATTTAGTGCCTCATCTGTGTCAGTACCAAAATTGAGTTTGTGGTGTCTTAAACTTTCATAAACCTTTTAATGATTAAACTTCTAATGGTATGTTAAACTTTTCCTTCCAACTAACCCTAATAATGTTTGTGGATGTATTCTTACAGCTTTGGCTACATTTATGTGTAAATCAGCCTTTAAAAAGCCTTATGTTCTTTATGGAAATAATTCTGAACTGTTTTGTATGGAGGAATTAATGCTATTAACAGTGAAAATAGTCTACCATTTCTACAAAATGTTAGATAAGGGCTGTTTTAAAATATTAATTAATGTGTGTGTATTTTTTTAATGCAGCCCCTGTTCTCCCTGGGGCATATCAACAAAGCCAGACTCAAGGATATGGATACATGCACCAGACCAGTATGTCATCCATGAGGTCCATGCATTCACAGCCTCATTCAGCAAGTCTGGTGAGTATTGAATTTAAAGGAGAATTTTATTTGGTAAGCACCATCATCAGCTATTGTGAAATCTCTTAAATATGACAGAATTGAACCCTAGAGTTCTGTAGTTGGCCTATTTGACTGTCTTTATCATAAATGTAACTGGTAATCCTCATGTATAGAAAAGATTTAAGTGACTATGGGCAGTGGTAAGAACTTCTATATCAGAATACATTAAAAAAAGGTATGATATTTAGAGAGCAGAGAAATAACTGAATTCTTTGCCTACTTACCTATTTAAAACAAATAGAAGATGCTTGGACAGTATTTCACAGGCTGAATGTTGATGTTATGCTCTGTGATGAATTCATGCTCCTAGCACTGGATGAAAACCAGTGATCTCTTAAGATCACCCTGTTGGTTTAAATCAGTTTCAATTTTTTTTGACTTGCTGATTTTGTGCTAGCAGGCTTGTGCCTACCTGTATTACTTCTGCTTGTGTAGAGCTAGCTCAGATTCCAGATTGCTGTGCCCTTTCTAATTGCACACAGCTGCACCAACTCGTGTAAGATCCAAACTGAGTTACACTAGTTGGCAACTGAGAAGAAGCTTTATTATGGAACCGTGGCTGCCTCATGAAGTCCTCAACTGTGGTGGATGGGAATATAAAGCTGGAGTGAATATTTCACTTTCAAAATAACTGGTCATGGAGGGAGAGATGAATGGTATTCACCTGGGATTTTTAGGAAATTAAGCTTCTTTTTTTTAACTCCCTCTATAAAAATTTCAGTTTTAATGGTTATCATATTTTTAAAATCATATTGCTGCCTAGAGATTTCCTAGCTGCCTAGAGATACAGCCACCTTTTACCTTAAAATATTGTCATTTTGAATTTTAAACTGTTTTGAATATATGCACATTTACTACCTCTATGAGTCAGTCACCTCTACCTCTAAGGTGATTACTACATTGTCACCTTTTTTAGAGATGAATAAATATTTAATTATGAACCAAACTTAGAGCTTGCTGAGCTCAAAAAAACCTGTTTTCAAGATTAAATAAAACTTGTATTTTTTTGTAAACCTGAAACTCCATGACATTTTATATTGTAAAGGTCATGATTTTCTGTGTGGTGTGAGTAGTTTCAGGCTTGTCAGATTCTCAGCTGTCTGGGGCTGAGGGGGTTAACTTGCTGGAAAGTCTGGGATCCATCTGGGATCCAGATACCTCCATCACTGAGTGAGTCAATAACCTGAGAAACTTTTTAGACACCTGCATGACAGCTGTGAGACAGCTGATAGTGGAATCAACCATTAATTTCCAAGGATATTACAAGGCACTTTGGGAGCTTGTTGCTTTCCAAAAAGTGGGAGACTTGGAAGCCAGCACTTTGCCAGCAGATTTGCTAGTCACTGGGAGCAAAGCAAACAGCCCTGAAATCCAGTGGAAAATGGGGATGCCTGGAAATCTCAGAATGCATTTATCAGTCTTTGCAGCTTTGTGGGCTGAGAGATGACTACTGTTTCCTAATACCTCTGTGTCCCAGTGACTTACCTGACAGGCTGTCAAAACAGTGTCATTTCAGTCATCTTGAGAATCATCATTTGCCTCTTCTTCCAGAACTGGGAATGTGAAGGTAATAGAAAAAGGAAGGGAGTGATGTTAAAGGATTTTAAAAGTAAGATTGACTTATTTCAACAGATTTATTTTCCCTGTTGTGAAACTGTTTTTACTTGACATCCTTCTAAGTGATAATATTTTGTCATGGGAAAAGAAATGAAAACAGCAAACATCATGATTTAAACTCATTTTTCTGTTAAAAACTGAGTGGATTTCCCTTTAGAAAATAAACCCCAAGCAGTTCCAGAGAGGAAATCAAAGACTGCTCGTCTGGTGCTGTCTGCTGACTTGCCAGTCTGGTGAGGAAGACAGTGTGATCTTACCACCCCAGGGTGATGATTCTGCTCCAAAAGAGGCATCTCAGATGCAGTTAGAAACCTACCAGACTCCCCTGTCTTCCTATCTTAAGAACAGAATATTTCCATTAGCCTGTGCAGCTTATCCAGGTGCGTTGCAGATGTTGCACCCAGCTATTGGGACAACACAGAGTGGTCTCAGAGTGTGCCTGGGGGAAGCCCCTGGCTGGGGATGTGTTTAAATGGAACAGACTGAAGGTTGATGACTGTCTTAGAGCACTTTTAAAATGAGGTGTGGATATGCTGTAGGAGATCTGACAAACCTACACAACGTTTAGGTGCATTGCTTTCAGTTGCTTGTTCAGTTCTGGGCTTGGAGCAGTGCTGCCAGAGGTGCAGTATTGTCTGGCTAATCACAGAGGGAGGAAAGATGAGAAGAAAGTTCCTGGGGAAGAAGACTGGAGGAAAGGAATCCTAGAATAGTGACCCCAAAGCCTGAGCTGCTTTTGAGGCTTAGCTAAAAGCAGGGAAGGTGATAAAGTCATTCATCAATGCTTGAGTTTTGCCAGGACATCGCTAGGGCAGAAGTGATTAAGATCCCATGGGTTCTATCAGGGCAGAGATGACTCCAGAATTAGCTGCTCTAGTATATTTACTCCTTTCAACTGAGTTGTATTGTTATCAAATCTGTCCCCAAAATGCATAAGTTCATTTTATAATCATGTTCACTGGTCTCCTATATTAAGAAGCAGACTTTTTATAATTTCTAAATTTTCAAAATCTGGTTTATTTAATTTTGTAGGCTTTGTTTTTATTAGACATGATCCTAACACAATTTTTGGATATTTTTTTTTCCTCAAATAAATTGCATTATTTTCTGATTCTTAACTTTTCCTTGCTTTCTGTGAGCAGTTCTGCATAATGGGGTGAATTAAATTGTTGCTCAGGGTACAAAGTGTTTTATAACAGAAAGCCACGAAGGTGGTTTTCCTATTTGGAAGATGCTGGGATGTTCACCACACACTGTTTGATATCCAAGAGTGGTAGGAAAACAAAACCTGTGCTTCGAGTTGGTTTTCCTTGATGGCTGCTCTATGTGAAGGATGCTGCAGCTGTTAGTGCTCTTTGCAAAGAGCCATCCATAAAACCGGTATGAATTGGGGTGAAGTGGAAATACACACCTGTCAGCCCAGAACAGGCTGGGGAGCTGAGAACATATTAGCTGGATTTCAGTTCTTCATATGGACAAAGTCTTACAGGTCTGTCTAAGCAGTGGGTGTGAGACAGACCTTTGCGGAGGTGGGAGATAAGTGAGTTTCAGCTCTTTTCCAGAACTCCAAACTTACACCCTCTTGTACCTTAGTACCCGCTAAACTCACTACTGAGGAATACTGAGAAATAATTCACTGAAATGCATTTTAAAATCTCTGCTTTGAGTTCTTTAGGCATTGTAATTCTCGATTATATAGCCCAGACTACTCTCTGCAGTGATAATTAGGTATTAAATGCTAACAGGATTATTATGGAGATTTCTCCTGACAGCAATTCAGCACCTAATTAGGTGTTAAGGCCATAAATTTAGGTTTCTCAGCAGCATTTAGGGCACTAATAAATTCTTTTAAAGTTTGGAATTGCGGCCTTGTCTTCACAACTGAGCACCACAGTGATGTAGTCAAGCCGCCTTTCAGGAGACAGCAATGGTATGTCCTTTGCCATCGTGCTCTAAGGAAGAGTGAGCATCCTTCTGAGTGAGCAAAACCTCTCTATTTTTCCAATTTTATGTTAGTTTAATGGAATATTTAATCTCTTCACCAGTCTTTTCCCATTTAAGGGAGACCTATAAGCACGGCTCTAGGCAAAATACATTTGCTGCATTATACCAGATATAGACTTGCTACCATTTTTCTTAAATGGATGCTCTTCTGAAATAAATTGTATAAAGGGGTAAGTGCTGCTGAGTTTGTTGTAATAGCATATTTTTCACTGCTTTTTTGGAGTTAGTTTCAAGGCTTAGCAGCGAGATCAGTTGAAATAGTTGGAAAAAATAAGATTCTGAAAGGCAGAGAGCCTTTTGATGGCTAGTTGTCTAATTTATGACTATTTAAGGATTTTTGGTGATGATAGAACCCAAGAAATTACTTACTGTCATGTAGTGCACAAAAAATGATCCTTTTTAAAACTGAGTTCCATGCACACTTGGAAGACATTAAGGAACCACTGGGAAAGCACATACCTCTGTTTGGAAACTGCTCTTGGTCACAGCCTGTAGGTCAGCAAAACTACAAGGCATGGCAGAGAACAATAATAAGAGTCAAATGCAGTTCAAGGTAGTTTTGTCAGGAAAGCTGGTCTTCAATGCTCTCCAGTGTTTAAACAGGAGCTGATTTTTCTGTCCTGTTTAATTTGCACTGTCAATGACAGAGCCAAGACTAAAAGTGTATTTCTAGCATGGGAACAGTAATGATCAATTGCCCTATAGAGTCTGGATTAAATAATTCCACATTTTCAACATGTGACAAATGGCTTGCTCACTCCATGTGGAGCAATCTCCACCATTTTAAAAAATAGTTTTATTAAATACATTCAAGCCCCCATATATATGATATGAACTAAAACTAATTAAAAGCTGTTTTCTTGAGCAGAGAAGTTTGCTGTCTTTTAAAAGGCTCAGACAATAGTACTAGGCATAAACTCACACACTGACTGTTTTGCCTTTCTTTATTTCTAAATTATTGTACCAGAAAAATTCAGCTACATATGGTAACATAGCAAAAATTACCAGAAGGGAAATTGGATATTATCAGTAATGCTTGAACTGCATTTGACTTCTGTTAAGAGCCAGGGTAAGGAAAAGAAAGTACTCTTGGGAATTTTAAATGAGCTAGTTTTATTCTGCTGTTAAGATACAAGGGGAGACTGTTCTTCCTGAGTTAGAAAATCCACTTTGAATTCCAGTAAATGATGCCATTTTATTGGTTATGAGTGGAAACAAATACTCTATTTAGAAAAATAGAGAAAAAAAACTGAAAGCTTGTCTTATAGTGGGCAGGGTTGTAGAGAAGTTTGTCTTAGTTTATGATGGTACTTTATGTGCTAAATTTTGTCTGAATATGAAAATATAGGTATTCATAAAAATTATTTTAATAGAATTTTTTAAATCTTGTCTTTCCTTTAGATAATAATGCATTCATAATTCTTAATTTGGGTAAAATCCTAATGAAATGAAGGACATTCAGTGAGATGGAAAAGTTAATGGCCTGGATGAAGACTATGTTTCTTCTTGTAGTGAAGGCAACGGAGAAGCTATTTGTGAATCATGCAAATAGGGAGCAGAAGTAAAGCCAGCCTGGCTGGATGTAATGAACTGTTACTAGTGAATTAATGAAACAACAGAATATTTCAGTATGCAATGAATGGCTTGTAGTCTGTTTGTTTGAAGCCATAAGACAATGTGAGTTAACAAAATAATTATTTTGCTACTCAGAACAAGGGCCTGTGTTCACTGTATATTTGACAGGGTGTAGAAGGGAATACTGCTCCTTTTCAACAGGTAACTTGTGATTTCTCTCTCTGCTTTGCTCCCTCTATTCTTTTTTTCCCTTCTCTTTTGTTTTTTGTGCAAAGAGAAGGAATCAAAGAATCTCAGGTTCAGACTTGAGGCTTTACAGTCTTCTTTTCTTTCCTTCAACAGAGAACATACAGAGCTATGTATGACTACAGCGCCCAAGATGAAGATGAAGTTTCCTTCAGGGATGGTGATTATATCATCAATGTGCAACCAATTGATGATGGCTGGATGTATGGTACTGTTCAGAGAACTGGGAAAACAGGAATGCTTCCAGCAAATTATATTGAGTTTGTTAACTAATTTTTGTCTCTAGTCCTTTGAGCTTTATTATGATTTACTTAAAATCTAATATTTTAGAGAAAAAATCAGAAGAATCTTTTAAGAGTTCATGATCATTACTTTATCACTGCTATAACAGTTTGTATTTTCACTCAGAATCCATTTTAGAGTCCTTTAAAAAAAATAAATAATCCACAAGAAGCCCAGAGCTTTGAAAACAGCATTGCTTTAATAGTGCTCTCTCAAAATGAAAAACATATATGGAAGCCTGGTGTTGCCAGTCCTATAAAAACTTTGGTCAATTAATTGTAAAGGGGTAATGCCTTTTCCTTACACCTCAAAGACGTTATAACCATAAAATTGATTCACTTTTTATGGCACTCTGAAGTCACAGGAGGTTAACACACTGAATTTGAACACATCTTCAAATTATTAGGGAAATGTTAAATGTTTAAGTAGTTAACTTCCTAATAAAAATTAATATGTTGAGTAGATAATGCAGTCATTTGAAATGAAGACAAGTAACATGCCAGTAAAAAAAAACCAAAACAATAAAACCCCATACTGCCCAGCAGCCTTACAGTAAATATGTCTGTTTTGACAGCAAAAATTTCCTGACTCTTGCATATCCACATTTATTCTTGGATTACCCATTTTTTCTTATTTCCAAGTGACCTATTAGCTTTGCTTCCATCCTCATCCATCAGTTAAACCCAGGTCTGGATTAATGCTTCTTCAGTATCCTTTCCGCAGAAGATTCCTTGCAAAGACTATCTAAAATATAAACCTGTCAACTCTTCTGTTTCCTTGTAATAATACTTAACATTTAAATAGAAACTTCCATTAGGGCAACGTACAACCAATACTCCACGTCAGCTCCTTTGCCTTCCCCCGTAGCGCTGTAAATAAATGCCGCACGTGCGGCCGCGGCGCTGTGCAGTGCCGCAGAGCCTGCAGGCCCGTCCCGTTCTCACCACGGCTAACTCCCTTAGTGGCTGCTTTGCTGATGAGCTGCTGTCCCTCCCCTGCTGCAGAAACACTTGTGCCTCCATCGAGCAGTGGAGGAGCGCTCTGGTTCTTGTAGTGCATTTCAGATCAATGGCCTGTTGCTTCAGTTTGCTCCCAGATTCTTGGTGATCCAACAGTGGGTTGTACGCTTGCCAAATGATTAATGATGGAGAAGAATTACGTTTTCTTTTAGTGACTTAATGTTTCTCATAACTGACATCGAAGGGAAAGCTAACTAAGCAAAATCCAGCATACTCTATGGCATTCTGTTTCAGTTTAGCCATCTGTTGAAAACAGTAAAAATATTCTGCTGACAAACCTTCACATGTGCTATTTAGTGTCTTTCAACTTACAGCCAGAACTGAGAGATCCAGGTCTCAGTCTGTGAAGTGAGGAGAGGACACAGCTGTGACACAGTGGATAGTATGAGAGATTTTGTCAGCAGGGTTCGGTCACAAGCAACTTCTTTTTGCTTTGACTGTATTCCCTCACAGGGGAAAACTGTGGAAGGAAGGACAAGAGAGGTAAAGATTCATCTAAGAAATTATTTATGTGGATGCAGAAATGTGTAAGGAAGAAAATGTTTTTCTGATAAAATAATTTGTGGAGCTCAGCCATGTGCTAAGGAAGTTAACTTTGGAGTAGCCCTCAGAATATTGAGTCTGCACTAACTTTCTTCCATTTCTAAAATTTTTAAGGTGGAATTATATATTGAACTTTTAGACAATTTTGTACTTCTAATCTCACATAGCAGGAAATCCTGCAATAACTGTATAAAATTAAATAAGGAAGGTGGTATGGATTTATTATACCAACTGAAAGTTGTCATTGCAAATCCCTGTAAGTTCTAGTTTTGCATACAATTTCCAAAGAATTGGTAAGCTTATGCAATTTTATTTTGGGTCTTGCTAACACAGGGATGATACCAGCTGCCAAGCAGAATGGAATGAGTGCATTAAAAAAGAAATTTAAAAATGTCTGTGACTGTGGAATTACCTGTGTTTTCTTGTCAGCAGCCTAATTGCAAGGCTAAAGCTGCCCAGGAGTATCCAGCTTCAAAAGATGTGTCTTAAAAGTTGAATTCCATGACTGTAAATATGCAATTTGTATAGTTGACTGCTGTGATTTAAAATTCTTGCAAGTTTTGCATACGGGGCTGCTCTTGCAGCAGACCCTTTTGCATTACTGGTGACACCCACAGGAAATCAGCAAGTAAAATGGCTTTTTTAAAACCATGTGGTATGCTGAGCTAGAAGCTCTGAAACAAGAAGTTTGCTTCTGTGTTGGTTTTCATCCCTGGCCATCAACTGCAAGGAGAGGAATTCCATCTTCTGCTAGCTGTCAAATTTTTCAGATGATGCCTGAAGCACAATTGGCTGTCACTTGCTGCTGTGCTGCTCTATTAGCTGTGTAATGCTGACAACAATAAAAACAAGGTGTTAGTTTTCTTACCAAATATGATTTAAAAAGAAATATAGAGAATATCTATATGGCATCAAGTTGCAATTTTTAGTGTCTTATAAAACAGAGTCTCCACCTATAAATACAGTCATTCTTCCTAAATGAGGAGACAGCTTACAGTGTTGAATACTTTATATACAGAGGTAAATCAGAAAATGAGCATTTGGTGACATTAGAGAACTATGCTATGCTTAATAATAGAAATAAAATTTCCTTTATGAATTTTGAATATTCATTAGCCTGGCAGAGCAGCTAAAGCAATTTGCAAAAAATAAAAGGTCAAGAAAACAAAAGTGTATGTGAATTGTATTTCTCTTGAGAATGGTATGTCAGCAGAATTATTCAGATCTGGTTTAAGTTGCTTATTTTTATAGTCAAGTTTTTTGTCATATATGCTTAGAAATTCATATTTATATGGAATGGTTCCTGCTTTTTGATATAAAACAAACTTTAATGTAATTTTGCAGCTTTGTACTAAGCAATGCAATCAAAGGCCCAAAATTACCAGAATGCAATTATAAATTTTTTTTTTAATAAGAACTAAAATTTGTAAGGCAGGGAGGGTAAGTCATGAACTAAATTGTACCAGCACACATTTTTCAAAGCATATGTTGGAGACTGTTATATGTGGTTTGATATAGGGGTGAAAAGATGCTACATGCTGTCTTGTCACCTTTAAACTTTATATTCATTTTTAGCACAGCATGATCCCCTCACTGTTCTTTCTTCCTATAGTCAACATTTTTCTGGGGAAAGGAAAGGGCTTTTAAGGACTTGAATTCCTCAAGCTATTCCAAAGTTCAGGTTGGAAGTCCACATGTTCCCATTTTAGAAATAAAAAAAATATGTAAAGAATGCTGTAATTCTTGCTAACACAAGTATAAATGTAGAAAACAACATAGAGCATATTCATGCATACATACAAGAACAAATGGGTGCCTTGCTTTTCATTACACTTTCATGCCTGGCTATCTTCATTTTTTAACAAAGCTACATACAGGTACTGCAGTTGTAATTTTTCATTATGGAACATTAGCATTTAGTCTTGATGAAACAGGGTTTTCTTGATTACATTTGACATACAATAAACTACTTCAGCAGACTGGGATTTGATGGAGAATCACCTCCCATGGATTGTGTTTTTGACAAATGTGTCCCTGCCGAGTGTTTCCTGGGGATGTGGAAGGTCTCCAATACCTGGGAAAGGTAATAATTCTCGTTTTTATTGTACAGTGACTACATGTCATCTTGTACAATGAAAAAGAAATTACAAATACAGAGGTCTTTGGTAGAAGGTGATACAGGGTATAAAATCATAGATTTTTATTAAGTTAATTAACACTAATTTTAAAATATAGAATATGCTTTAGTTAGTAAATGTTTAAATAATATAAAAAACAGACAAAAGATGCTGTTGAAAGGAGTCCTCCAAACTGATGTGCTGGCAAAGGCAAAGTACTAGTGAGCTGCAGAAGATTAAACCATTTTGCAATGCTTTAGTGATTTTCTCCAGCTTTATGCCATAGGAACCCCATCTCTCCTTTGGAAAGAAAACCTGAAAGCTCTATTTCCTAAACTGCCTGCACTACAACAGTATATTCAAAGGAATTTCATATGCTTCTTGTGTCTGATAAATAGAATTTGCATATTGTACTTAAGTTGTAATCCAGTTGTTGTTGACATTTGTTTAATTATTATTATTTTAGGGGGGAAAATAAGCTATACTGTAGCATTTCAATTGTGTATTTAATATTACTATTAGAAATTGCTAGACCATTGGAAGACAGCACTGACTGTATTGACATTGATTAGCATGATGTGGAAAATCTCTCAGCTGTTGGTTTTTGCAATGTGATATAAAAAGCAAAAATGAACCGCTGTGCAGTTTGGCTTATGTTTGCTTTAAAGTGTGTAAAGTTTTAGTTATTTTGCAAAACTGTACTGTATTTGAGGGTATACAGTTATGAAGGTAACAATTGTTTTTCAAAGGACAGATAAACTTACTCTTGGATCATATGATGTATCATTTAATTTGGCTTTTGTTATGCAGAAAGTTAACACCAGCTATTAAAATATATTTTAGTAGAAATGCTTTAATTCCTGTTTCTTCCTCTACACTGTGAATATTTAAGCTTTGGTGGACTAGAGCAACATCATGCTGCCCAAAGTACTAACCTATGCAACCTAGTTCACATTTTAGTTGATGTCACAGTGGATGTAACATAACAATTTATTTTGCATAACATTAAACTTCATTCAAATAAAATATTAAACCCAGCACTATGTATGTATTATATTCATAAACAACACTCTGTAAAGCTACCATACCCATTAGTCTAAACTCTCAGAGATGGATATTGCTTTAACTAAGGAAGCATTGAATTTTCAGACTTAAGTGGAATATTTAGCACTATTTGTCAAGCTTGACCCCAGAAAACAGTTTCCTAAACCATTGTTGTATTTCAGACATGCCCTCTCCTTAAAAGGTTTGCCTTTTTCAGTATGCATTTGTAACCCTTCCACAGAACACCAAGTTACATTCCATGATCTTTGGTTTGTTTAAATAAGCAATAGAGTAAGTGAAGGAGGCCCACTGTTTTAATTGATACTGATTTGTTGTCTTTGAATGGGAGTTTGGTTAGGTGTACTCTCAGTACAGCACTAATAAAAAAGATTGCATTGCTGACTTCTTTAAGACAATTTTATAATACAAATGTCATCTTTATTCATTTACACAAGTAAATTATTTTTAAAACATTGTAAGAAAGTTTAAGTTAAAATAAATTCCAGAAGTATTTTGGAACTGCTCTTCCTGTAGTTGAAGAAGATTATTATGCTTAGTAACATGATTTATTTATTTGAGTGTTAAGTGTATGCTACAGTGGACTGCATTAGAATTTTTATATTCCTGTCAAGTGTTAGTTTGAAGAAGGCTGTTAACAATGTATGAGGACAAATGGCAGCCACAAATGGAGCTAATTAGTTCCTCCTAGGTAAGTGACATGCCGTTGCTACCACACTGATTTGTACTTAAGAAATGTGTTAGCATTCCATGTGAAAATTAATTTGTTACAGAGTTGTGATTCCATGTTCTGTAGTGCTTTTATATATTGAAATGCTGCCAGAGAAATATCCAATCTTTATATATCCTGTAGCAAACAGCAGTTTTGAATAAGATAAAGATTTAAGAGCTGCCAAAATGGACTTTAAGCACTCGGTATGTGTTTTATTTGAAAAACCCTCCATAAGTTGCTAGAGGTACTGAAGTACTTTCCTGTCTTAGTGGTCCCATGGAATATAATAATCAAAAGTATCTATGTACTGGAGCATAAAATTTTCGTGAAAACCCTCCATTGGACAACTCAAGAGTTTCTAGCTATCAATGCTCTTAGGTTGCCCTGATTTCTGCTCTGTCTCAGAACTGGCTTCTTGATTTTTCTCTGCTGTGTTAATTAGCAAGAATAGGCTAATATACCATGGAGTTCTTAGTACTGAGGGGGTAGCTGCCCAGTGCACAAGCATGACCTTCTTTCCCTTCTCCCACTCCCACCACCAAGCCTAACCATGTTTCCAATACTGTTTTGCTGTGACTACCTTTCTCATCTTTCCATGAAGCTAGCTGTGGAACACATTAAAGTGATATCATCAAATGAGCCAGATTTTTTTTCTTCCAAATGGTTTATTTTATCATAATTCTTTCAGTGATTCTGTTTATTGCACAACCTTGAAAACAAAGGAAAGAAGTGGCATGAAATGAGTGGAAAGCATGGCTGAAGTAATAAAGATTTCATACTCAGATTTTGATGCAGAGGTTAATACAGGTCAACAGTATGACTGAGGGCACCATCTGAACAACTAACCTACAAGCTGAGCAGTGCCCTGTGATATGTGCTTGATCTGTGTGTGTATGTCTGTGCTGTAGTATCAGAAATACTCCAGGGTAGTGTGCAGATACATACTCCAGTTTTTGAACAATTAGTTGGAATCCCAAGAGCAAGCCACCCACTGGCATATGGCATTCATAAAGAAAAATTTATCCTTTGATAAGATGAGACCTCAATAGAGAGGGAACAAAATGTCAGAGGGTTTAAACTACATAATTTTGTGTCCAGCAGTAAGGAAATCCTTTGTGTGCAGTCAGAAGACTAAGCCCCATGGCACTGCAGCAAGCTCCTGTCTTTGAACTGTGTTTGGTACCAGAATGAGATGATGTGCCACAGAGCTTCTCTACTCCACAAATTTGATACTGCATGATGTACTACTTGCTGGGCATTGTGCTTAAAAAGAGCAGAAACTGGGGGTTCATATTTATGCACTGCATCCTAAAAAGATCGTAAGAAGTCTGTGATTTTATATATTTTAGCTTTTGTTTCTTTCAACTTGCCTGCTGATGATAAAATCTACATATAGAGATGACTGTTCTCATGAAGAAGACTACTGGCTTGTGGCTTTGACCACTTGTGTCTACAAAGAGAGATCTGCAGGTATTAGCATCTGTATCTTAAAATGTTGTTTGATGCATAAATATCCATTTCCAATGTTTTCACAAACAACTGTCAGTTTTTGTGATTGTTCTTTGATTCAAGCCATAATTTTTCTGTGTTTATCCTCCTCCTCCATCTTCTCTTGACATGCTTACAATCTGAGTTGCTTATACAGCAGCTTTTCCAGGATCCAAAGGAGATATTTTTAAGAGGTTTCTCAAGGCACTGAGAAGAATTTAAATTGCTTGAAAAATTCTGGTGTTATCTCCCCATTAAATTCTCCTTCCCCCAGCCGTTGTACACTGGCTTCACTGTCCTCCTTTGCCTTTTGCCTCCTCTTCCTTCAGTCAAACTCTGACATCTCTGCCATCAAACCAGATGGGCTTGGGGCCCCTCCAGGCAGGCCTTCAGACCACTCTCTGGCCTCCATAGTTTCTGCCTTCAGATGTGGAACTTTAGTGTGGCTCATCTACCTGTTCTCCTGTCAAGACCTTTGGGTAGAACTCAAAGAATATTAGCATGTGCCCATTTACCCCAAGTGGTGTTACATTTCTGTTGGCTCAGTGATGAACAGTTCTCTCTGAAGAGTCGTCTTTCTCTGGCTTTCCTTTCCTGTGGGTACCTGTGGCTGCTTCTGAAATAAGCTACTGATTTCAGAAAAGAGGGAGATTACATTTTCTGCTATCTCATCAATATCTAAATCACTTCTTCTTCATTCTCTTCTTCAGAGGATTAGCATGTTTTTTATGTTAAACATGATTTTGGGTTGAACTCTTGGTTCAGAACTCATTCTGTCTCTGTCAGCATTGGAGTGAAAGACTCATACCACCTCAGTGCAGCCTGTTGCTCACTCTGGAAGCTGTGTTGGATAGGCACTATCCTGCTCACCAGAACCTTTCAGTTCCTAGCACTGCTTGTTCTGTATTCATCAGATGGGATCTCTGTGAGATGTGACTATCTTTACCCAACCCCAGCCTTTCTATAAATAAATATGTCATTATAAAATAAACACTTTTTCTGACTTACAGCTCCTCTGACACAAGATGACATTGACATCCTCCAATTTTGTGGCTTGTACTGACGTTAGGAAATATGCATCTAAAATGTGTTAGATGAATTATGCTCAAGGGACTGTTTAGGCAGCCCTTGATGACTGCAGCTATTATACAGTGTGGATACCTCAAGTTAAATGGGATAAGTGGCAGATCAGGTCTTGCTGGCAAGTGGTATAACTGAGAAACAAGTTTGTGTGTTTATATGAGTGACCCAGCTATTCAAGAGACTATAATTTTCATTTCTACTCCAGCAGTTCAAAACAAATACAAGAATTAGATGAAATTTTTCATTGTTAACTAGTTAGCTGTGCAGCTTAAACAGTCCCTTGATCAATATGGAAATAAAGTTGATCAGAAAGTTTTGGCAAATCACTCACAGGGTGGAGCTAGACATTTGAACTGATGTTCAGCATGCTTGTATTTCTAACCACTATTATCCCTTTTTCTAAATTTATTAAAAATAGTTAATTTTATTAAATAGTTTAAATTTAGTCAATAATAGGGAAAGCTCTGCCCTTCACAGTATGGCTAGCATGCTGTTAGAGAAATTTATCTTCAATGGAAGAATAGATTCAAGGGTGTTGTAAGGCCTTGGAAGACAGTTTTTTGCACTTATACTTTCAAATCTTAAAGTTACCAAAATATTAACTTTGCTCTCTTGCATTTTCTTTCGGCCCCTAAATCCCCCTAAAATGATTTTGCTCTTTATGTTCAGCATTGCATTCCATGTAGCAGTTACCTTTGTAAGATGGGAAGAAGACCATAAACATTGGAGAACTTCAAGTAACTTTCTCTTCCTACAATTTTTTCATTGCTGTGCGAAGTAACATCTGCAAAATATTCTTCATTCCAAGGCTTTTTATTTCACCCTAAAGAAACACATTGTACAAATGGCATATTCCCTGTTCAAATGCCACTGGTCATGATGCTCTGTTGCACAGCTGTTATTATGAGAGGGAATGCTACAATGGCAACAGTGAAAATCTTGATGTTAGCACGAGCACCTAGCAAAGACTCCTGTGAGATCTTTCTCAGTTTATCACTCCTTTGAAAATAGCAGCCATCACTGCAGTACCAGTGCTCTGTGAGATTAGTAAAATTATAACTTTGCAACTTGGGTTTTTTTCCAGATGCTATCAACAGCTGCAGCTGCTTTTGGACAGGTTGGTTTTAAATGCTGATCTGACTTGTTGATGCTTATGTTTTTGTTGGTATTCTTTTTATTTCAGCTTATGGTATGATGGCTAAACCATAAGGACATATCATGTCCTCTAATTTGAGGACTTTCTGCTGTTCTACAGATGCATGTTTTCTTATTTTAAGCCCTCTTTTTCCCAGCACTTTCTCAGAGATCAAGGATATGAACAGGACTTACTTAGCCTCCTATAAGAAGGCCAGAACTGTAATCTGAACTAGTACAAAATGAGTCCAAACAAGGACATGGGCTCTGGTCGCAATCAAATTATTTCTTCTACAAGCTGATCCATGAAGCACACACACTCTTGTGCCGCGCCCCCCCCCCTCCCCCACCCCCCCTGGTTTGACCATATATTTTAAAGTTAATTTGATCACTTTTTGGGAAAGTTAAATAAGAAGAAATTTTTCACATATTATTGCAACATGCTTTAACCCTGAACAAGATTATTTAGACTGTGCTTTAGTGTATTTTAAAAGCTTTTTTTTTTTCATTTAAATTCTGTACAAATATGCAGTGAAATGTTCTGTACAGGATGAAACAGCTTTATATAGCTTCAGAAAGCAATGGTGTGAAACCATGGATCATAAAGGGACCTTGTTTCTTAGTCCAGACTAAGGTATCTTAATCTGCTCTATTCCTTATCTGTATCATGCTATGTGTTCAGCTGGGGCAAAAACAAGGTTGAAGAGGAAGATTTTATAATATATTTAGATTCAGAACCAGGAAGATGATAGACAAGTGGGTTTTTCAAATTACAGCTGAAATCTGAATCTGATTACAGAGTGATGCTGGAAGTTTCACTGAACATTTTAACACTCCAGTGTGCTCTATGAAATCAGTCATCATTCTTCAGTGAATTTAATGTAAATAGTGAAATGCTTACTGAATTAGGGATTATAAAATTTTGTTTGCACTTAAACGAAGTATCAAACTACTAGGCTAGAGCTATGATGACTTTTTATCTATCTCTTTAGTTTAAGGAATATTTAATTAAGGTATATGAAATGGGACATCATCAGTAAAATGGATATCAGTTCTGAATTCTTGGGCAAGGTATTTATTCAAAATTGCTTTTATAGGTGAGAACAAAGAAATTCTGGATGAGGATTTGAGTTACTGGATGATTAAATAGTTATGCCCTGAAAGATCATCTCTTCTTGATGTTTTATAATAGTATCTGAGATACACCCTCTCAGCAAGAGTTCAGGGCTGTTAAAATGAGTGGGGATTGATGAGTGTCTGTGCCATTCTCAGTGAGGGGCTTCAGCTTGAAGATGTTTATGACCTTGTTTTGGCTTCAGCATTTCCTACCTGCTGTCAAGAAAACTTGAAGGGATGATAAGCACATAGCTTTGCCTCAGTACATTCTGTGTGGCCAAACACATCATGGGTCCTATTTAAATAATGTTGTGTGGAATGGGTGGGGGAATGCTCATGTTGGTCTTGACAGATAGGAAATCCTCAAGCAGAAATGGGACACCTGGGAAAGGTGAGGGCCAAATCCTAATTTTGTTCTACCTTTGTTAAGGGCTTGGTTCTCCTCACACAGCTCTGAGGAAGTAACATTTTGCCACTGATGTGCTGGTGTTACCTCACCTCTACTGCATAAGCAGGTCTTGAGTCCAAACCTTCTCAGGGCAAGTCTGGGTGCTTTGAGTGGCCTTGAGGGCACCTTCTGCAAAATGTGCAGCTCAGCCCTGCCATTCAGCATGGGCTCAATACTCGCAGATTTCTGAGCCCTCCTTTTTTTTTTTTTTTATTTTAATGTAAGTTGTTCTTTCTATTTCAATGCATATTTTTGTCTCAACCATCAGAGCTGCAGCTGTGGCAGGAGGACACAGGGGCCTGTTACCTTGGAGGTGGGAATGCAGCAGTGGAGGTGGTGTAGCCAGTGTGCCAGGAGGGAATACAGACCCAGCGGGGCAGGAGGAGCTGCTGAGCTGGAGGTACCCCAGAGGTGCAGGGCTGTGGTGGATTGCATTAACTGGGAGCTGAGCCCTGCCACTTATGTGGCCCATAGGAAGGGGTAGTTGATGTTCAAGCACTGTTTTTCCTAGGTGGATATATGAGCAATTGAGAATATTTTTCACACTCTCCAGTCCAACTACAAAGCCCGGAGGAACAGAAGAAACGTTCCTGAATTCAGAGTTTTTTCTTCAAATCAAATTTAATGCCTCTCTTGGCCAAACATTTTCCAGGTGTGGTAGGTTTTTATAATGAAAACCAGCCTTGAAAGTTTATTTTCTTTCTTGTTGCACGGCAGAACAAGCTTCTCTTATTTCTTTTTTTATCTGGGCAGTTTTCTGCTGTGATGAGAGCAAAGGTCTCTTTGTGTGGTGTAGTGAAGACATTCAGGAACTGCCACTGGCCACAGTAATTTGCTGCAATCCTACTGATAGACATATGATTGATAGTTATGAACCTATTCCCACTTTTCTAAATCCCTCTGCATTTTTAGAAAAAATCCAGTAGCTGAGATGGAGATATACAGTGATACCTTTTCTTTTTCTGTTGTACACTGAAAAAGAAGATGAGGAGCAAAATACCTGCATGTGAGGTTTTAATATAGCCCTTCAGGGCTGGGTGAACTGTAGTTGATTAGCAAGAGAAAAGGCAGTCACGTAAAACTGGCACAAGAGGGCAGGTGTGCACCACTGAAAATTCTTCACAGTTTGTGTTTATGAATGATCACAATTAGCTGCAGGAGACAGAATGGTAACTGTCTTGTTATGGGCATAAATGGCTGTTTTAATTGTGTTGTAGGAAAAATTGTGCTGTGTGTTTAATGAGAATGAAACCTCACATTTCTACATAAAATCCAAAGGGTTTAACAAAATAAATGGTTTACAAAATTTGATTTCCAGTATGTTTCAACAGCAGAGACAACTAGAGAATAAAGATGTGTTTCACTAATTCTTTTTAGTGGATCAGATGAGATGAGCCATTCAATAATCATAATTCAAGACTTGAAATTTATACATATTGGGACCATATTGTTGTCATGCTTAAAGGTGTCCTAGTAGTCAAAATTTCAGATATGCTCTCTGAACAGTGATAATTATAGTGGTGGTCTTAGGCGTTCACAGAGTTAAATGTGTGTACAAAATGCTATATATGACTGCACAAAAAAGCCAGTGCAGGAAGCACAGTTAAAAAAGAGGTGCAGTAAGAGATACTACAGCAGCAGAAGTTTCATTATGCTCTTAAGACAAATTTTTTTTCTGTAAAGACAACTACTCATGCAGTGACAGCATTTTCCTCCCCAGACCTGTCATTGCAGTGACATATTCTGCATCTTTGTTACCTTATCTATTCCACATTTCATCCACATTAAAGTAATATTTTTTATACTTTTTTTTAATATTAAAAAACCAAGCTCAAGTGCTAGAGATAAAAGCAGTAAATTTCTTTAATGTGATTCCATTAAAATTATTTTCTATTGTTGTCTGGACTTGGACTAACATAGGCATTGTTGCTCTAGCATTGCCAGCTTCATAACAGTTTTCTATTTAGAGACATCCAAAATTTTTCAATACACGAGACACAGAGATGAAGCTTTACAAGAACAGGTGTTTCAGGAGACCTTCAATATGGCTGGGCTGAAATGAATGGAATTAATATAAGAAAATAAGCTATTTACACATACACATGTATAGAGTAGGAGTTTGCAATTTTGTGTTATCTGTGAGACTTTATTTTTCTGTGGAAGAAAAATACACTCAATACTGTTTAAAATCTGACTGTTTTATTGTTGAAATGCTATTGTGCCAGTAGATGATTAATACTTGCCTCAAAGCAGTGGAGGCTCAGTTCAGCTGCAGACAATGCAAGGTTGAGTAGGTGATGCTTCCCTCCTGCCTTTCCTATATCCAGGCATATTTCTCAGCTCAGTTGGATTGCTCCAGGTCAAAAATGAGGATGTTTCTTTCTAAACTGTTGACATCCGACTGTCAGAGTCATCCCTGACTGATAGTCCCCAAAAATTTGATTTCTTCATTTTATGTACCTGTATTATGGACATGGAAAAGCAGTTCCTTTGCCTTTATATAGATGCTTTCTTCATGAGCATCGCTTGAATCTCTCTTCCACAGTTGCTGAATGCAGTATTTTATTAAAAATTTATTCATTCATATGCCAGTTGCAAATTACTTTAGTTCTTTGAATTTACTCCATTTTCTCTTTGTTTCTCTCATTGTCTAAATTGTGTGCAAGGATTAAGAAAGCTTCAGCAGAGGCAGTGAAAGGGGGACAATCAGTTATGCGAGGCTAGCTAAGGTCCACGACTGCCATGGAGAGAAGAGCCTGGGCAGCATTTCCTCCATCAGGCACTACCAAGACTTGACTTTGGCTCCTCTTGGACCTCTGTAGGGAACCTGCTACTCATGGCTCTCTGATAATGACCAGAGCATTTGGGATGACAGTGTGCTCAAACCCAGGGCAATGTGGAAGTCTGGATGTGGCTGTGTGGTGTCACCTCCCTCAGGAGAACCAAAGACTGGCTCCAGACCTTGGGAATAGGCCTCCTCCTCCCCACTTTCTGTGTAGGACCATTCAGGCTCCTCTCCTTTATTTTAGAGTGGTGACTAGGTAGATATTGGCCATGAATGCCCTTTTCCAAGCTTTGAATGCAAGTATTACAATTACTTCAAGGAATTGCCACAGCCTTGAATTTTCAGAAGTAATTGCTTGTAGTTCATTAAATTCCTTAGTTATGTCCCTGGCTCCTTAACCTGAATATTGCTGGAATGCAGTTTTTAACATTTTTCTCTGCATTCTTTTTCCAGCCATAATAACTATTTATTTCTACATCATTTTACTAGTAAGTGTTCCAAAGCTGCTTCTATACTTGTTTCCCTCCACAGACAACAGTTTACCTAATGAATTCTGACTACAGAACTGCTGGATTCTTCTGCTGTCTTCTGTGAATATAATACAGAACAGAGCAGAAGGTATGAGAGATTAAGTCTAATTTCAGATTTTTAATTTTGTTTATAGCTAAGTCATTGACAAGATGTTATAGAGATGTTTTGATTAAAATAAAAAATGTATTACTGAAAGCGAAAAAATTGGGCACCTAAATAAATCTATTTAGCATGTTATAATATTTTAAATGCCAGTTACCTGCTGTGTAAACCTGGAATAAAAGTGTTTTGCTGCAGAATCCAATCCCACAGGAAATGTGTTAACATTGCCAAAAAAATCTTAAACTTTGTACAGTATTTGCAGATTATGATCAAGACCACAGCCAAGTACTTTGATGAAGACTTGATTTATTGTCTGTGAAGAGGAAATGTCTGTCATTGAACCCATTTCCCTGCTTCATCTTTCAACTCTAGCTGGTTTTCTTTCTCAAATTTTTGTTGTTGGTGTTTGTTAACCTACATTTGACAAGACAGCTAGTTTCACCCAGATTGATCATCTCTGTCTTGGAATATCTTACAAGTTATTTCTGACCTCAGTCCTCAGAAACATGGAAAAGTGCTATTTCCTAAATTTTAGTGGCAGATGTCTGATAAACATTACTGTATTTACTGAATGCTTGTAAAACAGCAAATTATCTTCCACTAATGATTGTTTAATGCTGAAGTTCAGCACATCTCACAGCTGGGCATTAGCTAATGAACACAAGATGGTCTATATATGATAGCTGTTTATCCTCTCAAGAAAAAAATCCCAAGCTTTATCCCAGAAAGCTTGGGTGAAGCTTTTAAACCAGACAGTTTTACAGACATATTGTCATTCCTCAAATTAAGAATATTTCTTCAGTGCCTGTCCATGCTCTAGGAACTATGAATGGTGACTCAGTAAAGAACCACCTTCTGTGGCTGGTTTGTTCAAAGGCCCCTGCACAGAGCAATACTCTGCCATGCATAAAACCAGGTCATTGAAATTTTGCACATGCGCTTAAAGTACATTTTAGAACAGGAGGAGTATTGTTCCTTGTGTCTTGACTGAATTTGTGTTGGTGTCATTTTTTTCTTTTTCAGAATTCAAATTATTTTATATTTCCATAATAATTTATTAATTTCAATGGAGAGGACACTGATTTTGTTGGTATACAATTATGAAATGCTAGGTAGGGTCCAGGTTATGGCATAGACCACCTCCTTTTGGTATAGAGTTGGGCTGTTGAGGTCCTTATTACACTGGAATTGCTGCTGCTTCTCAAGAGGGCCTGTTGGCATATTTTCTTAAGCTACAAGTAATTATTAGAGATTTTTCTGATTTATGCTTAAATAATTATCTCTGATGGTGTTATGAGTTATGCTATGAGAAGTTTGTATATGCAATGACTAAGAAATAAGTCCAGATGAAATTGGATTCTCCAGTAAAAACTTGCACATTTATTTCCTGAAGAATTTAATGAATATTTCTCCTGCTTTTTTTTTTTTTTTTTTACATCTGTGCTTTGAAAAGCTCTTCCTGAGCAGACGAGTGATCTGCTCAGTCAGCCTCAGCTTAAAGCTCTGAGAGTAGTGACATGCAGAAGGAGAAAAACAGGACAACAGAACATGTATCTGTCTTGCACAGATGAGAAGTGCTTGTGATGTCTTTTCCTTTTTTTGCCAGATCTTCCAACGTAGCCTGTCAGATAATTTAAGGGAATTCATTCTGTAACTCCATGCGGCAGAATTCAGCTAGGATGTGACAGGTGTTTTGAAGTTTCACCACAAAGCTTGAAGTTCACCTCTTGCTTTCCTGACTGAAAATATCATCTCTGCCTGTGGTGGTTTAGGAAAGCAATCTGCAGTTTAGTTCCCCCCATCCCCTTTTCCTAAGACTCTCCCAAACCAGATATCCCTTGCCCCATCCCCTCTCCTGCCTCAGGATGGGGTTGAGAATTGGAGGCACAAAAAAGGTTTAAAAAGAGGGATTGAGATAAAAACGATTTACTGGAAACAGCAATGAGATACAAACCCAGACAGTAATAGCAGCAGTAACAAAAGTATACAAAAAGAGGGTGATTTACATGCAAAAAATTCTCACTGACTGACCCGACCTGGTGCAACGCTGAGACATTGAGCAATGGTGAATGGACCCCTCCATCCAACTGCTTTTTCCCGGCCCCAAACCACTCCCACCTTCTCTGAAGTGAGAGTGCTTTTCTCCTGCCCCTGGTGGTATGGACAAACAGCTCAGACATGCCCCAAAGGCTCCAGGCTCACCCCCAACAGCTACTGCCAAAGCATTAACTCTGTCCTGGCTGAAAACCAGAACACTGCCAAGCAAGTGTCAGACGTGGTTGCTAATTTTCACGCCCACAACTAAAAAGTGTATTATGGCCTGTGGATATTTCTTCCAGTTATTGATTCCAAATATTCAGTGCTTCATTTTTCTGAAATGAATGATACATTTACATCTCTACATTCTGACCAACACCTTACCAGTAGCACTGTGCATCAGATGTCAAATACAGCATCTACAATTGGCATTAAAAAACCCCTCTTTTATATACTGAGGTTCATGAATCTATAATTTCTGTCCTACATATAATAAAGAAGCTGTCCAAAATGAATGTCTAAAGCTGTCCTAAAGTAATGCCAAGAAGTAAAAAGCAATGCCAGAATATGCTTGGATACCTTAAATCAGGAGTGTCTTAAGATATCTTAGAAGTCTTTTATGTCAAGTCCCTCCTTGAAGAAATACCGATCATAGGAAGAAAGTTTATAATTTATTAATGGTTTACTCTTGACTGAGTAGCTGCTCTTGGCAGTACATGTCATGGGTGCAAAACAAATTCCTCAGTGACAAATATCTTCTAGTTCCCTTTTAAAATTATCAAGTGGTTATTACATGATTGTCTCCTGGAGGAACATTATGGGATTAAGTTTTCATCCTTTTACTTCCCTGTTCCTGCTGAGAGTTTGTATAAAAGTCAGAGAAGCTTCTTTCTTTCGTATGAACCAGGAGAGGTTAGGACTTGACATTTTCACTTTTAAATAAGTCTTAAGGTAAAGATGCTGCTTTAGTGTCTGTTTAGAAGCTCTCAGCTTTACGTGTGTATGTACATCTACTGCTCGCCATTATAACAGATAAAATAAAAGCTAACTGGCACTTGCTGTTTGGAATTTAATTTTGGATTTGTAGGACAAAGTAGAAAGCAGAGATAACTGCAGTTGTGTGGGTTGTTTACCTGAAATGGAGCCACTGTTTTACCTGAAAAGAAATCAGCTAATTTGTTCTGCCCCATACTCTCCTTATGCTGGCAGAAGTGTCTGTACAGCCATACAGTGAACCAAATCCAGCAAATCCACAGCATGACCACAGGTAACCCCTCACCAAAAAATAAGTTAATTTTAACCTTCATCAATTCCCCATCTGAGGTCCTTGCATAGCTGAGAAATGCAAGCTGATCAGTAGCAGAGGTTAGCCAGGAAAGAGAAAAAGCCCTGTCAGAACTTACAAGTAGAAGATAAATTTCTGGGTAGGGAATCTTTTTTCAATGAGACTGTAGCATTGCTTTCACTGTTTCTCAGAATGTAGCACAGTTTTTTTAGAAAATTGAAAAATATTGGTGTGGGTTGTTTTATTTTGGTAAAAGGATTTTCCCTATCTCTAAGAGCATTTGTAATTAAGAGCAATGATGTTTCAGTCTTGGTAAAGAACTGTAATAGAAACAGTAGTAAAAACTAAGCATCCTGCCTTACTAACACCAGTTTTATTCCATCAAATATAGGCATACAAGAAGCTGTGGTGTGGGTTTTCAGTGTTGGTGTCATGTTTCTGTCAAGGTACATTTGTCCAACATAGGTGATATCGCGTGCTGTTATCACTAGGAATTTTAAAATCAAATTTTGTGTGAAGGTAGAAACATAACCATTAGAATTTAAATTCTTCTGGCAATGTTTTGAACTTGTTCCTACTCTATAAGCCAAACAGCCTTCTGTTTGAAGAGAGTTTCCTAAGATTCTTAAGATAAAAAAGGGATGTTTTGCTGAGTAAATGTACATAAGGTATTTTAAGCTAACTAGCCTTGCAGCAGAAAAACATTCTGTACCATCACTAAATATCTGTATCTTGTTTTATGTAACCCTACAATATTAATGGGATAACATTAGATACATATATTTAAAAATAATTAATGTATCATTTCATGTTAGTGTTTGTTGCTTTCAATATCTGTATTTAGAAACATGCCCTTACACCTCTTCTGCTTGGGCTAACGCTCATGAGAACAGAAGAAAATTATAAATGTTGGGTTGCATGTGATTTCCCATGCAGATACGATAATGCAAATTATAGAGCCAGCTCTGGCTATAGGCATTGAAAAACATGTAGGGAATTTCCTCTCTCCCTTCCTTGTTCCTAACCTATGGGCATAAACAGATTACAATAATAGAGTTATTACCTTCAGTATTTATTTTTCCCCCATAGTTATCTAAATATATTTTCTTCATCAAAGAAGAGATCATGAATGAGAATGACTACTTTATAAAACAAGACATTATAAAAGGAAAGGAAACAGTATTTGAATGCCTAAGCTTTCTGCAGACAAACCCAATTAGCAATAAAGGAGCTTTGACTTTATGGGAAAACTATGATGGTAACTCTATTAGAATGAAAACCAGACTATTTTCAGACTTCATCCCTTTAAAAATCTTATGGCTATTTGCATGTTTTTTACTATTGAATTTCCAACCTATTCATGAAGAGACAGACACTTTACACATTAAATTATGCTTTTGTGTGTGTGTATTCAATAGGTCCTTTCACTCCTGTAAATCCACTATTAGTCCTATTACAACGTTTGCTTATGTCTTTTCTGTGTCAGGAAGCTTCTTTCTATTCAAGACTGTATGAAGTAAGAACATTTCCTAATTTCATACAGTCCTAGTATATCAGAGCAACCCACTGAGCAGTTGTTCAGCTGTGAATTAGCTGTATGAATTCCTTGGTCCTTGGCCCATTGTACGTGCTTGGGCACTCTGTGGGAGAAGTCCCAACTTTCCCATCACAGCAGTGCTGGGAGGTGCTTCCCTCCCCCTTCTGCTCAGCAAATGGGCACACACCTGAAATGTCTTTGCTGCTGATGAAGACTCGCTATCTTAATTTTAAACCTGACATACCCAGGGTATGGTGTAATTCAGGCTTTGTCTGTCTCGTGTCCTGAGATGCAGGAGGATAAGATTTTTTGAAGCTTTGGGTGGTTCTCTGTCATCCCAGTAAGTGCCTCATGAATCATTAATATATGATATTTTTTTCCAGTTAAGATATACTATGGCCACAAAAGCTTGGAAATGCATACATTTAAATATACTTAAAAGGATTTAAAAATTAAATTGACATATACCGAGTCCCTTGAGAGGTCTGAGTGAAGTTCTCTCTATGAGAGAGACTACAGTTTAATAAAAGCACCAGGACTCCATAATAGATTTTATGTCTGAAATACAAAATTCCAAACTTAAAGTACATCCCAGAATGACCATAAATCATCATTATTTCTAAGCAGATAATGAGAAATTATTTGTAAACATGACTTAATTGGACACACACTGCTGATTCATTATTTTATTTTACAGCTTTGGTGAGAAGCAGGCAGTAAAAAAATACAGAAACTGAATAAGCTTTGAAGACTTAATTCTGTCAGCAAGGATTTTTCAAATGGAGAAAAAAAGAATGAGCAGCTTTTTGCAAACTCAAAACATAGTTTTGCTTCAATTCATCACTTTTATATTCACTTTATGTAAAGAAGGGGAGTCTGGCCAAAGTGAGAGCCCCTTGTCCCATTATCAGTAGAAGCAGTTTTAGTTGTATTGAATGATGTTTGTACAACATAATATTTGCTGGCTTTGGAGCTCAGGCAGCAGCTGGATATTTGAACAATTATAATGGGCAGTGGAAAGTTTATAGACTGCCCTAAAAGCACAGCCTTGAACCCTGTGCGGTGTGGAAAGCTGGCATGAGGCAGAGTATATGAATTGCAAAAACCTCTAAACCCTTCTGCAGCAGAATGTGGCTTTTGGGAAGTGTGGGGGAGCGGGGGGGGGAATACTGTCCTGAATATAAATTTTGTGATGTCAAAGTAATTTCCAGTAGCTCTGGAATGGCAGCATACTTTAGTAACGTCTTGGAACTATTATAATAGAAATGCATTTTTAGAGACAGCAGTAGGTAATAAGAGTCTGTGAGGTAAATGAGGATAGGTGATAGCACAACGTTTTGAGATTTCATGCTGCCACACATTACAGAAACAGAATTTATCTAAGTTCCAAGAACTTCAGAAATAAGCATAATCTAATGTAGAGAGCATTAAGAAAGAATAAACTCCAAATTCTTTGCTGATTTATTTATTCTGCTAGCCAGCATTTTCAGCTTATGGCTAAACTATTAATATTCTGAGAACAGAAGAAGAGACCTTTTCTTGTCAGCTGTTTCCATAGCTCCTGCCTCATTGCATCCTTGTTTGATAGTAAATGAAGATGGCTTTTGAAAGTGTCGTAACTGCCACACTAGCTTAAACATGATAAAATAGTAATAATGAATTTATTTTCAGGCAATTGGATAATTTATGGAGTACTGTGTGATGGTCATGTATAATAATAATGCTTAGCATTTTAATATGTTCTTTGTGCTTTGTAGCTATCAGTCAGTCAATACAACATCTTTATGAGGTAGATGGGTATGCTCTTTTGAGTAGATGGCAATGCTCTTCTTGTGCAGTGGGCAAAATAAGACTAAAGGCAAATGATTGCCCAAGGCCATGCAATGAGAAAGTTGTAGAATTGGGATTAAAGCTAGGGGAAATTGAACATTTTCTTCACTTATGATATTTTTTTCTGCATATATGGCAAAAAAACCCAAAAAACTAGGAGAGATGCAAAGTTCCCAGTTAATAGATGAAGAGATGTAGTTTTTTTTTTTAATAACAGTGGAACTGTGTTTTTTTAAATGTATTTTAAAAGCTGCTCTCTGATGGTTAACTTTGCCAGCTCAATGTAAAATGGAACAGATGTATAATGAATTTTATCTAGATCATGATCCAAAGCAAACAAATTAGTAACAAATTCATCCAGGATCTTTAAGTACCTGAATCTATATAGCGAATTTTTGTTTGCTGCCTTAAATGTGTGTCTTTTAAATGATGTTTAATATGTATTTTTATTGACATGATCAAAGCATACTAATGAAATCATTGATGGGCATTGTGACTTCTTCATCCTCTGCCTTTGAGTGAAAAGGAGAGGAGCTGATAGCAAAGCAGAGTACTTGATGGACAATCAGTGACACAGGTAGTAACATTTTGATTAACCAGCTAATCTTCACGTGTCAGGTGCTGTGTATCTACATTCTTATCTTGTTGGAATAAGGATATCTGACTAATATAGAAGTCTATAAATTAATGGAAAGACAAAAGTAATGTGAATAAAGGCATCCATTTTTTACAAGATATCTTAATTTTATTAATAATAAAATTAATAATTTTATTAAATGAACAGGTTTTTTTCAGATTACCGCCACATAATACGTTGTGTCTAAAATGTTATTAGGATCTGAATTAACTCATTACTAGCTATTTCAGGAATTTCCTTTGGACATGAGACACCTTGACCTTTTTGATCAGATTCTTAATTGGAAAATTAAATATACCACCTGGAAAGCAAAGGTAGTGTTTTTCTAAGGGGATCCTGGTACAAAAGCAACTCTGTATCCCAGGCAATAGCTTCAAGCATCTGTTGCATTCAAAGCACTTTGCAAAGCTACTAGGTATAGATGTCTCTCCTAACTGTGCTGGTTTTCCTGCTTTGTCTTGCCCAATCCTGCTGTACGCTGTTATGATCTGTAGTGAAAACAGACCCTTGTTTTCTTCCCTCACTGAAAATATTTCAATTAGATAACTTTGAAAATGTCACTTTAACTGCTTTACTGCATAGAGTGTGCATGCACTTGGCATGGCACCTATACTTTACAGAAAATACAAACAACAGCAGTTATAGAACTGTTGGGCACAGCCATTAGGGCGTCTTGCACCATCATCCCATCAGTCCTTGTGGGGGCAGGGACAAGGGAGATAAACATCCAGGTCCTGCATGCAAAATTTGTATGGGGCATTCCCTGAGATTTAGGGAAGAATTGTTGTCAGTACACGGTTGTTATTGTTACATACATAACTCCACAGGGCTGGACGGGATCTACCCAAGGGTTCTAAGGGAGCTGGTGGAAGTGCTCAGTGAGCCCCTTTCTGTCATCTACCAGCAGCCCTGGCTAAGCAGGAAGGTTCCAGTTGACAGGAGGCAAAAAAATGTGATTTCCATCTACAAGGATGCTTTAGGGAACTACAGGCTTGTCAGCCTGGTCTTGGTGCTAGGGAGACTCCTGGAGCAAATCATCTTAATGCCATCACATGGCGGGACAACTGGGGGATCAGGCCCAGACAGCATGGGTCTGTGAAAAGCAAGTCCTGCTTGACTGACCTGACAAGGTCTCCTATGACAAGGTGACCTGCTTGGTGGATGAGGGAAATGCTGTGGATGTGTCTAACTGGACTTTAGTGAAGCCTTGGACACCGTTTCCCACAGCATCTCCTGGAGAAACTGTTTGCTTATGGTAGATTGGATATTAGTAAAAATTTATTCACCAAAAGGGTTATTCAGCATTGGAACAAACTGCCCAGGCAAGTGGTTGAATCACCAGCTCTGAGTCTATTTAGAAGACATGTAAATGTGACAGGGACATGATTTAGCAGTGAGCTTGGCAGCACTGGGTTAATGGTTGGACTTGAAGATCTTAAAGGTCTTTTCCAACCTAAATGATTTTATGATTCCATTATTCCATTCCATGAATTGCTACAAAACAGAGTAGCTAGTGGCATTGAGACTTAGGTCTCTGTCCTTTCACACAAAGAAAGAAGAAATAAGATTCATTCTACTTCAGTTGATTCAGATGCTTATACACAGCTCACAGCTTCCCACCTGACCTCCGGCTGCCAGTGCAGTGGGGCACAAGTCTCTCTTAAATCCTCTGTCTTATCTGTAGCTGCAAATAGATAAACTCTGTCCTAAGAATTGATCAAGCAAGTGTCAACTTCAGCTGAGTTGATCGCTAGAAAGGTCTATTTTATGGGCAATGCATAGAGCAGTGTTGTGGGATGAGGGTTTTCTGACTTATTTTGAAAGTCTTCCTTAGGATGAGAAGAATGTCAGCCTGGAGTCTAATGAGCATTAACTTGTTCTCCATCAACTGAAGCAGGCCAGGAGGGCTGGCTGTGGTGTGTTTGCACTAGAGACATGTGATCTTAATTTCTGTGAGTGTGACTTAGCACAGAGCAGCCTGAGGCAGTTTGGGGCAGCTGATCCATCACTTTGTTTTGGTTTCTTGGGATGCTACTTTGCCTTAAGTTGAATTAAACTGCAGAAGCCCTTCTGTGTGCAAGCCAGTCTGCAAGGTGGAGGCTTGCCACAAGATCCCCAGGTGCAGCATATTCAGCAGTTTTGCAAGAAATTTTAATTCCTTTTTTTGGTTTTAGAATCAGAAGCAATTTAAGCATAGAATTCAGAATGCAGGTAGTTCTCCCACATAAACTTGGTAAGAACTTATAATCAGTTCAGCTGCTGTTTTCAGGCAGAAATTACCCATCTGTACTGCTGATTAATATGGCTGCTGACTTAACCAATATTAACAGGCCTTGCTGAAGAGATATTACATTAGAAGTGATTAAAGGTACATTCCAAGCAGCAATGATTATTGGAACCATACTTGTTATTGAAATGTTGACAACATTGATATCAGGATTTGAATAGCCTGCTTGATAGTTAAACTTCTGCCTGGCACAGATTTCTTCTGTATCTGCTCTGTGGGATCCAGATACTACTTCTGAATTGCTGGAGAGAATTATATTCATGTACTGGTCAGTGAAAGGTTGACATTGGTGCTTTTGTCTTGGTAATGTTTCACAAAGATCAGCCTAAAGGAGCAAAAAGCAGCTGCCAACAGAGGAGAAAAATTCAGGTTCTCTAGTCTTTGCATCTTCCAGCTTGTCTTCAGTTTCAGATAGAATGCTTCAGGGTACTCTGTGCTGCCAGATTTTCATTTAACAATGTGTGTGTGTGTGTGTGGGGGTAGTCTAAGGAAAATAAAGATTCTTCATAAAAGGAAATAACATCAAAGAATTATGAACAACTTGCAGATATCAGTGTAGTACAGAGCACTTTATATGAATTATTGGTATTGTCAATTCTTCTGGAGTGTAGAGAAGAATGGAGTCTGCTTCAGTTCACTGCTTAATTCTTAATTTCCTTTAAAATAAATGAAATAAAAGACAGCTTATTAAAGAGGAGGCATTATTTGTATGTTTGGAGGCTGCCATAAAAGGGTGACTTCTATTTTGCTAGTTTTCTAATATTTGTTACTTTTTCAGATTAATAGACCTTTATGTGGTTTTCTAGGGGAAGAATGGGAAGTTGTAATAACACACAGCATGTGTGTGCATAGCTTCCAAATCTTCTGGATAAGTTTGTTGACAAATACCCATCCAACTAAACAAAAGGGGAAGTGCTCTAAAGAAACATCATTTTTTATAAAGCCATCCTGAAGAAAAAAGGCCTTGCAGAATTCTAAATGAAAGAAAACTGCAGAGACAATTCAGACACCAGGTAATCCATATGGAACAGAAAAAACAGTGGCTATCCTGTTTTTGGAAAACACATCATTTGTTGCTCACACTTTGTTAGATATCAGAGATGGACTTCATATAAGGTAATGCTAAATATCTACAGCATGGACAGCTATACCTGCAACATTCCCATTGGAGTTCCTTTACAATCAGTAAATATACAAATAATGACTACCTTTTTCTTTAGGATTTTTAATATGGGTCTCATTGAGAGTTTCTAGGAAGCTGATGCCCTCAACAGTCAAATTGCAATGACACAGTTTGGCACAGGCAGTGCCATATCTGCCAAGGGTATCTTCTGTATTCTAGAGCATATCACATGGTGCTAAATGCCTATGCTTGAGGTTCTGAGTTGAACCCTATTAGTGCTAAACTTGGTCAGTGCCGCCTGGGATTATATGCATCCTTTTATGCCATTTTTCCAATGCTGTGATTGAGTACAAGATGCTTCCCCTAAATTGCTTTAATTCATGTGCTTCTGGGGGTTACTTGTGAGTATTGAATCAAAGAAATCAACAACATTAAACATTTCTGTTAAGAAAGCATTCCATTATTACGATGCTGGGGCTGTGGAGGAGTGTATCTCCATGTTGTGTCCATCTCAACAGTTTTCTCATGAGTTTATATATCCTTTACATTATGAGACTCTGTGAATTCCCCCTCCAAATCCTATCCACTCAGTACTATCCATTGTCTGCAAACACAGCTCCTTATGAGGGCTGTTTCTGTGTTGTGGCTCTTAACGTGTGCACAGTTCCCATCTGCTGATTTAAGGGGTCTTGTATTGTTATGAGGCCCTGGCATTCCTCTCAGGTAGCCACTGTCCCATCTCCCTCTTATCTAAGCAGTTCCTCTTGGTCTTCCTTGATTGAGTGTTCTGGATGGGTATGGGTTTTTATAACTGGATTCTGGTGATGTAGTTTTCCCTCAACTTCACAGCCCCTTGTTGTCTTTGTCCTCAAGCAGTTTCCTGTTGCAGAGTAGTACTTAAACAGCTAAGCAAAAATATTAAACTTATATTTAAGAAGTCAAAGGGTTTAAACAGATGTACAAAATTAAGCAAAACTGCAGAATTATTTGTATAGCTCTTTTCAGTATTTCCCATGCCTCTTATGCAAGTGCAACCCTTCTTTTGGCAGCAGCAAAGGCAAAACTCAGTTGTAGAAAACTTTTAAAACATACTGACTCAAGTTCTATTCAGAATCCTTTTGAAGTACAATGAGTGAGATATTAAATAACTGTGTCGAAGTGTCAGAACATTACTGGAGAAGGAAGAAGAAGAAAAAAATCAAATATAATTATGGGAATCTGAATGGCTGATGACAGGTAAGATGACCAGAACCTTTGCTCTTCTTCCTCACTGTGCTGGAGAGCTGTGCTGTTTGGTGTGCTCAGCACCAGCTGCATTCACCCTAAGTTGTGCCGTCTAATATTGTTCCTCACCAGCTTTTCCATCCCTGTTCACTCTTCTGTTCTTTCTCAATGTTCTGTGCCCAAATGTATTATTTCTCAAACATGAGTCCCCAGTCAGAAATGAGACCAAATACCTAATTCCCATTGATTTCCAATTGGTTTCAGTGCAAATTGGACACAAAGACAAAAATTAGATTCTCAAGTAAATTTTATGAATAAGGATCTTCCTATTCTGAAAAGGCCAAGTTGAAGAGAACAGAGAATGGAAAGGAATAATAAGGGTTTTTTTTTTCCAAAATGAACTTATTTGTTGGATGTTTTCCAGGTTATTTTGAAATGTATTTTGAGGCATTTCAGTTTCTCTATAAGAAAATGTAATAGGAGGCTAGTACAAATTCTGTTTGAGAGAGAGGCAGTATAGAAAAAACTGTGCCTCTCATAATTTAAATCTTAGTGTCAGTTTCCTAGGGGTTTAGGAGTGGCTGGGTTCAATCTTTAAATGGGAGGATCTAATGTTCTCTATGTAGATGTTATAGGTAATTAATAAAGATACATATTTTTAATTGATTGCCAGATTGGGGCTTTCTAGGACAGTTTTGCCATTATTGTTCAGAGTGCAATTGAATAGTTATGTAACTTTGATTTCAGAAGGACAAAGTCATCTTTTGATAACAGCATATTTAACAGGTGTATTTTAGACTAGTTCTTCCACAAATTATGCCTTATCAGTTTATCTAGTAGCTTTTCTGTCAAGCTGAAAATGAATGGATAAAACTTGAAAGGGGTGAAGGAGAATGTTCATAATTATGGAAATACAACTTTGCAATGAAAGGAGATTTTGCTCTCTAGTGGAATCTGACTGGAGTTTATGTAGCAGAGGTTTTTAAGGCTGTATAGATAAATGATGATGATACACTGCCTTTAATATTTAAATCTCCACCTCATCAATCTTAACAGGACTCTTTGGATAAATGACTCTTTTCAGATCTTTGCTGAGAGTTCAAAACATCTGATTGAGACAAGGTGTCCCACTGTGCTGCAGACAGGCCAGTTTTCTGTGACTGACAGCAAACCAAAACCAGTATGGTTATTGCCACATCCAGCTGCCTGTGATGGCTCTTTGTGCTATTTATACATTCATAGAGCCGGATTTTACTTCATTGTTAGTCTAATAAGAGGTCTGAACTCTTGCTACTTGGTCTGTAATAAAAGCAGTTAAATTTAATTGTCACAATATATTCTTGCTTTGGGGTTAGTGTGTAACTATATGTGTATTCTGTGTATATAATATTATCAATGTACACATTGATAATTTTACGTACCATGGTCTTGCTTGAAAAGACCATGTGTTATGATGTAGGAAGCCTGGAAGGTTTTGTGTTTTCTATGTCATCATAAAATTAAAAATTATTGTGATCAATGAGGATGGATTTTAATTTTAAAGTTTTTGATATATATCTGAACGTATATTATGGCAAAAAGTTCAGTGTCCACTAAAAAGGAACAATCCAGTCTTTTGAGGAAGACTGACTGGAATGGTTTATTTACAGAAGAGTTAGTGAACTCAAGCTTAAAGTTGTCAATGTATAAGATCCTCTCGGTGGACTTTATTAAATATTTTCACAGGATTCAAAGTCAGGATTAACACTTCCACTTTTTTGCAAAAAGAAAGTGGAGAATCAGATTCCTTGGGCTGCTCTGGCAGCTTTGCACTGTATCAGCAACACAAAGCAATAACAAAGCTTTTTAACAGGCCTGTTAAACCTGCTTTACACCTGCTTTGCATCACTGGAGTGGTACAAAGCAGCTGATATCCACTGCTGGGTCTGGCTCTACATGCTTAGCAGTCTGCTGCTGGTGCTGGTAGCAGCAAGAGAGTTTTGAATGACCCCAGCACGAACTGCACGAGTGATGTTTGGTAGTGGTAGGGTTGGACTGCTGGTGTGGAAGCCAGAAAGGTATCAAAAGGCAGAGAAAAACCTTTTCTGGTGCTAGAGCTAAACTCACTTGCAGTGAAACTTCAAGTAATTTTTTCTCCTAATGTTTCTTATGTCCAGTGTTTCTCTGCTTCACAGAGCCCTTTTCTAGGAATCCCTTTGGAACAACATTCTTTTGAGACAGAGTGTTTTTCAATAAAAGGAGAAAGCCTCCATCTCTAGTGCCTCTGCCTTCTTTTCATGGCTTCACTGGTTTGAAGTGGCTGACACAGCATCACTGTGGCATCAGTCCTTATCAAAGTGCTGTTTTGTGCTTCTGTGGCATTTTCCTGACCTGAAATCACAGGCATGCCACAGCTGTGTGTGACTTGTGGGCAAACTCATGGATTTGACTTGTGACAAGGACGGGTCACTTTCTATGCCTTCCCTGGAGAATTTGTTACTGAAAATATTTGCTTCTTAATATAAAGCTATGGGGTCTGTGTTTTTGAATTTGCAGTGCATGTGTCCTCCTTACAGGCAGGGTTGGAGACAAAACCTTTAAGTTTATGATGCTGAGCCTGTCATGCATTTTTAGAACTGCTTTGTTAAATTTCACATTGTTAAATGTTTCAATGGGCTTTCCCTGGATGAAGGGTGCTGGCAGTTGGAGGCTGTGCCCCAGGCTGGAGGCTGGTAACACCTTTGAAAATCTTTTTCAGAGATGTCCTATCTCAGAAAGTGCATTGTTTACAAATGGTTTGTTTACAAATGGATCAATTACAATGAATTTAACATCCACAAATGCTGTCAGCCTTTGGCTATTTGCAAGCTCGGTAGTGAGGCAGCTAAAATGTTACTTTGAAAAGAAAGTAAGTGTCTAAGCTTTAAGAAATCATTTTTGGCTGAGCAGTGACTGCTTCAACTAAAATGAACTAAAATGGTGAAAGAAGGCACTGGGAATCTACCTGTGACCTTGTTTCTTGTCCTCTGAAGCTCCCATTGATCAAAGTGCATGCATCTTGCTGGCCTCCTTGCTAAGCTGGGACAACCAGGAAATGACAGTGTTTAAAATTGCCTTTTCTCACCTCCAGCTTCTCAAGAAACAACCCTTCTTTTCAAGCAAAGAGCTATCCACAGCAAGTATTGGATGAGCACATTCGTCACAGGGAGCCATTTGTCAGCTCCAGTTGGGATTACTGCATAATGCTCTTCCTGCTGGCACACAATATGGCTTAGGCTACCCCATACTCCTGTTCCCATAGTGATTGCTGGACTCCTGGTGACTGTTCAGTGTCCTGGTTCAGAGCTATCAGTGCAACAAACCTTGCTTATTTTAAAGAGTCTTTACCAGTATGATTTAACTGTCCTGATTGTCATGACCAAGAAATAAGGACAAGGTCTACAAGTACCTGAATCAAATTCTTCTCTGCTGAAAAAAAAAAAAAAAGAAAGCTATTAAAACAAATTTTAGAACAGAATAGGTGAATTAAGCATCCTATTGCTCCCATTATGTGGCCATATAAAGGTCTTGTCTAACATCATGAGATTGATGCTCTCAACCTCTAAGCAGTGGCAGTTCTTATTATTGCAAATCCACTCAAACAAGATAAAATATGGTAAGTACAAAAAAAAAAAAGCCAACACAAAAAAAAAAACCACATACAAGATGCCCTTCACATCATTTTGACAATGGAAACTGAAAAAATGCTGAATAGCACACAAAGTCACCTGGATACCTCAGATAGATACGGATTGCAAGATAATTAGACACAGTGATGATGGGTAGCACACAGTGCAATAGGTGAAAAATTCTGGTACCTCTTCTGTAACTTCCCTGTAATGGTCTCTCCTGACTGCTAGGATTTTTGTGTGGGTATATAAATGGGTAAGAGAACAGAGTAAAGTGAGTGGCCAGATCTCTCGCATTAGAACAAGTTTGCTGACAAGGCACAGAAATGTGTGAAAAGCCCTGCAGCAAACATTCAGTGTGCTCCATTTTTCTCCACAGGACAGCTGGTACCCAGATGGCCTGGTATCAGAGGAGAAGAAAGCTGATTTAAGCCATGCACATTTCCCCCCACAACATGAGTCGACATGAACACACTGTAGCTGTAAGCAAAGTTTTCTCCCGCTCAAATGGGTGGGACAATGCAGATTATGAGGAAAGGATTGGATTACTGCCTAACAGGCTTTTTGACCTTCTTGGTTAATTATATCAGGTTTTGGAATACAGCTTTATCTTGAAAAGTTGGTCTGGGCTGTCAACATTTCAGAAGAGTTTGGCTTCTGCAGTGCAGTGCTTTCTGGAACAGGTTGCAATGCAAATGATTATGGTTGCTACATGTTCCAAAAATCCAAAATGCAAAATGAACATTTCAGATGAGGAATCCTAGCTGAATAAAGCTAGGATTGATTCTTCAAAGATTCTTCCAAAACAAAAGGATTCTGTGTATTTTCCTTGTCCATAAATGTTGCACAATCTTGGAGTATTGAGATTCTCTGTAGAGAGCACTAATCCTGAGAGACAGTGAGCAAATTTCCACATCCTATTTGCATGCAAAAGATGGATAAAGTAGAACAGTTTTCTCTGTCTTAGGTTTTCTTGTAGGGACAAAATTACCTGAGATATAGTAAACTTTGTGGGTTAGAGTGTCCTGTTCATTTCTAACTTTACCTGAAAATAAATTACCTGCCTGGTTCTTTGTGCCTTCTTTTTATTATCCTTGCATATTTGGGGAATTTATCTTTTTTTTTTAGTGATCAGATACAATGGAGAGTGGAAGGATGGATTTAAGTAGTCAGAAGGATGGTAACAGGCTTTCACATCCATGGGTTGAAGGGCTTGTGAGTTTTATAGGGGATAGTGATGGCCAGTGGTGCAAACCAGATTCCCATCATAAAATGCCATGCTCTGTGTTTCTGTTTTGTTTCATATGTTGCTTTCTACTGGACTCTGTATTCCAAGAAATATGCACAGACAATCCTGACTCTAAGTATAAAATAGCTGAAGTGTCATTTTCCATGTACTCAAAGAAACAAATGGATACATTGGCACTTGCTATGGGTAACAGCTGATTTTTATCAAATAACCCTGTATTATTGAACAGTGTGTCATTATATATACAAGAAACCCTAAAAAAATTGCAACCGGCATCTGAAATTCATATTTTTTTCCTGGATGTGGTTATGGAAAACAGATTATCTGGGACATGTTTCACAGATTTATTATCCAAACTAGAAAAGAAAATTTTTTCACATTTTGTTTGTTTACTAGCTTTTTTTTTCAAAATATTTCTGATTTGTGCAATCAAAAGAGTAGAAAAGAGTCTCTCTGATCTTAGTTCTTTTTTTATAGTGAGCCAGGCACCACCCTGGAGAGTCACAATTGTTTAGATGTAAAATTTGTGTAAAATGCAGATAATTTGTATAATTAGTTCAGTGCCTCTCTCCCAATTAATGAAAATATTAATAATATTTTAATTATGTTCCTGTCTTTCTTTTTAAGCATTCAAGATTTTTTTTTTCTTATTATTCCTAACAGCCAAATCATACTGGAGTCACAATTTGCTTTACAAGTGTCACTAAGTGAGTGAACTGGAGCAGTCTTTGAAGCGATTCATATCAAGTGTTTTGTGCTTTAATCAGCCTTTTTGGTTCATTTCTCTGTATGGTACCTCTAAGGTCATAAACCACTTGATATTTAAACAGCTAAGGATATATTTGCAGGTATTTTTATGACAAGTTTTTCTGAAATTATGATAAATATATTTTCCAGAGTAGGCAGAAGTAATATTTCATGCAAATAGAGCCCTAGTCATACCTGAAGTACTGCAGTTGTGTAATATTATTTTGAATAATGTATCTCTAGCACATGTATAGTTTTTACAGTTATAGTACAACAGGAGTCTCTTAGCTGATTAGAGTAGGTATGGTGATTGAAACATACAGAAGTAAAAATGGAGCAACTATTCTTACCTTGTAAAAAATTTAACCAAAATGAAAATCATCCATCAGGCTGGCAAATTGAGAAGATGTGGCTGTGTATTACCAAAATCACAGCAAGTTTTTTTTCCTCTGCTTCCTGGAATACATTTGTAAATGAGGTAGTTTATATCTTCCTTTTGTGCTTCTATAATTTTAAAAGAATCTGCAGGTTTTCATTTATAGTTCATCTTCCCTTACTGAAGACAGAACCTTTCTGTTACTTTTGTTTTCTGCTTCTAAAACTATAAATTCATCTGTGGATAAGAACTATCAGAAATATTCCTCTTACTTTAATTTAGTCACTTTCAGTCAAAATTCTGCTAAGAAAAAGAGGAGTGTCAAAAGGAACATTGGGGAAAAAAGTGTAACACTTGAATTATAGTGTTTGAGTGTTCCAAGTGGAATCACTCTTACCTAAGTGTAAATGTCTGCATAGAAATGTTTGTTCCAAGTGGTCACTGGAGAGTAATGATTATTTCTGGGTTATGTTTTAGCTGATCTGATTTAGATTTCTTAGGGTCTTCCCTTGCAATGAATTTCAATACAAATATTGTTTAATGTTGAAATATGGACTCTGACCTACAGGTTTGGAAGTGAATGAATGCCAGACAATTGCATTGAATACATTTACATTTGGGGACAGAAGTCCTGTTCTACCTCACACATTTTACTTCCATTTTGAATTCCCATCCTGTTACATACTTCTGTGTTATATTGCACAAACGATGACTTTAATCAAGCCAAGTATTGGGAACACTTGTCATGTTTTAGGTGAGGCTGAACAGGTGGCTAAAATACCAGGATTGATTGTCCAGAGTGGTGTACAGCCTTTTAAAAAATACTGCCATTGAAAAGATATTTTCTCAAATAGATTTTCCCAGAAATATAGCTATGTTTGTAAAATTGGCATTTAAACATCTGGGAAGCAAAAAGTAAGGCTTTGGTTGTTTATACCCATGGGCCATTAACCTTAGGATCAATAACACTGATTTCTCACAGGGTCTGCAAAACAAACTCAGCCTGTAGACTGCAACATAAAAACTGACTTCCAAAGAGTGGTAGATGTAAGCATTTTTATTTACCATGTTCCCTTAACTGTGGCATCATTTGAGATATTCATATTAGCTTCATTAAGCTTGGCAGACACTGCTGACTGCAACAATTTAATGAGCCAAGGAGAATTTAATTGTGGTCTACTCTCAAAGCATGTGTGATGAAGTCCACAAAAAGTAATGGCCATATACAATATCTGAATCAGTGCAATAGAGAATATCTGTGATAAATAGACTATTAAAGACTAATGCCAAAACTTTGGTAAAGGAAAATATAGCGAAAACTGACTACATTTTACATGGGTTTGAAAGTAAAATTTTTTATGCATTCCATCTCTCATAAACAACACATACTTTTAATCTCTCTGCCACATTTCAAAATGAAATGTTCAGGAAAAAAGTTGTGAAGATGGCCCACTGAATGTTATCAGATTTTGATAACGCTGAATCCTATGGAAACTATTCTTACACTGTTGTAATGTGTCTGGTATGTAAAAACATTGAGCTGTCTCCTGTCAAAAGGAAATATATTATTCTTGGAGATGTAGCCCTCAAAGTTTTGCTTTCTCAGAAAAATGATAAAATTTCTGTCCCGCTAATTAGAAGAGCTGTTTAATTTTTTATACTTTCCTACTTTGTAGTAGATAGAGTTTCCTCAGCAGGAAAAAAGAGGAACGTGCTAGGTAAGTGTGAGAAATGAAGTGCATCTGGAATAAAAAGCAGAAAGGCAAAAATCAAAATGTGAAACAATCCATCTAGAAAATGAAGAGACAAAAAAAAAAAGTCAGTCAAATATGAGAAAACAGGTAACAAGTGTGCGCAAACTGGGAAGAATATCAAGTGAAAAATTACATTACATAAAAAATTTATTGACCAGGCTAAAAAAATCTGAGATGACATGAGAAACAAGTTCATAAGTGGCTGAGCCACAGTTTACAACACTAACTGATTAACAGATTTCTTGTTCATATTCTTGAATGTGAAACTGGTGTCCAATTTCATGTTAAATTATTCCAATTATTGTTTCATTAACTGAGATGTTGCTCTGATAATCCTTCCATCATTGGACTGGAATATACAGATTTCCCCAGAATGGTAATGTACTTGATTAAATTGCAGATAGTACCAGAAAAAAGGCTAGTAAATAAAATTTATAAAATGGTATCTTGAGCTGACAAGAAGAAATCTGATTGAGTGTGTTTTTCTTAAACCTGAGTGTCTGTATTTTCTGTCGCTAATGAATTTTGGTTTTGAAACAAAAGTACTGCTTTTTTTGTTGGGCAATAAATAATGAATGCTCTTGTAAGGAGAAGCCAAGTTACCTTCTTGATTTTAATTCAGTGGTAATTTAATTGTTAGAAGAGTTTGGATTAATGTAAAAAAGTTCAGAAAATGCAATATATGGAGGATAAAGAAATGAATTTACTGCAACACAATTATGTTGTCTAAATGTAGCCAAGTTTTACTGACCTTTTTTTAGTGCCTCTATAAAAAATACCATAGAGTAACAGTATGATTTTTGTTGTAAGAATCCCCTCATGGACTTGAAGTTCAGTCATGTCTCAAAGTGGGGCTAATTTTAAATCCAGATTAGGATTCTCAGGGCTAATCCAATGGTGGTTTTAAAATCTCCAGGGATGGCAGTTCCACGGCATGTCTGATCATCCTGTTCCAGAGGCTTAGCCATTCCCATATAAATGAGTATTTTCCAATGTGTAATCAGCATTTCCCTTGTTGCATCTTCTAACCACTGCCTCTTGTCCTTTACTTGTGCACCACAGTGGAATTCTATGTGTCTTCTCTGTAACACTCTTTCATGTTGTAAATGACTGCAGTTAGATTTATCTTTCACCCTTCTCTTCCCCAGGCTTAACAAAACCTGATTTTATGAAGTGTTCCAGAAATTTTGATCTACAGGAAATTATATGGAATTCAGTTTGATATGGAATACTCTCATAAAAATCTCTGCAGTGATCATCTGAGTTCATGGGAGTGTAGACATGCAGTGAACATCCTCTTTTGATCCTGCCCCTGTGCATCTGCATTTGCCCCATGACGCAGGTTGTGCCTGGTTGCTTCATTCCAGGAATTCATTCTAGGTCATGCACCAAGTGCTCTTGTGAGGGAGGATTTCTGATGTGTGTGTGAGAGAGATGCAGTATCTTTAACTGGAGAGGCTGCTAAAGGGCTCTGTTTAAGCACATATAACCTTCACTTATAGGTTATTACCTGTGTGGAAATGCAGCTGTATCATTGCATCGTGGAGGAGTAATCTAGGTTGGAAAGGACCTCTGGAGTCATCTGGTTCAGTGCCTGGCATAACACAGGCCACACCATCCTGTTAAAACTAGGCTTGATGAAGGCACGTTGGCTTTGCCCAAGAGCTTTAGGGCTAGAGCACTCAGGAGAGTCCAGGTCTGTCCCCTCCTGCATCCAGGGTGGTTTTGATCTGCAAATCGCCCTGCAGACAGGTCTTCACTGGCCAGGCTATGGGGGACAGAGCCATAGGGTCACCCTCTTGGGTGGAAACTATACTGCTGACAAAAAGGGATCAAGCTAAATATTTTGTACAAGTGGATTAAACAGCTCCAGGAAATGCTGCCAGGTGTTGGAAAGTCAGTGTTTACTCTTAAATGCCCTAAATGGGCAACTGTGTGGCTTTGATCTATTTTCCCATACAGTTCTCCTACATAATTTGGGAGCAAGTGCAGATCAGGAACCTTTTCCAGCTGTCAGTTTGCATATGGCCATCTCATTTTGAAAGTTAGGAAAGTTTAGAGATATAGATGTGTTATTCTATGACCACAGTGTCACTGCAGGCCTCCAGCTGGGTAATAATTAGCATTAAGTCCATGATTGCAGAAGGCTGATCAATTACTTTATCATCCTGTACTATATTATCCTATACCTCTTAAGAAACTCAGTAACTTCTGCAGCCAGTCTGATACAGCTTTGACCTAACTGGTCAATTAATCCAAACACCATCCAATGTCCAATTAAGAAATCACCCTTTGGTAAACAAATCTCTATAACACATTCCACATGTGCACAACGGCAGGTGCAGTGGAGATAAGAATTGTTTCTCATTTTTTTCTCTGATCTTCTCACAGCCTTCCCGGGAAAATGCCTGGGAAAGTCTGTGCCTGCTCTCTGTGGCCAGAGAGCTGCTGCCACACCTCATGTTCATAGACATGAACACATCTAGTTTGAGTAAATACTGTCTTAGAGAAAGATGGAGTGCATTAGAAGCATGATTCACTCCTGGGGCTCACTCTCAGGATTGCCCTGGACTCTTGTCACTCTCCTGAGAGGTTCCTACATTTTACATGAAATTGTTGGCTGTTAAAATGTAGCAGTAGAAGCTATGACCACTCACACAGGTGTGCTAGTCTGGGCTAAATGCCATAAACTCTGGGTTACAAAGTCAAACATTTGCCATTGCCATTGCTTCTTCTGTCTCCAATTCTGTAAAGTTTTAGTTAATCCACAATAGGATCTATGTTCCCTTTCATAAATGCTTAGAATGGACAGGTTGAGTGTTTTCCTGGTAAGTGGTAATTGCCTTATCTCTTCAGGCAGAGAACCCTTGCTTCCCCACTGTCAAGATGAGCACAGGAGCAAGTGGGAGTTTATATGAAAGCAACAAATGGTATGTCCTTCTCTGGGGCATTTCAAAGGAAAGCAGAGGACACTTCACTTGATGGAGGAGATGTGCTGGAAATCCCAGCTTGATCACTTATCAGAGGGATTTAAATAGGAAGATATCATCTGAACCAGACCAGGAGTAGATGATGAAGTTACCTGTTGCTCAGCTCTACAGGCCTGCTGGTCTGCACAAATTTGCAAGCTCAGCAGGTGGCTGGGTGTCAGCTGAGTGTGAAGTTATTTTCTGTTTGGCACAGGCACTTATGCAGGCATATCTCTGCTCCTCTGTTCTTAAGTATTTTCTCAACTCACTCCTGCCAAAGAAAGGGTAGATGTGTACCTGCTGTGTTCAGGATGGTATATGTGTCTGGCATGGTGTCTGGCTTGTGCATGACACAGCCTGCAGTGTCTAATCATGTGGCTGGACGACTGTATGGCAGTTCTGTAAGCCATGAAGCTAGCCAGGATTTGGAACTTTAGGTTCTTAAAAGGTAAGGTGGCTATATCTACATCTCTATCTAATAAGCAATAAAATGTATTTTATTTTAAAGTGTTTGTTTAGGCACTTGCAAATGGAAATAGTTGCCTAACTCTTTTTAGGATTTTACCTTTCAAAATCTTGGCTGGAGGCCCAAATACATGTGCAAGAACAAACTGAGCCTTCTAAACATGGCAATCAGCCATTACCAGTTGCTGAGAGCCCATGTGACAAAAATAGTGCCAAGTCCTGGGCCGTGAAACAGATCAGCTCAGTAGCAGCCATCACCTGCAGCTGCTTGTTGACTTGTTGAATCTAATTTGATAATGAGAAATGCATTGGGCTTGACATTAAATACTTGTACAGACAACCAGAGAGAGGATATTTAAGAAGTTTTGGATTAAAAAAATCAGAGATGAGGGATGGAAGACTATGTTCTTTATCCTCATAGCAAACTTCAGAGAAATATAAGGAGAGCACAAGGTAACGTTTAGGTAATAAATGATAATGAGTCTATTTGGTATTACTGAGCAGTACAGGCTAAGAAAATGAATATTTTCATTTGAAAGAGAGATGTGGCTTCAAAAGAGTGTTGAAAAGTATCACTCCTTGACATGCAGGCCAAGTTATGCTGTTGAAACAGATGTTTTTGTAATCCAGATCTGGCACTCTCCCCTAAGGATATGTGAAGTGTGATGGTATCTGTTTGAGAACTTTTGATTTAAACTACCATCCAATTAACTAAAATGGAATGATAGAATAATACTGATGCAAATTTAGGGGTTTTTTACCAGCAGAACATTTTTTAAAAAATTTTGTGTTTCTTGAAGTCACACTGCTGTGAAGTTAAATTTTCTTTTTGAATGAATAAAATAATTTAAGTAAATTCTGTCAGTGAAGGATGATAACAGCAAAAATGCTACTTCTAGGCAGAAATCTCTCATTTGTTATAGGATAATTAAAGTGTAGCATCAAATCTTCATATACAAATACATGTATTAACACTGGCTAGTTTAAAAGGAACTGGAAACTATACTAATTTTCCAAGTTTCATTTTTAATGTTATTAAAGTGCAACCAGCTGGTACTGGATGGTGAAAATCTTTGAAACTCTTTGTTGTGAGATTTCCAAAAATAATGCCACAAAGAGCAGGAAATCTTATAAGGTTTAGTAAAGAAGTTTTGAACACAGATATTACAGACTGGATTCACTCTCCACAGACAATTGCATACATGAGGAGACTTAATGCACTTATCTCTGAACACACTCCTATGTGGCTGAAACCTTCTAACAGGAAGATTTTTGGCATTGACATTCTAAAACTTTTCATAATACTTTCTGACTAGATCCCTGTATACACCTCCTTTTAGTCTCTTTATTGTGCACCGAAAAGCTTTATTTTTCGGATCTTTTATTTATTTTCTGTTCTTTTCAGGTCTTCTTTTCTTTTGTATCTAAAAGCCACAGCTGTAGCTTGTTAACAACCTGGAAAGACATGGTTGCTAAACACTATTTAGTCTGTCTAGTCTATCCTCATACATAGTATTGAATTTAAATGCTCTGGGTTTATATTAAGTAATAAAGCAAGAATTCAAATTACTTAAATTTTTGTGCATTTTATGGATGTTCTATGAATTCAAAAAACTATTATAGATACTGCATTTACTGTAGATAGTAGATTTTAGATTTTGTGTAGCTGGATTATTAGTACCAATAACATAATTTTTACTATATATTTTCTGGAGGTGTTCATAATATGCTGTTAGTTTGAAAGCAGAATAAGAAATGCAACAGTTTCTGCTATAGCCCTTTAAAATCTATTGGTCTCAGTTGCTAACAAGCTGCAATTCTATCTGGAGGAAATAAAAAAGCATGTTTGATATTTGGTGTGAGAGAGAATCCAAAGCTAACAGCTAATTTATTGGCTTCTGTTCACATAAGTTCATACTCTGGCATTTCTGAATCACTTGGGATTTAAACAAATCTCCACATGCAAACTAAAATTCCACTGGGTCCATAAAGTTGTTTTTAAAATGTGTTTTCAAGTCCTTGAAGCTTTTGATGTGCATTCATGTGAAATTTGAGCCAACTTTGACATGTGGCTTCCAAACCCTTGGGTGAACATGAGCTTACATTCTGGAACCTGAAAGCAGAGCTGCAGCACTATCAAAACTTGCTTGAGACTTTCACAACAGGTAAAGTTAACCATGGCTTGAGGCTAAGATGCACTGCAGTTGATTTTATCAACAAATTCTTCTGAGCTTAATTTTTTTTTAACTTTAATGTTTATGGGAGAGCACTAAAACATTGGACTAAATGGGTGTCTCAAAAATAAACTAACACATCAATTGTCTGAAACATGAGTTGAAGAGTCAGTGTTTGATAGACTCCACTTTGGGACTGGATAAATCTTTTGTTCATATGCACTGACTGCAACCAGTAGACAAGATAAAAATTACATCACAGGAAAATAAAAGGGAGATTTAAAGAAAGTGTGAAGGAAAGCAGTTTCTTAACTGTACTGTAGCTGTTCAGCTTACCTCCAAGCCCTGTTAATTCACCCGAAATCAAACACTAAACATATGGTAGGCGCAGATGGTTCATGCAGCTGCTCAAGCCTAGAATTCAGGTGGGTGTTTCTCTGCAGTTTTATCATATTTTCTTTCAAAACTGAGTTCCAATTTTTAATGAGGAAGTTTATGAGAATGCAGCAATAAAAAAATGTCTCAGGTTAAGAATGCTGAGAATAGACAGTACCTGCATTTGTGCTAACTTGCATTATGTCCTCATGTCAGGCCCTGGACCTGAAATGGGGACCCTTAGAGCACTTTTCTCAATGGTTATGTCAGAATTTGCTTAATATCTATCCTGTACATGGGTGCTGAGATTGCTGTACAAGCTCACCACCGCACAGGAAACAATACTAGATTTATTTCCCCAGAGAAGATAATGGTGAGGAAGGACTCTCAATAGAGCAGGTGGCCAGTGGGAGTTATTGGAATCAGATAAAAGTTATTTAGAGAGTTTATATGTGCTAAGTGTTCATACCAAGATTATGTGATGCTTTGGGCCAGTGTTTTTTTCCTTTGTAGAGCAACAGACTAAATCAAATATGTCCTAAGAAACACAGGATCCCACCAGATGGTCTTGTTCTCTGTTCTGTTCTCGGCCAGTAAAGTACTCAATATGAATTGTGGATGTTAGGAGAATTTAGTATTAATATTTCCCACATCAACATCCTCACTTGTTTCTTGCCTTCTCTGCAGAGCTCTCTTTCACATTTAGAAATCTATCAGAAGGAGATCTGCAATTATTTCTCTCTGGATCCCTGTGTCTTTCTCATTACACTGGTATTGTCTATTTTATTACCCTTCCTTAGATTATGTGGAAGAGTCACTAGTGCTGTGCTGTCTGAAGGATAAATCTCACAGAGCTGGAACCAAGGTGCTCTGCTTTCAGTGGATTGATTGCAGCAGACCTGTCTGAAGGGACCCAGCATTCCAATTCACTGAGACACTGTGGTTTTAGGTGGCTGGCTAAAGGCTTCAGAAACACAATTAGTTTAAATATAATTTCTGATATTTTCATTATTTCAGTATCAAAAATATAATTTCTGATATTTTCATTATTGAAATAAAGTTGCAGGTTTCACAGACTGTGAGAACAGGTTTTGTTCTTAAGATTAAAGAATTGAAGTCCAAAAATTGCAGTCCTCTGGATCTCACCAATCAGCTGCCTAATTCTAGAGCTGTCTGAATAACATATACAAAATCACTAGTAAGAACATGTGATACAACTAGTTAAACAACTATTTTTACCCTGCTCTTTGGACTTGAGAATCTTGATCAAAGGAATGTTTCTTCCAGAAGTTTAAAAAATGATGAGTCAGGCAGAGTTGATCTAATAATTTGATGAAATAAAAGGGATCATTCTTCTTCTCCTGCCCTCACCTGCTCTGTGTGCACCCTCAAACTGTACCTTGCACAGCTTCTGGAGTTTGTCAAAGCATTGATTTATTTACCAGAATTTGGCAGATAGCTAACCTAGCAGTAAAATGAGTATTTTCCTGATTTCAGCTGATCACTGGGGAACCATATAATTGTCAGAATTGGACGAAGGGAGAGGAGAAGAGGAACAGAATGGGGGTTATAGGACCATCATTCACTGGAGCAGTTGCCAAGTAAATCTGAGGTTGGTTCAGCTTCCTTGCTACAGCTCATTTTACAGAGATGATGCCTGATGGATGGATGGGATGAGGACCTGTGGCTTAGTAAAGTGTTTCTCTGTTAGCTAACTTGGATTTCTTCACGCTTCTAAAAAATATTTTGTTGAGGTGTTTTTCTTCCTCTACTCATTGACTGTATATAGGACTGTGAATTTTAGCATCAAGTTACTGCTAGGCAATACATTGCTCAGCTTTGCAGTTCTCAACTCCATGCCAGATCTACACCTTTTTCTGTGAGACTTGACATTGAAATTATCTTTGGTCTTTTCTGAGGCAAAATTCATGTAGATTAAAATTCAGTTCATGCTTTTCCTGTAGAAAAAGGGGAGACAAAACAGAGAGGAGATCACTAGTTTTAGCTATTTTTTTTTATTTATACCAAGCAAAGCTACCCACCAGCTGATGATCTTGTCTGTTTTATTTTATTTTTGGCTCAAACCATTCTGATTGGGGTTTTTATTTACCTTTGTTTAAACAGGCTTATCTCCACTGCAATTTTAAGCATTTTTAATATTGAGAACTACAGGAGGACCTCTAGATATGGGCTTTTAAAAATTTAATATAAGTCCTTTTAGATGAAATTGCATCAGGATATGGTTCCTTTCTGCTCTTCAGTAAAATTTCATTAAGTGGTTCAATCTAAAATATTGGATGGATTTATCTCAGAGTATATGCTTTTATTATCCCCTTCAAAATAAAACACTTCTCTGAGAAAAAGATCGAGAGGTTCCTCTCTACTGATATGACTACAGTGCAGTAATAATTGAGGTGACTCCTCGATCCTTTGTCAGGAAGGGCATTTTTCTGCCTGGAAGGCTTCATGTAAATATATTGTCCTTACTGTGACAGAAGCCCTCCACAGTCTAACCTATTTCATCAGGAACCAGAGGAATGAAAATTATAGGAAATCTAAACCTGGATTTGTTGGTTATGAAAGAAGTAAAAGATACAGGGGAGCACTTTAGGTGAAGCGTTTTGCTGCAGAATAGTGAAATCTAGATTCTATTGACCACATAAAATCATAAGTGGTCCTGTTAAATTAAAAATTAGATTTATTTTTATTTTAAAAATAATATTGTAATGTGCCTTAGTGCAATATTAGTCACAAAATTTTATCTCAAGTGAATATTGTCCTAATGGGTTTACTTCTATTTAAACCACTTTTTTTTAAAATTACTTTTTAAAGTTGAATTGACAGCTTTTCATGAATTAGTCTGTGAAAATGTGGGTCAGGCTAGGTATCTCGTTTGTAGGAGAAATTAGGGGTGTGTATGTATTAAGAATTTATGTATCCATGGTGAGTTGAAAGGATTCTAAAGTTATTTAGAACCTTATAACCCATTAATTATTTTTTATTCTTGCTTGCTCAATTTCTAATTACCATTTTAGGATTATTAAAGAAGTAACTTTCAGTACAAGAGTCATACACATTTTCATGCCTAACACTGCATCTGAGATACATTCAGATTTTTTAATCTTTGTACAGGTTTGAGAAGAAAAACCCATAAATATTAGTTCAAAGGATCACAAATATGTCCATGTGATAGTGCTTTATGTGTATGTTCATGAACCACCTTTGCATACTGAATTTCAGGTTAAAATATCTCAAACATACCAATACTGAACATGAAATAAAAGTTTTCATCTCAAAAGTAAGTTTTCTTCTTTTTTAACTTACACAAGAACTTGGCTTACTTTTCATCATTATATTTGCCTTTCTCTATATCTGCTTTTGGACTATTTCCAAACAACTAGAAGTAAAAAATACAATTCCTTTTCTCCTGAGATTTTCAGTCCAAGTTTTCTCACTTCAGAGTGTAACAGGGCTCTGACTTGATTTTTAAGATGAATAATAGTTTAGATGAGATATACAAACCAAATTTTAGCTTAGTTTAGGACACTAAATGCATTTATTCATCCAGAGTATGGACAGAATATAAAGTGGTGATTGTACAAAAGCTTCAGGAATCAATGATTCTAGGCACACCAGTGGATTTAGACTAGGTTTTTAATCTCTCAGCTCTGATTTAACAATAAAGCACAAAGAAGCAATTATATATTAATTTTTAATTTTTTTTGCATGCTGTTTAGTTACATTTTATTTGTTAATGGTGGTTTCGAAGCACTATGTGAAGCTGCAGATCTTTTGAATTTACTCCCCAGAAATCAGTTATTGAGCTGAGGTGGCACCAAATGGCTCAGCATTTTGTTTTATGGTCAGTGAATGAAGCCTGATGGAACTTTGCAAACAGGAGTACATGGCAAGCAGGTGCAGAGGCACAGTCAGGATTAATGCCAAAGCTTGGATGTTGCCACATGCTTGCAGAAAAGGAACGCTTCCAAGTGCTGCTGTTGGGTACAAAGGAATTTCTAATCCCACCTGAAGTTCATCCAGAATCTTGCAGTAGAATAACTAAGTAACCTTCTAGTAAAATTGCTAATCACCTTTGGGACAACAAAATGTAAACAAAGAAATGATCTTAAAAAATATTATTGAAGCTTGTAGCATTTTAACGACCTGGCAGCTATGACAGTATTGCTTTACAAACAAACAGAAGCCAATACCAATTTGTCTCTTGGGCAGGGAAGTAATTGTGTAATAACTCAGATTAGGTCTTTTGCTTTTAGAACAAATCTCAAGACTGCATAATAAGGTATATTTAGAATCATAGAGTTTAAGTTGGAAAAGTCCTGTTAGATCATATAGTCCAACTGATAAACCAGGACTGCCAAGTCCATCACTAAGCCATGTTCCTAAGTGCAGGGGTCGTGGCTCAACCATTTACTTCCCTGGCAGCCTGTTTCAATCACTGACAGCCCTTTCCATGAAGAATTTTTTCCTAATATCCAGTCTAACTCAAGCTGCAGTGTAGCTGCAGTGGAGCAACTTTTTCAGTCCCTTTTCTGTAGAGTTAGTGAGCAGGCAGGATATCCTCCATGCAGAAAACCATGATGTTTTCTACCTCACTAGCTACTTCAGACCCTGTGATGTCTGAAAAAGTATTAGGAAATGAGTAGAGACTTATTAAACAGGAAACACTGGAGTGAAGAATAATATTGCTGAATTCCCTATTTCTGCCACGAGAGAGACCTAAATTGAATGGTTCTATAAAATTTGAGGTTGCCTCCTATAAAATACTGATAAGCAAATAAAATTACGTTTAGGCTATCATGCACATCTGTTGATTTCCCCAGTGGAGTTAATTTTAGATCCTGTGACTGGAGGAAGAGACAAAGAATTCCAGCTGAATGCAGAAGGAAGATGCCTGGCATCAAATGCCAAATTCCTTATCCTGGCTTTGAATCAGACATACCTTGCTCCTAAGAAGGAATTGGAGCATATAGGAAGTGATACTGGGGAAAGAGTGTAGGAAATGATACTGCTGAAAGAGGGAAGTGAAAACCCAGAAAAGAAGGGTGTACTAAAAGTGAAGAAAATAATTCTCTGGAGACATGTCCATTGGCAAATTTATGTAAATGAACCAACAGAAACGTAATAGAGATCTTCAGGAATTACACAAAATACTCACTGAATGCTTGTCTCTGGTACCATTTTCCAAGCCTTTCATAAAATTCGTTAGTGACAACATCAGATCAAGACCTGTCAATTTAACGGGATTAAGGTGTGCTTATTTCTCATAATGTGTAAAGAAATAGCTGGCATGATGTCTGGCCCCTTTGATTCCTTAGCTCAGCAAGCCAGCACACACTTCCTTGAAGACTGTTCTTAGCAGGAATTCAGACCAGGTCTTAGACCTATGCTGCAGTTTCTTAGTGAGACCTTTTGACCATTATACTCTACCAGTTACCTGATTTTTCAGCACATGAATTATAGTAAAAATATATAGAAATGTGTGGACTACAAAGATGCATGTATGTATACATGTGTAGTCATAACATGCAGTATATCTTTTCCCCCAATATTTTAGAGAATATCTCTGTAAAAGGATAGCCATTTCAAATTTGTGGTCATGGTGGGATTCAGGAGGCAGCAAAACCAATGGAGGATGTACTGTATATAGTATTTGTGCTCTGCTGCATGGAAATACAAAGCATAACAGGAGTAATTAGTTATTATTAAACTCCTGTCCAGTCTAATGGTCAAGTTTGGAACAGAAAAATACATGGCAGGAAACTGCTGCTCTTGGGAGGGGAAAACTGCAATAGAGCAGGACAACCTTCATTTTTCAGAATGCTTTAGAGAGCAGTGTTAAAACAAGGTTCAGAATAAGTGGCTTTTGAAAAATTGCTTTTAAAATCATGTCATAAACATATTTAATGCATGAAACAAGATGGAAGTCTGTGACCTACTTCTTGAAGTGGTTTAGATGTAATTTACACTTAGGAAATGCGAATTACACGCAGAATTGTAGGATTTTTGATTTGCATCATTAAGTGTGTAAAATTTATTAGGGAGACACTTTCATCTTTGGGGAGGTAGGAGTGTAGCCACTGTCATATGAGCATAGTTGCATTTCTGGGTGTGAGGTGTAGGGGTACTCATGTAATTTGGTGACATAAAGGAAAATAAGGTTTTAATGCAGGCATGAGAACATAATTTCACCCTACTTTCAATGGATACATTGAAACACAGTCAGAAAGTTGAACTGTGACACCTTTTCAATAAGTAATTTAACTGAATAATATGAATAATATGAACTGAATCATGCCCATGTTCCTGTGATGTCCAGATGTGCTAGATCTCTAACAGAGCCACTGCAGGTAAATGCCTAAACCAACATCAGTTATGTCCAGGCCCTCTTCACAGTATGGTCCAGCCCTAGAATTTCTGTGTAGGTTTGCTGACAGTTTGGCTAACATTCCTCTCTAACTAGTTCCTGCTTATTATGGACCACCTTCCCAGAATACTGAAAGACACAGATATTGGATAAATATTTGACACGGAAGGTAAATGGCACAGAGTCCCCTTAGAGTATGCAAAAATTTGACTTCTATTACATTCATCTTGCTACAACTGACTCCAGCTATCAGTTCCTTGAATCCCCAGTGATTCTTTTCTTTCATGTTAGACTTTCAAGGATTGCTACAAAAGGCAAATTTTTAGAAACTGACTTGTATTAAAAAGAAATCTAGACTTTACATATTTGCTGTGTTGTCAGTGGTTATGCACTGTGTATCTCAGAGCCTATCTCTGCCTGTCTCAGCAGCTTGCACATGCAGCAGTTGTAGGTATAGCATTATGTGGGACAAATCCTCTGTGTTTTGAGCTGAGGAAGCAGTTCATTTTACTTAAGCTAGTGATCTCACAAAGCCTTTCCACTTGATGAAATTACTGATAGATCAATTGCATTTTATTTATAATAAAGCTATTGTTTAATAAAGTCAGTTTAATCTGGAATCATATCTGCATGAAGTAGGTAAACTAGAATAGTTAAGGCAAAAAAGGAGAATACATTGTGTTAATCTATGCTGTCATTATATCAATCAATTTCCCTAACTGACATGTTATAATGGCCTGATTCTATGAGACTGGAAATGTATCCTTCAAATCTTATTTGCAGCAGTGCATATGAATTTATTTTTAAAAATTGTTTTTATATTTATTTACTTCATTGCTTGCCAGATGATAGAGATTTCTGGATATGGGCAGTAATATTCTACACTCACACCTCTAATTTATGTATTCTGCTCTCAAAGGTCAATTTGCGAGATAATAAAATCTGCAGCAAAGTTACTCTATCCAGACCTAAATTTTTTAAGCTGAATTCGACTTAGTGAAATTATGAACCTTTCCAGATGTGCCATGATAATGGAATAGAAAGCATACTCTTGAAGGAGAATGAATTTTGGTGACAGGTGTGTTGGCAGTGATTTACAGATTCCTTCAGAACGGCATAAAAAGTCTTTATTTTCCTGTTATAATTAGATGAGTGTGTATCCCATTTTTTCTGATTGCTGCTGGGATTTTTCCATTAAGAATGAAAAGAAGCAATTGCCTTGTAGGGCCTTATGAATCACAATCCCAGATGACATGTTGGTGGGAAGGCAGCGTTTCCTCAGATTTATTGGACCCACCAGTTCCTGCGTGGTGGCTCTTGTGTCAGATGGAGGAGACAAGAGGCACCAAGATGTTGGTGTTTGAAGCCTTTCTCTGCCTTGGAACGCTGATGTCATATTACTTAGGAGATGTAATTGCTTTTTCCCAAATGGCTAGGACTTAAAACCTTCTGTCAAATGCAGCTAGAATTGCCCAAAATTCAAAAGCTGAGGGTGGGAGATGAAACAGGTGGGGTCTGATGGATGGGCAGTGACTGACTGGTGACCACACACAGACTCTGTGCTCCCTTTTCACCTGAAAGCAGCATGAGTGTCTTCCCTCACCATCTGGGGATGAAAGAAGAGGCACTTGGCAGGGTTAGAGTGACCCCACAGTATCTCCTGCCACCTCTAGCAGTTGACACAAAGTGCTTTTAGCCCTGAGGGAAGATTGGTATTAAATGTTAAATTTTACAAGGACATAGGTTCTGACACAATATTTTCACTCCCCTTGTGGTTTTCCTTAAAATTAATTACTGGCACTTTAAATGCCTCTTTTATTCTTGTATTTCTTCTGCTTGTCTCTGGATCTTGGCTAACAAACCCTTGGCTTCTCAGCAAAGGTCTTCTCAAACCTCTCAGAGATGGATTTTCACACTGTTCCTCATCTCTGGAGTAAATGCTCAGCATCCATGAAAAAAAAAATGAAGTCAATTGGGTTACTATAGATTTATATGGTGTAGAAAATATTGTCACCTTTTATTTCTCAGGTTTCACTTTTTTTTATAATCTAGTGGGGAATGATGAACCTTAGTCACTGATCCAGAGCACATTCATTCTGTCTCTGGCTTTGCTGGCATTGCATAGTTTTTCTTAAAATAAATATTAGTTTGCTGTCAAAACAGAGTCAAGTCAGTGAAAAGTGGGAACAAGATGTGAAAAAGTCAGAATTGGTAAAAAAAAACCAAAACAACTTTATGTGGCACTGGAGCCATTAGTAAAATCTTTGTTTGTTACTGTGCTTGCCAAGGCATCTCTGTGAGTGGCTATGATCCCCTAGCCCCTGGTAGTTGGATAGCTTGTAGAAATAAGCTGTTTGGGATTGTAATGAGAATGTTTGTTCAGGTTTTTTTGGTATTTTTTCTCCTTTGTATTAATCAGCTTTATTGGTCCCTATTCTATGCCAAAGACTCCGAGGGTTTTTTCCCTGAACTCCGGAGACTGTGATGTATAGAGTATCCTCAGTTTCTGTAGAATCTGAAGGGAACTGAAGGGCTTTCCAGGCCAGCAGCTATACCATGTGTTTATATCCTGTATTTCCTTTTTCCCTCACCTAAGAGTAGTGAAGAAATCATACAATGTGGCTGCATGTTTTGTGCTGCAGGCAATAGCATGTCTCTAAAAGGTTCTGCAAGCACAAGAGTAAATATGATAGCTTCTGGGCATATTCCAAGACTGAAAAAAACCCCTTCTGCCTCTCCTCAATCTCCTTCTGTTTGTAGACATGAACACTGTCAACAGCATTTGCTTCACTCAGGGGAGCATATGCATCGCAATATGGCCTTTAATTACTCAGTTGTAAACTGTTCCTCAAGTAATATGGAATTGTGTCCATATTGCTCTGTAACCTCAGATCACTGCTGCTCTGCATGGGCCCCGTGTGTGAGACATACGTGGAATTGCACAGTTATATGTTATAAAATATTTACATGTTTTAATGCTGTCTGTAGACACATCACTGTCTAGAAATAGTTTTCTATTTAGAAAATAGAATTAGTTTTCTAAAACTAATTTTTAGTTTTAGAAAATCTCACTTTGCGAAGGCTGCTGCTTGCAGTGCACCCACACACTCAGCACAGCTCTGGTGACTGTGTTTGCCTTGGAGGACAGATTCTCGCTGACTTCTCAAGATACAGCTGGTGTTGTGACCTCAGAGAGGTTCCTGGGAGCAGTCATGCATGGGAACATGATTTTCAACTGTGATGAATATACACAGCATTGTGAGTTTATGCTGAAAAACTGCAAACATTTGCCTGCCTTCTTTTGGAATTCCTAATGATTGAAGTTTCTATTAATCTGTTGATTTCGGAGCTATTGTTTGAAATACAGACCTTAATTCTTCCACCTAGACATGCTTGCACAGATGTACTTATGTAGAATTCTGCAGGACTTAAATCTTACATTGCAATAGGCTGTTTTTTTCATTCTTTTTCTTCTTCTTTTTTTTTTTTTCCATTTTTGATGCCTACTCTGTAAGTTAAGAATGGACACATTTAAATTTTTCAGAATCAAATGCATGACCTAACATTTCGTGCAGAATGCCAAGACATTGCAAAGTGTAACTTTAAGGATGAAAATGGATATTGGTAAAAGGAAATGCTGATGTATCCAAAACTCTGCAGTCCCAAAGGATGCCACTGTAATGTAATTTGCTAGAGATTAAAGCAAGAGGGGAAGGGTCTCTACTGCCTGCCATACTGCACTAACAACAAACACAGCAGATTTTAAAATGATTAATGGTGAGAGGATAAAAAACCTATTAATTTTAACAGATGTTAATAAACAGTATTTAATTGGAAGAAGGCTGTACAGGATGTCTGATATTTATTTATGTCCAGTCAGGTGTACAAAAAAAGAAGAGTATAAATTATTCCTGACATCTTGATTCTCAACAGAATTCTGTTGCATGTAGAAAAGCTATGCAATATCTTAGTTTATTATAAGCTATGTGACCTGTGTGTGTGGATATGAAATGAAGTGTTGACAAATGCTTTCTTCTAAGCAGAAACAGTACTGTCAGTCTGGAAATGTGGAATTGCTGTGCTTTAGCTAGCACTAACTCTTGGGCTCTGTTCCGTCATTTTGAGGTGTTTGCTGTAATGTGTAAGTTTGAGGAAAGGTGCTTTTTGCCAAACCTGACATTATGGGTTTTTTGGGGGAAAGTACCTAAAATCCCCCTCTTCTTCTAACCCAGAGGCAGACAGCAATTATGAAAACAAAAAGTATCATATAGTAGAGACCTCAGGGATATATCTATGGAGGAGCAGATGTACTGTAATCTCAGATGCAGCTGTGAAGTGCCCAGATCTTGCCCAAGTGCACTGAAGCCCGATAGCAGAGCAGTTCTTGGAGAGAGGAGGATGATAACTGGAACCTTCTTACCTACTTCTCTCACTGTTAGCAGGTAGGCTTGCTAGATGGAATCATAGTCCTGTAAAAAACATTAGGATATTAGGCTTGCTTATTTTTAATTTGTCAGGAAAAGAAAAATATCAAAGGTTGGTCCAACACCCATTCAAAGGAGCAGCTCATATGCCTTTAGTTGGTTTGCAGTTACAATATTCATTGCAATATTACAATATTGCAGAATTACAATATTCATTCAAATTCCAAAAGAAGCCTTTATCTAAAATTTCTTCCTGTCTTCTCCTCTGTGACAGTGCCAGGCCTGGGAGCACATACAATGCAGTCTATCTATTAAATAACCCAATTTGTCTCAGCTGCCCAAAGCAGATAGAAGGCGAGCTCTTGTAGATTAAAAAAAAAAAAAAATTAGTATTTAGATTTAGGTTTTATTTCCAGTGGATTAAGTCTTCAGTCCTTAGTATCTTCTCAGACACCTCAGTTTAGTGTCCCAGCACTAAATGGGCCCAGAGATGATGACTGTATTTTTTTCAAATCAAAGAGCAGCTTGGTATTCTGTTACACACAATTTCCAACCCCTTTTTGTTTTCATGCAGATTTCAAACTCTCTATGGAAGGTCCTTTGCTCCTGAGCAAAGCTCTAGTCTGAACTCTGGGACAAGGCATACTCCATTCATTAGTCATGACCTACATTTGCATAGCAGAGTATTTTAAAATTCTCTTGGAACAGCAACGAACAGGCAACCAGCCTGGGTCAGGGAGAAATTTCCTCTCAATGCTATGTAATTCTATGTTTGTCTTGTATTTTCCTCCAAAGCAGGTGGTGAAGCATTGTTAGAGCAGGATATCAGATTAGACAGCCCAAGGCAATGTGTGCTCCTTTGTTCTCTTTCTTTCTGCCTCTGAGGCAGCTGGAGGTGGAGCACCTGTTTTCCAGTCTCTCTGAGGGCCCAGGAAATGTCTGTAGCACATAGAATATTGCATTTCACTATGGATTTCCGTATTTCTGTTGCACACCAATCTTGAATTCTTTAGTGAAAAGTGCTCTAAGAGTTTGTAGTACAAAGTGGCCACCTAAACAGAGACTTGAAAGCTGTGTGACATTATGCTTCTCAACGCTTGTGCATTGCAAAGTGCAGGGAAGAGCGACCACACACACAAAAACAGTCGAGACAGAACATGGGGTGGGGGGGATATTGTTTTAATAGGAAGAGGAGAGATATCATGGTGTTCCAGGTGGAAAGGGGAAGGGTGGGCAGCAAGAGCAGACCGTGCTTCTGAAACAAGTTTAACATTCAGGCTTTCATCTTCACCTCCCTCTGAACATGTGCATGATCTTCCAGCCAAGGACATGAACCTCACAGCTGCCAGAACTTGTGTGGCCGTCTGCAGAGTGCTGGGGTGCTGATGCCATGTCACTGGGGTCCTGTACAGAACAAGGCCAGCAGATCTGAGGCCACACGCAGATTTTGTCCAGAATTCCCTCCAGAGTACAAAACTGCTTTACTGAGCCTTAATTCTATTTTCACTTATCATCTCCAGCTGTTTCAGCCTGCAATACTAGTTCTTTTATTAGTAACAGCTGTACCAAATTTCAGAGGCAATGCTCTTGTTAATTTTGCCTGAAGCAGATTCTGAATGTCTTGAAATATCCTTAATCTAATTGTGTGTTTAATATTCAACAGCAAATGTGAAGACCAGAATCATAGCCTAACACAGAGAAAGAAAAATATATTATTAAGTGAGTAGGCTACTTTTAGCTTTTATCTTTACTATATTTGTTTTGGGGTTTATGAATATAATAAATTTCAGGGACTAAGTGGAGTCTATTCAGTCTATTAAGGCTCATTTTCTTTTAATACTCTAATCCCCTCAGGATACTATTTGCCCTAATTGTTTCTTGAATGATCCTCCAGTGTTTAAGCTTCAGCCTCTGACTCATAAGCTATTCTGCATACACTTGTGGCCCTGTGTAAAGAAAAATGGGACACATGACATCTGTTTCAAATTTGTTTTTCTTTACTTTGCAATTATGCCCCTTGTCCTCTTATCTGTATCCCAGAAAAAAAAAGGGTAAGTGCATTTGACATTAACGATACTGTTTAAGATTTTATATACCAAAATTAAATCTCCTCAGACTGCTTTTTTTATAGCCTATAAATTCAGATTTTATGGTCCCTTCTCATGCCTTTTTGTCTTCACATCAATGGGGCTGCTCTTCTTCTGAACTTTACCAACATTACAAACATTAGGCAGGCCCATGAAGCTGTGTGGGCCAGAAGGATGGCATTGAAGGGAGAGTGCAGCCAGACTGTACTCAGAACTGGTTTTGACTTGAGACTTAAATTCCGTGTATATTTTCACATTATATATATTTTAAAATTTTTATTTTAAAATTCTTTTGCATTATTTGGATTAATCTCATTCAAAAGGAAATATTTATTTTTAACTTCAATATTTTTAGACCAATACCTATTATTCTCAACACCATAATTTTATTTCTATAGAAATCTTATTGAAAAGTGAAAAAAGATCTTTTAAAAAAGTCCAGTCAGTGGTCCTGGTAAAACAACTTATTTCTCTGCATTTTCTAATTGATTTGTGCAGCTTGGTTTGAAGAGTCTCCAAGTTCTGTGATTTTGTTTGGAAGTTATTTTAGTCTTATAGAACATAATTTCAGGAAGGATATTTGTCCGACATTCAGTCTGCATTTCCTGTTCTTACATTCATGTCATGAATGATATGTGTATTTTCATGTATTGTACAAAGGATGACTCACAACCCCTAGCAAGAGCCCCTTCCCTTGTCCTTTAATCCTGTGCTTAGCCAAGCTATACACACTCAGTTCTTTTAATTTCCGTTTAGTTCAGCCCCACTGTGCCCTGAGCATTCATTCCTGTTCCTGCTTTCTGAGCTCCCCCCAAGTGCCCCTGGGGGACCGAACGCTCCCAACTGAGCCTGTCCTGCAGCTGTGCCAGATGCCAGTGAAAAAGTTACACAAGTTACATTAAGTAGAGATTTGCTCCCATGCCTCATCTAGTGCATGCCTGCTACTGTATTGCAATGCCTTCACTTGGGCACTCTAAAACTGCTTGAGTATTTTCTGTAGTTACGTCTTTCTTGCAAACAGCTCTTCCAAACAACACTGTCACTCACATTTCTGATGTAGCATGGACTCTTCCCATATTTCTCATTGACATTATTTCATATATACGATTAAGATCCTCTCAAGAGCCATACAAGTGCATGTATTTCATGTATTTATTTTAATGTATCTACTAATGGGAATTTTAAAATGTATTTCTGTGACTTCCTGATCTGTTCTCTGTTATTTCCTTACCACAACCATTTTCTGATGCACTTTCCAAGTTACTAAATACAAATTTTACATTATACAATGTTATGTTTTTCTACATATTTGAAATATATATCATATTTATACTTTACATTTTTACATTTATACTTTACATTTACTTTACAATATAAGTCTTAACCTTTACATTTCCTTAACTTAAATTACTTTCCTATTCTACATGATCGATAAAAAAAACTTCACCTTGTTGCAAACTGTTGTTTTTTCACTGGTTTACATTTTTTGATGCAGAAATTTTAGATTACACTAGGTTTTTGTATTCAAGTGGCTGATTTTCATTTAGATAAACCTTAGTCAGACACAGTATTTACTGTAGGAAAATACAGAATACAAACTTTAAAATGTAATCAAGAACTTCTCTAAAATGATACAATTTTTTTTTTTTTTTTTTTTTTACAGCAGAAGAAGGGAGGGAAAAAGCATTAAATGGTGAGTGGTGGAGGAAACTGTCATCAGTTTATGTTTTCTAATTCAGGAGAGATAGAATAAAACTGGTATGTTTTCCAAATACTCTGCCTTTTTCCTATTTTTCTTTCTTATTTTCATCATAAAGAAGTGAGGAAAATTAGGAGAAAATAACAGTAAATTTTCCTACTTTAAAAAAAATGTGTTTCTGATTTTTCATTTTAAAATACGAGGACTTAAAATACTTGTTTTTACTGAAGGTATTTTGAGGACAGTGTGGATAACACCCATGAGTTTTCAGTAGCTCCTGCTGAAATGGTGTCCAGCACTACTTAAGGGCTATGTAAAATGTATCTAAGTGTCTGGGTTGGCCCTTGCTCAGGCCCTTTTCTACTCCCCACCCTCTTTTCCGTGGCTGTTGATGCCTATAGTCCTTCATGGACATAGTTTCCCACAAAAGGAGAGGTTCTGTGCCTGCTTGCCCAGGGAGGGCTGGTCAAGCTCTGTGTGTCAGCCTGCAAGCCGTGCAGCAGCCATGGGTGTTCCATCAATGGAATACACAGTGGAGTGGAAAATACGGCGATAAGTTCTGGGACATTGCTTTTGCAGCCACACACCTTAGTCTTGAATGTTCCATTTGTGGAGTCTATGGGGAGGTTTCTAGCTCCAGGATGTACAAATTTCTTCCTGCTGCTTTTTGTTGACAAATGTCTCTGGTGGTGAGTGTATGAAAACTGATAGAATGATTGGCCTTAAAGGGAATGCTCTGCTGCCTAGAGACTTCTCCTGGACTTTCCAACAACTGTAGCAGCAAGCTTCAGCTGAGCACTACACTTGGCTCTGTGTGTCTTGCTCCACCAAAGTGCAGGATTCAACCAAAGCTCATGTCTCAGAATCCCTAAGCCTTTTTCTTTATTACACTAGAGAAAATCGATTGTAGTCATACAAAAAAGTAGGTCATGAAGGTATGTCCTCTTTCCCTCTCCTTGAAATGAAAAATGTAAATGATTAATTTCTATGCAATCTTTTTCCAGCTTTGGCTTCCAAGCAGGCACTGTCAGAAGAAGTGGTACTTACATTCTTTACACTAAAGGACATGGGGCAGAAGACAGAAAAATGGTATCTTCTATGTTCAGAACTCTAAGTAACAATAACTATATAAAAATAAGATGTCTGTGAGCTCATGTGGATTAAACTACAGTAAGTAAATACCTCAGCAAATGCTGTGAAAGTTTTGTGAATAATGGGAAGAGCTTGTCTGGGTGTGTGTACAAAATGGACGGCAGCCCTTTGTTATGAAGGGCTGTGGGGCAACGCAGATAAAAAAAATAAAGGGTGCCTCTCAGTAATAGGGAAAGGTCATTTGCAGGCATTCTACCGAAAGTAAACTAATGAAAGAAGACCAGAGAGCTGAAAAAAACTTTTTTCTAATTAAAAGGCAATGATCAAAGAAGGAAAACACCAGGTAAGTCGGAGGGCAATATCACTGGTGATCAATTGCTGTACAAAAGAGAGATTAACCATCATATATTGGGGTGTTTAGTATATTAGGGGAGGAGAGCTGGCAAGTGAAAGTACTTCATAGATATCCAACATTTTATCTCAGCTGCTGTAAACTTGAGACCCCCCCCCTCCCTTTGGCTGTTGTTCAGTAAAGCAGGGAACTTGAAACTCAAGTCTACTCAGGAATTTTCAGACTACTCCTTGAAAATTCAATGAGACCATAAAAGTTTCTTTTCAGAAGCAGCTTTTCCAAGACACTAATGGGATTAAATGCTCAACTCCCATTGACTCTTAATGTAAGTTAGGAATCTGACTTCCCTTTATGCCTTTGAAAAACTTCTTCTTAATCTTCACAGTTTACAATTTTTCCTCTGAGTCTGCTCTCTCTTAAAATAAATAGACTCTGATCCTCTGAGAGTTTGAAGGGCTCTACGTATTGAAAAAATCTCCCAGGAATGCAGTATATCTGGTGAGGGAGAAGTCTTGTTCATTATTTTGCCCAGGATCACTTATGCAGTTTCATGAATAAATAAGAGAGCCTAAACATTCACCACTTCAACTAATAAATGAAGGTAAAGGTGCAGAGCAAAGTATCACAGTTGTGTGGTGCAGTGTTGTAAGAGTGAAGCTGAATCACTGTGGTAATATATATGCATGATTACTAAAGTCTTGTGTTATTTAATGGTACTACCCACATAGGAAATCTGCAGCACATCCCACAACCTGAACACCTGTTTGACTTCTGTTTAAGGAGAAAGTAAGCAGAGAAATGCCCTTGCCCAAACATCATATATTATAAAGAAATACTTCCATTGCCTCTTTCTAGACGTACAAAGCCACTAAGGCTTCTATAGTTTTGAAATAAGCTGCACTACTTGAGCTAAAGCTCTGAAAGTGTCATCTACAGACATCTTTGCTGCTTTAATAATTTATGTGGTTTTATGTTCTCCAAAGTTTATTACTCATGACTTGATTAGTGGCCATATCACATCCTGAACTATCATCATCCTTCACTAAACCATAAACAGATGTGTGTGCTCCACACCTGGTAGATATTGACATTCATCTTGTCACTCTGTTGACATTTCTAAAAAGAGCAAGTGCAAGATAAAGACAGTATCTTTAGCAGAACAAAGAACATTGAAGCACTAATCAGGAAAAGACCTGGAAAAGTAAATGTGTATTCCCTGTGTCAATCAAATACCAACTGAACCAAAGGTAATCTGAGCTTCTAAATTAATGGCCTCTGAAGCAGTTAAGCAAGCTTAGACAGATAATCTCTACAAAGGTTGAATGAAAACATAAAGCAGTGAAGCCACAAACATTTCAGATTCAAAGAAATTCACTGAGATTGTCCTCAGGTCTGACAAACCTTAACACAGAGAGACCAGTCCTGAGATAAGATTAAGGATGCTTTTTTACAAATCATAATGAACCTGATAACTAAACAGAAAGAGCAGGTGCACCTTGGAGGAAAAGAGCAATATATTTTCCAAAAGACAACAGACACTTACTGAGATCTCAGCAAGAAATGAATTCAAGTGCTCATATTTTATTTAAAATCAAATGCTTATGTTTCTCTTTTTTCAGTAGACTTTGTGAGAGAAGGTGATTTGAGAGAGAGTCCTCTTGCTGGTAGACCAGAACTGTCAGCCTCTCATAGCCTGAAATTGGCACCTGAGAAGTGAGTAAGTCAGTGGAAGCCAAATTTACATATGTAACTTGCTTGAATTTCCATGGAAATCTGAAATAAACTGATTTTGCACAGATTTGCATAAAGATTTAAGAAGATTCCTTAACTTTATTATTCTATGTCATACAAAAAGAAACAACTTCACAAACACTGACCAATTTATATCATTATTTCTATATTAGTTAGTCCAGAATGAAGGCATGACCTTCTTTGCATACTTCTGAGGTTATGAATCTGTCTGAGCAATCAGTGCTGTTTTGTTTTCAAGTGTGTATCTCAGTCCTTGGGGTGATGGTTTCTGACTTGTGTGTCTGCCAGCTAAACAACAAAAGCAATTGTTTTCAGAAAAAGAAGACACTGATCATATTTATCTATATGTAGCACAACCACAAGATTTGCTAGCCTTTTCATTCCCTGTGAAATAATTATTCCTGTGTCACCACTCATACATTAATGGATATTTTGTGAAACCAGATTTTAAAAAATGTAGCAGTGCACAGTGCTGAGATACTTGAGTTAACTCTGAACTTGTTATTCAGGGCACTGAAAACTGTGTAGGTACTTCAGAACTTGGCTGTATGTGGGTTTCCCAGCAAATCCAGCACTCTGCAAGGGGTGCCCACACTGTGCCGTTTCTCACACACAGTAACTCTGTGTGTCCTGGGTGGATAAGTGTCCCTCTATTCCTGCACAGCTCAAGTTGGTGAGAGGAGCTAACTTATCCTTTGAAACAGCACTGCTATGGCAGCATTTTCAAAACAGACGTGGTATTCTCAATGGCAGCTGGTTTCCACTGCAGAAGCAACAATTGGTCTGCATGAGATCTGGAAAATATACAAGGGTAATGGGTCCTTTGTGCAGTGGTTGCCATCAAAAAAGTCATCATATAGTATCAACTCTGCCAGGGCAAGACAGCTAGATTGCCTGACTCTGTGGGCTGCAGCAATAGTGACTGTAATAGCTGCTCTACTGCGTGGTTAATGTAATGCAATCTCTAACACTGAATACATCTGACTACCTGTAAAGTTGTAGCAAACTTTGCTATAGTGTAGAAATAGAGGAGAGTGGAGAACACTTTCCTGCAGTGGGATAAAAAGAACAACAAAAGTCAGTGGAACATTTTTCAACTAATTATTCTTACCCATGCTAATTCATTTTTGCCCTTCAAGAAAAGTGTTACTGATGTTTATTTTGGTTTTAAATGATACTAGGAGGTGTTAATGGCTTCCCCGAGTGCTTGCTGTAGTACTGCTAAGCTCTAGTTTGAATGAAAATTTTCTAGATTGAAAATTATTTTGGCCAAAGAAGGGAAGGATTTTCCTTTTGCTTTCTGAGATATGTGCTGAGTGTATGGTTACTGGCTTACTGCAATTTATGTTTCATTTAACAGCTTGACCCAGATATATATGTACTTTCTGCCAATAGTTTTCACAAGGCCTAGAGGAGGGGTTCAGATCACCACAGAGGCTTTATTGTACCTTCTTCTTGCACACTCACAGCCCCATTTTACTCTTCAGCAAGGAAGACTTTATTTTGGATTAGGGTCCCCTGTGATATTTCAAAATAGTGCAAGGATGATTGAATCCTTATATTTATCTTCACTTAGAAAATAAGCTTCAACATTAGAATGATTTTGCATCCCTCTTGCTCTGGTATTGCAGACTCCAAGCCTCAGGCTTGGGACTCTGACTTACAAAAAGAACACAAAATTCTGAGGGGGAGTAATAATGTACTGAAATTATCAAACATCCAGTACTACACAATTTACATAAAACATCTTTTATCAAAATTAAATACTTTCCTCATTAAAACTGTTCTCCTTAAATGTTGCATAACTTTTATGGCTTCCTTGCAGAATTTTGAAAAATTATGTGTATACTATTTGCCTCAGTGTAGGTGGTCTGTTAATTTTATTGCATGTCAAGAGAACTAGTGATGACCATTGTATCATTTAAGGGCATGCAGACTAAACTGATTAACTAATTGCCATCAGAGGATGTATTATAATATTCTACAAAGTACTGTGCACCACAGTACTTCTAAAATACTAGAAGACATAGTGTGCAGTACAATTACTGCATGACTGCAAGTAGTTTCCAGCTCTATTTTTTTTCTGGAAAATTGATCTACTGGCAGATAAATTTCCATATTTAGAAGACTCTAGAAGAGCTGGCAAAAAAAAAAAAAGACACTTAAAAGAAAGGTTGCCTGACATAACTCAGAATGCAGCCTCTAATGGCTCTTCATGAGCTGTAGGTAATTTATCAACAATTTCCATTATAATTTCAGTTTCAAGATTGGTAGTCCAGAGGCAGATGTTTCTGTGTACTAAATCCAGAGGATTTCCTCTACTGGAGGGAACTGTCAGAGAGCAGGAAGTTGTGTTCAGGGGAGGTTTAGGTTGGACACATGGAAAAATTTCTTCCCCCAGATAGTGGTTGAGCACTGGAACAGCTCCCTAAGGAAGCAGTCACAGCACCAAGCCTGAGACTGTTCAAGAAGTATTTGGGCAATACTCTTAGGCACATGGTGTGACTCCTGGGGATGGTTCTGTGCATGGTTGGGACTTGGAGGTGATGGTTATTGTGTGATCCCTTCCAACTTATCTTATTCTGTGATTCTGTGAATATTAGGAACTACTGCTACATTAGTACTCATTTTCTAATATTTCCATTTTATCACAGTCCATATATTTTGAGTTTATACCTGAAAAAAATCCACTTTTTTTTTTTTTTGTTTTGTAGACTTCCCTCTCACAGATCTGTCCAAGATGTGGTTCCTCCCCCATGGTTGCCTCAGCGAGCCTTAGGTCCCTTGTGTGCTTTTGACCCTTGCAGAAGGCACAGTAGCAACCAAAAACCTACCAGTCAGCAGGAGGTGAAACAAAAAGTAAATATTCCAGCCCAGCATGATCTGAACTCATTCGTCTTTGGAAGTCACTCCAGCTTTATGTCAATGCCCAGAATCAGGGAGTGAGTCTACATCGATGTTTCAGTGTTGATAAAGAATGAACTTCTGTAATTTGTCTCCCACTGAGCCCTCTAAGGGTCCCTCTGAAACTTAGATTCCCAAGTCTATGAGATGGTGCAGCTGGGAGAATGTTGGCCCAGTTTGTTCTGAGATGGGTGAAGGCTGGATAATGATTTGATGGATGAAGGTGAGATTTTGTCCCCTTCTGAACGTCGTGGCATCTGTAAATTCAGAATTGTCACAGAAGGATTCACTCTGGGCTCCAGAATACAAGGGAGTACTTACCCCTTGAAAGCTGGTATGTGTCTGTCTTAAGACAAACAAGTGAGCATACAGGCCAGCAAAATGAAAAGGTAAATATCCTTGATGCTTTTGCTCTTCAAATGCTGCCAGTGACACATAACCTCTTAAAAGCAAAATACCGCTTGATTAGAACCAAAGCATGACTGAGAAATCATATGATAAGCTACTATCTATCTATATTTCTGTCTCCTTCCAAATCTCACTTTCTTTTAGTACAGAGAAAACCTCTGTTTCTCCCCATTCTTCACTCTTGGCAGCTCTTGGTCTGTTTTTTTTTTTCACCATCTGTCTATTTTGAACACTGTTTTGAGAGTTTTTAGTGTCTCTCACTTTGTAAGTTTGTCTCTAGAAATTTGGAGTAGGGTAGGATGCTTATAGACAAGAGTTTTAGCACTCATCATTCAGGTTGTGTGGTGATTATTCATATGTGAGAAAATGTTGCATTTTCTTATTTTTTGCACTTCCTAAAGCTGTCACAAATAAAAAATGTTAAGGCATATAGGAAATATTGCAGCATAAATAATAGCTAAGCAGATTTCTTAATTTATTGAATAGGAAGTAATCCTATCTGCTACAGCATTATCCTATGAAATATGAATTAAAGACTTGAAAAAGGAAAAAGAACAGCTGTATAATGTTTATTTATGCTATTCCATTTTAGCATCTTTATTTAAGATGTTGGATTATCATTCCACAGACAATTTGAAATGGGGATTTAATTAGTTAGTTTATAGTAATTGTATCCTGGTAGTAATAGAATTTTTATTGAATATGGTACAGCATAAAGCAATGACAGCTGGGCACTGTATAGAAAACAGGATGTGCAGTATTCTGTTATTAGGATCTGTTGTTCATTATTTCCAACCGTATTTCCTGAGTTGATTGTGCATAATTTCTGTAGCATAGAGCATTCTTTTTGACTTTATCTAAGGAGGTATATCTTAGAAGCTTGTCTAGAATAGTTTGGCTCTATTAATATCAAAAGGAAGAGAGAATAAATAACAGAAAATAACATATAATAAGAAATTTTACAGATCTGATTCCAGGATGTAATTCTATATATTGATAAATTAAACAGCAGCAGGCAATACTCTGGATTCTGTTGTCTATACTAATAAGTTGTCAGTGTGGTCTCATGCATGGGTGTTGTATCCTGAAAGGTGGTTTGGATGAGGACACGCATCTGTAGGATGGAAACTTGGAAACCCAGATCTCCAAAGCTAATCTGCTTTGGATGGTCTTAGTGCTAGAGATAAAATTCTGGCTGTGCGTAATTTCCTAACATAGACATAGCCTAAGAGATGTCATAACTACCAAGTTCCAGCCCAGTTTCTTGATATTATCTATTTGACAAACAAGATGATCCCATGTTAAATGGTAAAATTCTTTACAGAATTTAATAAAGCCTGTAACCTTAGAAATATCAACAACTACCTCCCTTCCAGGAAGATAATCTAGTAGATTTAACTCTGAAGCTTTTTTAAGTCCCCAATTTTTTAACAGTGGCTGGTTTTGTAGTTGCATTTTCAACATGGAGAAAAACAAGAACAGAGATCATGTTTATTTTTAATATAAACCTCAGTTACAAAAAAAAAAAAAATCAGTCTTTTTCAGCAGTCTTGGAGATGAGTGGAAAATGAAATGAATGACAGGTCCTGTGGTATCATCCCATAGAAAAGCTCTAAATATTGTTTATAATATAATTTTCATTTCAAATCAGCTTAATTATAGAGTAATCAATATGGTTCACCAAATACCTATAATATTGCTGACCCAACAATACATTTGGGATGTAATATTTCATTTGCTTGCCTCCATTTGCAAAATATTACTTTGTACATTAAATGCAGCATCATCTATACTTAACCTTGTGTACACATGTGCAAACACATATACATTTTGATTAGTTAAAATAGTTTGTCTCATGAAACATAATTCATAATCAACAAAATAATTTTTCTTTCTATTTAATAAAAAGTACTCTGATTTTATCGAATTATGCCTCATATAAATGTGAAAACCAAATTAATTAATAAAGAGAAACATTTCATATGAATGCTAAATTATGTTTCCCTTTATCCATTAAGAGCTTATGGTTCATTAGGCCATTAAATTTTTAAACTCCAGTCCTTCCTTTATCAGTTTCAACAAAACCATTGCAATTAATCTTTATATGAGTGCCACAACTCCCCCCTTGAAATCAGCAGTATAATTATCAGTAGTCATTACCTGGTTAATAACTATTACACAAAATCTTTGCATTTCACTAGTGGTCCAAGATGAAAATATAGAAATGACTGCTTTTAAAATTCAAGGATAATTGCTTCCAGCAAAGCTTAGTAGTCATATTAAATTTTTAAAATCAGAAACAGGGAAATATTTGTTTAAGCAGTTATATTATGTTTAGAGGGAAAAAAATTAAAGTGGCTTAAACTGCAGCCATGGTAAAATGTTACAGTACTAGAACCCACATGCAACTGAAAGTTTCTGTTGGCTTTAGCCTTGCAATCAGAGTCTGTTGAGCTACTTGCTGACTTTCACTGCATGTGTGGCAAATGAACATGAGCAAGAGTGTTGTTAGTGTCTACAAGAATTTATATATACTTTGCAATGGGTATGCTGAAAAAACTTAACATATTATTATCAAGCTTATGCATACATGTTATTATTAAAACACTCTGATTTTATTCCAGCAGAATTTCCTAGATTCCTTTGGTGCTGTTTTCTTCTTGTGTCAGAGTACTGAATGATTTCCTGTGGTCATGATACGTAAACTATGTCCCAGGCTGATGGATTTCTGCTTGAGATTTTATAAAGGAGCCAGAAATGAAAGTGTTAACCACCTCACGCAAACATCTCAGAACACGACAGACATGAGGGATTGCCTGAAAGTATGCTCAGATTAGGGAGACAACTTCAGCAAAAATTTTGGCATGGGCTCAATTTTGACTTGGAAAAGTGGAAAAAACAATGATTAACTGTCAATTATAAAAAACCACCTGGAACATTATTGTGAAGAACAGGGAAAGTGTAAGTATAAAGTCCAGCCTTTAGGATCATATTTGAAATTTGTGTTTGCTTACAATAATACCACATCTTGGCAGCCCTTGTTACAGCATAGCTTCCAGCACTTGTGGGAATTATGTCTGTGTGTGTGATGCAGTTAGTGAGCTCTGGGCAGTGTACATACCCCTCAGCCAGAATCCTGCAATCTCTTCTTGAATAATTTCTCCCTACATGCTACCTCATATACAGGTCTTTACAATGGTAGGAGAAGAGTTTGTTGGCAATAACAAGCAACAAGTATTGAGATGTGTATAATGGGCATGGTTGCCCTTCTTCATCCCCAAATCCAGGTACCAAGCTGGTGTTTAGCATCACCCACATTACAAACTATAGAATGATTCACATCCTGCTTCATTAGCACTTTGGAGTGACATACCTGGTGATAAGAAATCTCTCGGTGCATTTCTGCTCAGCTGAGCACAGCTGCCTGTTACTGCTGTTATTCCTCTCAGCTTTGTTTCCTCTGATCAAATTATGAGTGTGAAGACCTGCTTTCTTTAAAGGCTCAGTCTTCTGCTGAACACAAAAGAACCCCTCCAAATAATCAGGGGGGAACTTTAATAAAAACTTCTCTTCTTTATCTAGGGAAGGTATTTGCCTACCTGCTAAGTGTAAATGGACAAACAGCACAAATCTTTGATAAGGCAGTTCTTGTGGCTAAGGACAAGAATGACAATATGTCACACTTCAGCCACAACCCATATGTTTTGTAAATCCTTGTGGTATTCCCACTGCTAAAGAGCAATTACTGTGCAGGCTTCTGTTTCTTCTACTGTAGACTTTTTTTTGTTATCCAAGACTGTCAAGTTCCCTAAGTTCACAGCTAGAGAAAACTGTGATGTGGGTGGAAATATTCATTCCTATGAGGGAATGAAAAAAGTAATCCAGAGAAATGGGATTATTGGCACTGGGGAGCACCAGTTCAACTTTAAGGCTTGGTGAGTCACAGAACTCAGATCCTGGTGTTTCAGCTAGAGCAGGCTTTCTGAGGTGCATTAGGCTGTGCATGCACAAAGATGCACTGCCAGCTGGCTGTATTTCCCCATCTGTCCAGTTTATATTACTTAAAGGGGTACTTCTAACATGGTGACTCCTGTTTTATTGATTTTACACCGTAAAATAATTTTGTTTTGGTGAGCAAGTCTAACATATTGGACTGATGTGTTGACTTAGGCATAAACTATGTCCAGTGTGCCTACAACCCTAAAAATGGCTCTAGAAATAAATTCCATCTGTTTATAATTAACTGAAAACCAAAGGAGTGAACATTCCACCTCCATCAAGCTCCTGGAACATGTAGGAGTGCAATTTTCCAAATTCCCTGGGAGTGCTGATCCCTGGATGAAAGTGTAGAGCTCCCAAGCCTGCGTTACCCTGGCAGAGGGGAGGTGGGCAGCTTGTTTGCCAGACAAACCAGGAGCCAGAGGGCAACCAGAGGAGTGAAAGGGTCACTCTGAAGCCTACTGTCCTCATGTACTGTCCTTACCCCTTCCATTACAACAAAATCAGTGAGTAAAACTTAGCCTAGAGAGTTGTGGGCGTTTTGTAGCAGCTAAAGTACAAGTAACATGAAAAAGTGTGAGCCCATTTTTTGTAAGTTAGAAAATGTTCAGACACTTGGTGACAAGGAGATGCGAAAACAAATGGCCTGGGAAAATGAAGAAGCAGTAAAAGGTTTCTTCTTATTAAAAAAGAATAAAAATAGCAATAGTGGAAGGGACGTATAAAAGCATGGAAGATTTTCAATTTAATGAGAAAGGTAAGAATATGAAACATAAGTTCAGGATGTGCAGTAGTATTTTATACGTATGTTTTCAGAGACAGTAGCAAGTAAAAATCCTTCCTGGAATTCTAGTTGAAAAAGTGACATTTATGCCATGAAGAGATTTAAATTTTCTTCAGATACTGGGTGAATTTTACTATGCAGATTTAGCAAAAAACTTGTAGGTAAAAGTTTGATTTTATTTAATAAGAGTACTGAGAGAAAAGTGAGACACACTAACCATCTTTAACAAATCCCAAGAACTCCTTTCCCTGTTGGGTTGGTTTCTGTGGAAAAAGTGAGAAAATGTCTTGCTTAATCATTGTGAGAGCCTGAGAGCAGACAGCTGGTCAACTAAGGAATAAGCTGCACTATTTGATTTAAAATAAAAACCCACTTTTCACATATTTAAAATTTTTATTTACCTTTCATTATACAGGAAGAAAGACTATATGTCATTATAGAAGAGATAATAATTTACAAATTGTGAAATTTAAATGTTTATTTAAGAACTTTGTGTTTTTATGCTCCTTAGTGAGTGTCAGTCTGAATATGATTACAAAATGGTCTGTTAAATACAGTAAGGCTGAGGAAAACACCACTTCAAACATGGAGATTACATTATTTATTGCACTTTAAGGGAGCCTTTCTCCATCTGAGGCAGATATGACAGATGTAGAGGTTATACCTTAGATTTAAACACTATCTTAAAATCATCATATTAAGTGGCAAAAGAGATTCTTCACTGTAGTTATATGAATTTTAATACATTAAGATGCTGGTTGAGTTAGAATATTTTGTACTTTGAAAAAAAGCAATTATATACTTTTAAATTTTTTTGCAGTATATTGACTAGAGTGAATTACCTGTATTTACAGAGATATCTTGACCATACTTGAACACCACACCTGAATGAATTATTTAGGAGCTACCAAATAGATTAGAACCCGTTTCTTCTCATCTGAGATTGCCTAATTGAGTTTGAGGTGGCCAAGCACAATCCACTTGTTAAGTACTTCAGCTGCTGAGGTGAGATGAGACATAGCCTTTTACTGTTTATGAGCTACCTGAACAGTTTATTTCATATAAAGGTTCTCATTCTGTTCCTGAAGAGTTTCAAATACTCCTAAGGAGAAATTAAGTAAAGCACACTCCAGCTCTTGCTTATGAGCTAACAGTATCAGGTTATTAGAATGCTTTTGCAGACACTTTCAAAGGGCTCTAGGGAAAAAAAGTCAAAAGTCTGCCATACAGAAAATTTCATCAAAGTTATTTCTGAAATGTCAGATATGAATTAGATTTGATTTATTGGATTGTGTTTTAGTGAAACATCTAAGAAAACATTAGAGTAGATGTTCTTTTCAAAGCCTGAGTGCACATGCCCTAAGAGTCAGTTCAGGGAAGGATATTTTGTGGGAGAATGCTGCTGTCTGTATTTTCTATAGCAGGATTACAATGACAGGTAGTGAAAATGTGGGAAGACTGTGTACTTCAACACAGAAACTTCCAGAAAGGGAACAGATTTACCAGTACTGAGGAAGCTTTTAGAAAGGGAAAAATGAGGTACATATATTGCCAAAGAAACACGGGGCAAATACTCACATTTTGACCAGGAGCACAGTAAAGATACTTTCAGACTGATGGCCATTGTGCTATGTAGTATTTTAAAAGTCCAATTATACAAATACTTGAAAAATTTAGGTGTACATAGCTACTTCAGGGCTTTCTATTGTAATTATACAAAGTATGTGTAGCACATTTCTACATAGAGGATAAATACAGTAGACAAAAACCATACAACCTCAGTGGTTTTAATTTTCATGCCTGTCATCACTGCAGCAGAAGGAGCCACTCTGTGGGGAAACCCTGTTACAATGAACACCAGAGGAGGACCTGCCTGCTGCCTCCAAGGACCTGACATTTGTTCTTCCTTACCTGGCTGCTGCACTTCACCTAGAATGAGTATTATCATGAATTATGGCATATGACATTCCCTCTGTAGATGAACTGTAGCCTGTCCCATTGGCAATCTTTTAGGTGAACCAGTCATCACTTTTGGGAGCTTCCAGGACCTATAAAATGACTTTTCTTTGGGAACTAGCTGAGTTCTCATTTTTCATTCAGGTCCAGTCACAAAGGAAACCAGAGGCATCAGTATGCCATCTCTGGTTTTAAAAAGTGCTGAGCAGACAATATTTGACATTTAAAAAGAAAAGAAAGGCATACATTAAACTGGAAGAGTTAAATGTCATCCTTTTTTTTTTTTTTTAACCTTAAAATGGTAGGAATCATATCTTCCAAAGATTAACCCAAGCTTGCAGCAGGCAAAAGAGTGAGGTAGAGTGCTAGAGGTAGCCTGTTCTTGGTGTTAGGAGCACCTTTCATTTTTTGCAACATCTTTTATCCATCCCCAAGATTGATCTGTGTACTACTGAACATGATTTGGTTTTTTTAATTCTGTCTTTGTGAAGGTTGCTTGAATATTAAGCTACGGCAAACATAAATTACATTTAATAATTTTGCTAAACAAGCATTGAAATCTCTTACACAACAAGCACAAGAATCTAAGAAGCATTTTAAAACTCTATATTAATTTATTCTAAAACATGGTCATGTCTTACATTAGGTTAAATATATTGTATTGAGTGACCTGTAAGATTTGCTAAACCAAGGGAAAAGGGTTTTAAAATTATGAGAGTGAGGAATAAAGAAAACTATAGCTTTGTACTCCAGATTGCTGTGTATGGGACCCTTTGTAACAGATATATGATTTGGTAATTATTTGATGCACCCAGATGAAGGAAATGAGCAGTGTGATCAAAATAAAATTTGAAGACGTAAATATGAATATTTATGAGATACCTGGAAATAAGAAATAGCCTTGTGATGAAAATATTTTTACTTGCTACTTCAGTGTAGTAGGTTTTGTAGGTGGTTGTCACTTTTGTGGGTATCTACTTGCCTGCTGAGTGCGTAGGACAGATCCTCCCTACCACAAGAACGGGAGCATTTGATGCCTTTGCAGAGGCTTTTCTTACAGGTGGGCTATGTGATACCTACACTGGTGGGCTTGAATGGCCAAAACTCTCAAAAGCAGAGAAAATTTTCAGACCAACCGCTGGAACTTGGAAGTAGAAAGAAATGCTTTATCTCTTATATGACAAAATCAAAATTTGATCAGAAAGTAAGTAAAAAAATCATAGATAAAGAATTATTTCTATGAATACTTTATCCTTAACAAGGGTAAGTATAGCCTGAGAGGATTTTTGTTTTTGTAGTATCATAAAAATCAGTGATGTGTAACTGGATTCCTGTCTGCAACTTTCCTCTCCGTGACAGATCCCAGATTTGGTATTTTCAAGACAGCATTTCCCTAACCAGTACTATGGAGAACTCTGTGTTTTGAAAGGCTCTTGGAGGAGTGTGCTTTAACAAAATTTTCACGTGTCCAATCTCTTGTTTAGCCTTTCACACAAGAGGCACAACCTGGCACAGGACAGGTCTCATGTGATGGTAAGACTGATGGTAAGAAAATGGGCAGGATTTTTTCCTATATATAGGCATATTATTGTGGTGTTAACACACATTATAAATGTTTCCATTTGGGTCTATCAATTTATTAAATCAGGATCTGAGTTATCAAAATTGCTGATTGCTAGGACTGAAAGAAATATTGTATAATTACCTTGAATTAGGGAAACAAGTCTTGAGCAGTGAGTTACTCCAAAAAATAATGTTTACACTGAAGTCCTGGATCTGAGATTTCCCCTCAAAGTTTGCAAGTTCTTGTTAGAGTTGTATGTAAGGTGTTCTGGGAATCTGCTGTGGGATAATGGATGCTGACAGTAGCCTGAAGCTGATAATTTATAGTGAGCAAGTGAAGAGCCATACAGACCTGTGCTTATGATCTTCTCACAGCCTCATCTCAGGAGTTCCTCACCAGCCACTGCCCCACAGAAGTGGTCATTCTTCTCCTGGAGGTGATAATTTACTCTCAATACCAGATACTGTGTCACCTAAGAAACTTGAATGACTCAAAAATTTCTGTGTATTTCTACAATTCATGGCTTCATAAAGTTTAATCTGATCCACGCTCTAAGGATAAGAAAATTTCTTCACTTATTTTTTTTTATCCTTATCACATTATTTCATGTTCCATTTTTATAGCTGTGAGTTCAAGTCAATGTCAAAAAACAAAAAACTGAAGTTGGATATTATTTCATCTGGCTATTTCCATGGGTAATATGAGCAAAGGGTGACAGCCCTTTATTTGCAACAAACAGAACATTTAATAGGATAGTAGAGAAATTCTAGATTAACAAATTGTGTCAGTGGGTTTAAAGCTTCACTGATAAAAACAATACATAGTGCCACTATATGGATAGACTCATTGTAGGAATCCACTGGGTTAGCCATGGGACTAAGCTTGGTGTTAAGAAACTCCACTCCAGAACAGATTATATTTCAGTTTGTGCTGTCATGTTAAATCAGAGTTCCAGTTTGCACTTTCATCCACGTGTCTGATAGCCCACGCTGCTTCCTTATTGATTTATACTTCAACTAGTATCTGGAGCAAACCAGCCAATTTACCAGGTGGAGAAACACAGACACAGAAAATGGAATCTCGCCTTTTCAGGCTGGGACAACTCCAATCTTTCAAGGCACAGGGCATAAATAGGGGTTATTCTTTGTCACAATTAAATAAATACAGATTAGAAGAGCATAGCAAATCCCCCTGAAAATCCTCACCAAGTGATTCTGGTATTGTGATTTCTCCTGAGACCATATCTGAACAAAACTCCTTTTTCCTTTTCATTCTCTGCACACCAATGCTTCTGATTTTTACCAAGACAGCAAAGTGACAGAACAGAAAAGAAATGAGGCTGAAATGTTGCCTTGCTTAACTTCTTTGGAATGCTCAGGATTATACAGGAGACAAAAAAAAAGCAACCTTCAAGACTTTTAAAACCAGTCTTGATATCTTTCCAGACATTTCTAAGATCATAACATCTGATTCTAAACAGAGCCTGAGGTCAGCAGTGCTTTTTTTCTCTTCAACTAATTTCCTGTATTCCAGTAATTTTGCTTCTTATTCCAGTTAACGCCAGAAAATACAATTGCATAATCTGCAAACATGAATTTAACTGTACTTTTTCTAGCACTACAGTAGCGTTTCTCAGTTAGTACATGAATATTTTGTCACATAGGTCGATGGGCTGTTGAGGCAATTTTTTCCATCTTTCACAGAAAACTGTCCCTTTCTTTTGCATCTCCTAAGTAATCAATGCCTTTTATTTTAGATTGCCATGGATATTGATTTTCTAATGCACAGTCTCTTATTAAACTCATAATACCTTCACTCTTACTAAACCATTGGGACTCAGAAATGGTTGAATGCAGCCCTATTACCAAATAATTGCTCAGCTGGAGATGTTGTTAGCAGTACAGTGTGACAAATTGCTCAGACTGCCCAGATTATGTATTGCATCCAAAAGAGTTAAGGATTGAAATTACTTCTACTTGGTAGTTACTAAAAAATTGTCTAAAAATATATTTGTAAGAAATTTAATGTTCACTGACAATAAAAATATTTTCTAGAATTTTGTGGTTTTTGGTTTTTTTCTTTTTTGTGTGTAATCTCTTTATGAAAGGATTGAATCAACCCCTGATAATATGTACAATGAAACAGACTGTGCATGTGTAAGGTGTGACTCTAGATATTACTGGTTTCTTTAATTTAAAGTCTGTTCTCCCTGACCTTTCAACAGGGATGAGTTACTCGTAATGCCTCTATGATTCCAGAGTCTAAAAATACTACTGTAATGTAGATCTGAATTACAGAATATATGGTGTCAAAGAGAAAAATATTGTCCCCTTCAGACTCCATTCTGTGAATAAAAGCTCTTGAACAGTTAGAAATCTTTGTTCTGATCAGTTTTTTTACTCCTATGAATAAAATTCTGTCAGTGGAAGAAAGGGAGTGTGATCCTGTGTTCTTTAAAAACTCACTTCTAAATATTTTAAAAGTTAGTAAATTCAGAAAAATCTGGATACATTCTTGTATTTATGCAAATGCTTGTTGCGAGAGTGGGAGAACATTGTGTGTTTTCAGTTTCTCATATCCTGAGAAAATATGGAAGTGTGAATGTGACTTCCATTTCCTAAAATTATTAATTTCACAAAATAACTTTGTCTTTAATTGGAGAAAGCTACAGATAGTTTTCCTATCTAAAAATTGAAAAATAACTATATGGAATTTAATCTGGATTGTTTCTCCTTATTTACTACTGGCAGACAATTTTTTTAAAGAGAATTAGGTGAGAATACACCCTAAAAAAGTAAAAATGCCTGATTTTTTTCAATTACAGTATAATTTATTTAGACTAAAAAAAATGTTGGTGCATATTTCTGTGGAGAAAATTTCCATTTCCCAGGCAAATTCTAAATGCATATGTTTACATTATGACTTTAGACCTATTTTAGAAGTCACTGAACACTGAAAAAAATACATTCTCTCAAAATAACCATATTTAAATGGGTAAATTCAGCCTTAGTTCCTGCTCCAAGTATCTCTCCTCTTTTGGAAAGCATCTAAAGTTTAATGTCAGCCAGCTACCAGGAATAAAGCACCTGTATTCATGTCAATTAGATGATGTGGATTGAAAAGTCTTAGGAGAAGGGAGCAGCTGGAAAAGATCTGGACAAAGTCGCCCCTGGATCTGAGTGGGAACTTAAAATCAAGGAAGACAGGACACGAAACTTCTATGTCATCAGATAAACCAAAGTTATTTATTATACTAAAAATAAGAAAAATGTTTACATGAAAATTACATTTGAATATTTCTAAATTATTTTTATAACTTGAAAACTTTTTGTTTTTTAGGGCTATAGTTTTCCAGAATATTTTCAAGATATTTGGAAGTAGCATGAGCATTAAATCTTTCTATAGATTGTGAATTCCAATGTTATAAATTGTATTTCAATTCAACAATGCTTAATGCCAATGGTTTCTTTTATAATTATCCCTAAAAACAAATTGCAATAAGTGTCTCTTGACTTTGTCCCATTTAGTCCTAGTATATTTTTTATTCCAGATCTATTGAGATGTTCTTTTCTATTTGTATTGTAAATTACATTAAAACCTTGCTTTCCATTGTGGATACTGTTTTCTTAAAATGTGTTAGTTTGGAGGCCTCCAGAAAGATAAGCCACTTTATTTTGTGATTATTTTTAAAACTAGAGTTGAAAGAGCATCTAATGCTCCTTTGAATTATATGTGCTTAAAAACTGTAGGAGTTAAAAGCCTTCCCATACTCTTCGTAGTGCAATTTTAAGTCTGTAATTTAAACTGAAGGAATTAATCTGAGTTCAAAGCACCAGAATTGCAGAAGTGCTCAGGGTAAGTAAACCTCAGTTGTTCAGCAAGGAAGCAAAAAGCAGACCAGGAGAGAAAAGACAGGATCAGGAATAAATTAAAGAATATTTTTCTTTGCATGTTTTGTTTCTTTTTACCTGAAAATTAGTCTGTTTCAAAGGCTCTTACGGTCAGAAAAAATAACTTGTGACCATCAGAGTTATCAGCTGGATTTGAATTTCATGTGCTCCGTGCACCTAAGGTCCTGGAGTGCAAGCTGCAGGGTGCTGGGGTCTTACGAGTGTTTATGTAAGGGCTACAGCTGGGAATCCTCAGTGTGCCTTTTGGACTTTCCTTGTTTGTCTCATGCTCTGTTAGGTAAAAGCACATGCCAATATCAGTGCTGGCTCAAGGTGGAATGACCAAAAAGTTGTCTTCATTGTTTAGGTAGTCCTTTGTCTACCAATCTCTGCAAAAATTAGCTCTGATCATGTTGCACCTGGCAACACTGACTCCTTAATCCTTTGTCTAATAACTGCAGCCAGGCTTCTGTGGGAGCAGCCTCGGCACTGAGGTGTGAGCTGGGGTGGAGAAGAGGACCGTGGCAAGCCAGGCATCCTGCAGACACCGTGCCAGGAGGCAAGGGCAGGAGATCTGCTCTGCAGCCTGAGCCATGGCCCTCGTATCAAAACTTTATCACTCTTACAATTTGCTTGCCCCCCAGCTGTGTCATCTCAGTGCTTTGGTGAGGGGAAATGTGTAAGTCGTACTCTAGTATAAGTAATGGTGACTCCTGAGCCAGCCCTGGGTTGGGTTTCTGAGCTCCCAAGAGGAGTCAGAGCTCAGCCACGTCCTGCTGGGTAGGGCAGGGTTTGGGGTATCCCTTGTCTATTACCAGATTTTTTCTGGGAATCTACAGAAACATCAGTTCCTGGCTTTTGGTTTTGGCTTCTCACCTCAAAACACAAGTATATTAAAAAACCAACACCTCCCCCACAAAGAAACAGCCAAAAAAACAAACCCCAAAAAAACAAACCACAAAACCATAAAAAAAAAACCCCAACCCAACAAAAAAGAAAACAAGCCCACTGTAAAGAGAACAGACTATGGGCTCTACAGACTCCTGGAAATGTCCAGAATGTCTTGACTCAAACTGCCCATACTGTTAGGATGGCTTAAGAAAACTGTTACGTGGTTACACAGCAAATATAATATTACTGTGAGCTACTATGTGTGTAAATCACAATGACAGCATCCATTTGTTTAAAAAAAGAATTGATGAAAGAGATAAAAGAAAACTTTGCAAAGAACTGCTGATTTGATTATATTTTTGTGGGGATGGAGGAGAATCCCTGCTATATCAGCACTAGAGAAGTCTATCAAGACAGCCTGATTAATAAGAACAAATATTACTTCAATGTACAATTGCAGAAGTAAGATGAATTTTTATAGTTACAGAGTTTAATGAAATGCCTGCTAGAAGATTAAAAATACATGGTATTATTTTATTTCAAAAACTTCTATAGAAGGAAGTTTCACAGTAAGTAATTTCAATTCTAAGCAAGATGAGACTAAAATTAAGATACAGTCATGTAATATGAGATTTGGGAAAGATAGCATTTATTTTGCTATACATACAACATCTTAAACAGCGTGTAAGTCTGTACACAATTCAATAAGGATTACTGAAAATTACCTAGTTTGATCAAAGTTATCTTCTGTGACTAAGGTAAATCCTCATTTTTTACTTGTTACTTTCTGCTTAAAGAGACTTTATTAAACAGCAAAGAATATAGGAAGCATGACAGCAGAAACCTTCTTTATACCTTTACAGGGCAAAATATTTCTACTGGATTTCTTGGTTTATCCGGTTTGGTTCTGTGTTAAAAAATACTAAATAAAAATTCATTTGCTAAATGTACAAGATTATGGGGCTCATCTGAATTTATTCCTATGAACAAATGGTGAATTTGGATGTAAAATATTTAATGATATTTTGAAGTGGATAATTTCTGTTCTGGGCGCAAAAATTTTACGATACAACAATTATTTTTGCTTGCTATTAAATAAAGAAAATATAGGGAGGTGCTAACTACTTTAAATATTGCAATAAAAGCAATAAAGCTGTGCAATATCAGTCTATCTTTGGATAATGAATTATGACAAAATCCTGAGTTCTTAGCTCGCACATCTGTTTGCTGGTGCCATGGACTGCACACCATCTGCATACTTAGTGACTTCCAGCCCCTAAACTTAGTTTCAGTATGAGATGAGGCACAAAGAGAAACATGTGCACTGTCAGTAGCAACTGAGACAGATGGGAAAGCTGCACATAAAATGCTGTAAAAAACCTGCATAATTTGGTGTGAGTGTAACAATTTGGGGTAAAATGAATACATTTATTAACTCTTTTGAGAAACTCATCAGTAAGGTGGACAATGCACCTGGAGAATACTAATTGGTTTGCACCTGCACCTGCTGCTGGTTATCTTGAAATTATTCAGTTTATAGGAATCCAAAACATATTAAAACTTTACCTGTCATGGGTCTGGCTTGACTCTTACAGTCTCACGGCAGATCTTGCTTAACTGTCCCACAGCCCCAGAGACTATCCCAGGCATATTCCTGGTGTGACCAGAGGTTGCCTTTCCCTGTATTTCATGGCATGCCTGTAATCCTGCTGTGGCTTGGCATGCAGCAGCAAGAGCCCTTCCACAACCCCCTGCCAAACACACATGGTCTGAGTTTAAAAATTTCACCCATATTGCAGCCATACTGCTATGATGGTGCACAGAATTCTTAAGGAATATCAATTACTCCAAAAATTTGGTTTTAGAAAAGTAACTTGTGTGTATCCAGATGAACTGGCTAGATACTTTAGGATGCACCCTGCATAGCCAACACTTTTATTCGTTTAGCAGTCTGTACCTTTTTTCTGTGCTGTTTTGGCACAGGACCGACTGTCAGGTTTAATCGCCTCGAAAGTTTCAGGGAGGATGTTCAAGAACTTTAGGGTAACATGGTTGCAAAGTAAGTGTCCTGAGTGGAAAGATTTTTGTTTTTCAGGCATGTGTACTATGGCTAAAAATGGGAAACATTTTACCAGAAAATAATTTCACTTAAAGAAAGAATCTGAGCTCTCTTTAGAAAAATGGACTGTCTGTATTTGTAGGAATTTCTGTTCAAGTCCAAATCTCACAATCCAAACCAGTCACAAGTCATTGTGAGAAGAATTTCACCACCTTCAATCACTTTCATGTACTATGTGACACCTGGGGAGGGTTTTATTTTATGTTGACCCTGCTTACTTTTGACACAGCCATGAAAGTCATGACAGGTATTTCAGAAGTATGGGAGTATTTTGTTTTTTATATAATAAAAAAATATTTGTTTGTGATTTCTGTGGGGGTGGCGGTGTGTATGATAGAGGGCTGAGCAGTGATAAACAGCCTGTTAATGCAGCCTGTAAGGGAGCCAGCAAGAGCTTCCCGATGAAGAAAAGCATGGCTGGAAAGCAAGTGAAAAGCTCAAAGCATTTGAAGCCTCTCACTCTTGGGAATGATGTGTGTGTATCTGAAACCACAGCTTGGTCTGCTGCTTGAAAAGGTTGCTCGGGGTTAAGTTCTGCCATATGATTTTGGCATCTGGCTATGATTGGAGTCAATGGGGGTCCTCTGTATGCATCTGAGGGCACAGTATGACCCTTCCTGCTTGTTTTCACTCACTATATTTTTGTGTTATGGCACCTCTGAGCAGGGACAATCTCAACTGCTCATTCACTTCAAAGGCCATCTGTAAGAAAAGTTATTCTTGTGTTTCCTTTTGTCCTCTAAGCGGTCCTTAGCTTTCTTTCATGACTTCCTTTCTTATTGATTTATTAAGCTACTAAAGTTCAGATCCCAGTCTATAAAAATTAAAACTTCAATCTGAAAGAAGAAAAAATAACCAAGTAGATAATGTAAGTACAAGATAATAGCACAAGCAGCTGTGAGCAGACATAGCGTATTTCATTTTCAGACATCTTCTGAAAGATAAAGAGCAGTTCAATCAAATTAAAAATGTGGAGAGATTTTCCTTCAAGACACATTGAGCAATCAAGTCTAAAAAAACAAGCCACACTGTGTTCCTGAAGCAGGTAATAGTATCAGTGATGAGGTATTACTATTAGGAGTAAATGGTTCCTTTAAAATAATAAACTGATTTAATGGGCCAAATGATGATAAGGCATTTTTCATGGATCTATTAGAGGCAGATTTTTTTTTTTTTTTGGTCAGGAATGGTGTCCTAACTTGATATTTGGACTGCAAAGCTCCAGAAGGCTTGAGACTGATGGTAATATTTTGATTAGTGTAATAGAAACCGAAGTGGGACATCAGAATTTGTTGCACAATAGAGGAAGAATAAGACACCTTGGAAAAGTTATCTATAGGAAGCAATTTTTTGTCAGCAGGTAGCCTACAGGGAATGATAAACAAAAGGAGTATCTGTCTACCACTGTTGCTGGAGCATGCATGAAAAATTAAGGAGCCAGGGAAGGATGTGTATATAAGAGGACAGAGAGAAAGAATGAGGACCCTTGAATGGAGAAAAACTTTCTCTATTCAAGATTCTCTGCTGCCTTGGGGACAAATAAGGCTGGCCTTGGTGAGCTGTGTACAGTTCCTTAATCTTGTTTTGTATGCTCCTATATATAATCCAGGACTGGATTCCTGAATTCCAGGGACTCAGAACCCCTTGCTGTGTCCAAAATTCTATGATTTCCCCATAGCTGGATTGCCACAGGAGTTTCTTGTCCTTTTTCCCAAATGGAAAATGCTCAAAATGAAGTTACCTTAAGACTTAGATGATCTGCTGGGGAGAGAGACACAGGAGGAAGTCACAGTTTGTGGAGGCAATTGATGAACAGCCTGGTCTGACCTTGTAGCTTATCCTGTTCTGAGAAGGAGGTTAGACTTGAGACCTTCAGAGATCCCTTCCAGCTTGAACTATCTGATGATCTTATGTGAATAGGATTCCAAGTACATTTACATGTAATTCAGCTTTTAGGCAGATTCAGGACAAGTCATGTGACTGCTAAAGACACATTTTTTTTCCTAGAGAGCACTTATTTAAAACAGTTTCTAGAGCCTTGATGAATATATCAGAAGACTTATGAAGACTTTTTATTCTTTGGAGGAAATGCAAATATTTTAGTTGCAGTGTTTGTTTATGCAGAGATATCCCTGAATTGAGCAATAATTCAAATATAATGTTTTAGTGTCCTAGGAATTTTTACTGAAGATTCTTCTGAAACTTTAAAAAGTGTGCTTATATATCTTACTATAAGACTAATGACTTTGTGGAAGAAAAAAAGAGATGAAAAAATACTGTTGAAGGAATTTGGAGAGTCCAAAATAAAGGATAAATCTGCCTTTCATGTATTAGTAAGAGAGAGAGAAAAGACAAAGTGATTACTCTCAGTTTCAAAAACATGAGATCCAAAACATAAAACTATAAAGAACTTAAAGAAGTATCACTCACCTTTTAATCTTCAACTTTATTTTCTCAGCATACATTTTTCAATGAAAAAATTGCCCATGAGATAGGTAAAAACAGTTCTTGACACTTATACTAGCAATTTATTGTCTCATGGGGGATGTAATATGCATTTGTTATTAAGTTCTCTTTACAAGGTGTTGCAGTTTTTTGGTTTTGTTTTTGGGGTTTGGGTCTATACATTTGAACTGATTTCTCTGGTTTTCTGTTGCATACTAAAAAGTTGGTTTGTCGTTTCTGACCTTTTGTTTAGAGAAACATATCACAAAGATACATATTATCCCACAAAAATATGAAAACTGTTGGCTGAAAAAAAGCTTCATTATCAGCAACATTCAGAATATTATGTCATCTGAGAATACCTGACCTTTGCCTTTTTGGGTTCACATTTCTGGTATGTTTCTGTAATCAGTTTCCTGAATGCTTATGCAGGACTGTGCATTTTCTATGAAACTGGCCATACAATTTGTTTTCTTTGCAAGTCACCTTCGAAAAGCTTATTACTGCTTAGTGGTTTTGTGATGGGCTCAATTACGTCTCACTGGCAGTGTTAAGGGTGTGTATTATGTAATGTTATCAGTAAAAGCTATCTCTTTAGGCAAAGGCACAAGGGAACCATCAAATGCTTTATTCTGACAAACAGATGTCAGCCAAAATGGCTCATATCCCAACAGCTGTTGGGAGCATTACATGGAGGACTAGGTACAGGAGAAAGAGACAGCCTTTGCTTGGTTAATCGTTGCTTGGATAAAGAGAGACTTCTTTTCTTAGGAGATTGCAGTGTCTGAAGGTTATGTTAACTGTTTAATCTGTTTTGACAAAAACCTGATTAAATAATGGAACAAGAGAGAAAATGTACGTTTGGTGAATTTTTATTAAGCTGAGTATACGGTCTAGTGGATCCCTAGTCTAGTAAAACCCCTCCATCTGCTTTTCTCTGCATAGTTGTAATTCTTGATCAAAGATTGTGATGAGCTTTCAGTTCAGAGGCCTACAGGGCTCTTAGGAGGGAGTAGAAAAATATAGCCTGTCTCCTTGGTAGAGAGAAATGCATTTGAGGTTAATGCTTCAGAAGCATCCTTGGATTCAGAGGGCTCAAATGTGATGGTTGGTCATTTTTTCTTGCTTTATGTATGAGGTCTTCTGAGTGACTGATGAACATAGATGATCTGTTATGCACTTTCACCAGGTAAAATATTTGAATATTTGTATCTGGTTCCCTTGTCCAGATTAACTGAATACCTTTTTTAGATAACCTTTTTTTCTGTAAACCCTTTGCCAGCATTGCCACAAGAACAAGTGTATATTTTAGTGCTGTAAATACTTTTCCATTCATCACTTCATCTACAGCATAGAAATATAATTTCCTTTTCATGTTTGTAATTTTTCTTGATCCATGAGCACTGATAATAGTAATCTCTGCATAGATTATTGTAATTCTCTACCCCTAATTAATATATTGTTCAAACACGTGGTATATATGTTTCTACCTTTTAATTGGTTTGAATTTAAAGAAGTCATTTATTGTTCAAATATCTAGTCTGACATATTTCTATGATTTTTCCCCCCAGTGATTCATCTCAAGTAAATATTTTGAATGATACAACTTGAAAGCTTTAATTTGAAAGGCATATGTTAAGGAAACTCTCCAGATTGTTCACAATACTCTCTGGCAGTATTGTGATGTCTGTAGCAAACTCCTACAATTCATAAATACAAATAACATTATTTTTAGATGACAGTGCAATGCAGTCAACTTGGATTCTTGACACAGTCAGTGAGTTTTTTTTCACACTTCCTCACCATGATTCTACAGTTAGAAATTGCAATTAGAATGTGCAATTGAAATTGCAGTTAGAAAGTGGAATTATTCCATAAAGAGATTCAAAAATAAAACCTGATATTTCTTATCACTACTTCTTCAGTCTTAGCATCTATTTGTTGATTTGAATAAGAAAGGATGTAGTCTTTTACAAGAGTTTCATCCCAGCACATTTAAAGGGAACTCCTTTATGAACAGAAATGGGAGTAGCATCAAGGCTGTACAACACTCCCTACATAAAAATTGCCTACATTTTTTTTTGAAAAAAGTTGAAGACAGGAAATTTTTATAATCAAAAGTGGCAGTAAGGAACAAAATTCTTACTATTAATAGAAATTCTTTCCATGTTCCTTCCTTGGATTTGGCCATGGGGATGAAAGTTTCCTTGCACTCTGCTATGTTTATGGCAGAAATGGGAGTTCTGGTTTAACTGACATTGTCCAATTCCCTATTATGAGACAGTTAACAAGTGGTTAGAAATTTTGCCAAAGCATTATGCAATTAGGTTGATATATTCATGTCAGATATCTGCATGAGCCAAAACTGTGTCAGACAGCAGGGCTGAGAAAGTACATTGTTTTCCACATTGCCTGTGAAGGGCTCTAGCTGGATAGTCAAAAATGAACAGGAATTTAAATATATTCTTTGTTAGTACTTCCATACCTTCATAAGGGAAGTAAGAAGAGGGTTAAATTTCTGCTACCAATTATCCACTTTCCCTCCACAGCCCCAATCTAATGTAGATTATGTTGATTTTGATTTTATTGATATAAATACTAGATTTCTGTACTTCAGCCAGTAACCTGATAATATGGTCTGGCACTTTACAGAAATATGAATTCCTTTGGAACAGGAAAAATATTTTTCTTGCCTAAACTTTTTTTTTTTTTCATCAATAATCTATAACTTCTTAAATGTAAAGAAATTAAAATAAACCACAATAATGAAAAGCCATTCTGGTCCTATAAAAATTACTGCAGATACTAAATGGACCATTTATTGAATGGGTCCTGCATTTGAAAGGTGGATACTTTTTTGTCCAATGATTGTAACTGATCTTGTCACCAAGTTATCTTGGAGAGGCTGTCTGTGCAGTGAGGCTTCATCTCTGGGGATGACAATAGAAAGAAGGGACAGAATGTCAGTAGCACCAGCCAGGGGGTCAGTGTCACAGCTCAGGGACTTTGGCTCAGTAGGTTTTCAGTGAGCTAAGACTGTGAGCTTGTAGGAAGTTAAACGTGTTTACAACAACCCTACTGACGCCTTGCAAACCTTAAACAGAGGCTAGGAGTCAAAGAATAAATTAGGTATTGCTTTATTAAGTAATACCTACAGAGTAAAAGAATAAAGTAGGTGTAGGAATATAAAAAAGAAAAAAAATTTAGAAAGTGCAAAAAGGCCCCAGAATGTAGACATAAAGCTAAAAAAAGCTGGGAAATTTCAAAACCTTCTCATGGGAAACTAGGAAAATAAGAACCAAGTAAATACATTTATATTTATCATAAGGAACAAGAAAGAACAAGAACTTATTGATAGTTCGAGATGTGAAAAGTTCTAGATATATGCTTTGCAAAGATAGAAAAAGTGTCAATCTTATATAATGAATTATTGTGTATTGTTTGAGGTTCATAGAAGTCCCTTTGTTAGTGTTAAACACATTTGGGTCCTTCTCTTATTGGTTAGAGTATAATGACTTTGCATCTTTTCTTTTATGCTATTGGTTCAAAGAATATGTAGAAAAAGGTTTTGCATAAATTGCCATCTTGTCTTTAATCTGGATTTGCATGGATGTTTGTTTCTCTGTGTCTCTTGCTTTTTGCTTGTATGACAATAAATCCTAAGTCTGCAGCCAGTGAGGGTCCCATCCCGTTTTGTGAGACGCAGACCGATCCGGCAGAAGTAGATTTATTAGAAGGCCTCAATAGACACACCTGGGGCAGGACAAGAGCCCAGCCAGGTCTACACCCAGGATGGAGGTAGCCCTAGATGCAGATGGATGACCCAAAATGGCCACAAAATGGACAACCGGTCATGGGGACCCAGTTTTACAAGTTCTGGTCCATTAGCATATTCCAGTTATAGCTTTAGCTTATGAAATCACATCCTTCATGTTTTTCTCTCTTCAATCAATGTTGTTTATGTTATTGGGCCTGAAATTTAGGTTGGTTGTTCTTGGTCCTAAGCTAGGAAAGGAATTACTTTGTCTAGCTAGTCTATGGAGAGAGCTTACCATCCCTTAATATGAAGCTCAGAACTACACACTAAAGCAGCACAGAATCTGAAAAACATAAAAGCTAAAACCTAAGGCATCACTATAAAAAAATCTGTCCAAAGTAAATTTTTTTCTCCAAAGAAAGTACTCTGCTTACAACAAAAAAGAAAATTCTAAAGGAAAATGCCTTTTGGATTTTTTCATTGAACTAGCTCTAGAATATGAAATTACAATATGAAGGTTGGATTCAAGATGATGCAATCATGAGGAATACCAATTTATTTTTTAGGGGATAGAATTAACCTTAAATATTGAAAAATATTTAAGACACTGTGGGGGCTCTTCTGGTGTGCAGAACCCAGTTAGCACTGGTCAGAAAGTTATCTACTGGTTTAGACCCTTTAGATCCACAAAAATGAATGAATTGGTGCCATTTTTGCTGAATGGGTTTCACAAAATTAATATTAAGAAAAAGTATTGCCGTCAGTATGATTGATGTTGTGGCATGAAGAAAGGATGAGAAATGCATGGAGTAATTTGCTTTCACTTGCAGAAAAAACAGCTGCATTGAAAATCTATCAGGAGAAAATTAAAGTAAGGCTGAAATAAGCAGCCACGTTATTCTTCAGTAGCAATACTGAAACACAAAAAGTGAAGGCTTTGAAAATTTGAAATGCTAATGAGCAATAGAAAAGAATAGCCAGTTTAATTTAATTTTGATACTGTATATAAAATGATGTTCTATCTCTGTAGAATAGACCATGTGACAATATTTCTCTTTCTATTTGTATCACAAGATTGTTTCCTTTCTCTTTACAGAAAAGTGCTGTTTTGTTACACCTTAGTAACCATCCTTACTGAGATGCAAACATTGATCTCTATCCTGTTCCATGTATATTTTAATAAATTTCATAAGTTTTACTTTCAGGTCTTAATTACTTTCATACTCTGCATACAAGGGGCGAAATCTGAGCACACTGCCTTAGTAATTCTACTGCATAAATCTGCTACCATGGAAGATCTAAATAGACTGCATTTTTAATTTTCCATGAAGCAAAGATGAAAACTAAGTATGAAAATGATTTTTAAGTATTTGGAGACTAATACTAAACAAAATAGAGGCTTTCATTTCTCATGAAAAGGCAGTGATGGCTGTTTTCAGTATGAAAATGAATAGCAAATTGTTCTTCTGTAAGTTTAATTATTTTTCTTTCAAATTATATAGATTAACAGGCTTCATCAAGCACATGGCGGTCTGCCTGTTTCCATGCTAAAGAAAATGGATATTTAAATATGAGAGCACAGAGCTGAATTTCTGAAAGAAACAGGGACCAGATCCAGTAAACCTGATGAACTGGATCTGCAGAGAGCCGGGTGTGAGAAGACTGAGGCTGTCATTTCTGTAAATGAAAACTACGTGCTGTTCCGAGGCTCCCTGTTACAACTCTTAGGAGAGCACAGGTACCTCAGAAGGAGATGCAAACCCTTCATCCTGTTTGGATGGGAAGCTGCTGAAATCTGAGCAGAAGTGCTTCAAGCCAAAGGAAATGGAAACCCTGCTCTCAGGCATGTTTCTGCAATGCCTTCTTCTTCCCCTGTATGGATGCCTCTGGCCCCTTTGAATCCAAAGGCCAGATGTCCACTTGAAGACAGGTATCTATGATCTTTCTTCCAAAGGAGTAAGGTCTCCTTACAGGAGGGAAGATTAGTTATTTCTACAGCTGTATACTTCTTCTAGCTATGCATCTTAGAGCAGCTGATCCACCAGGCTGCGGAGATTCAAACTCACGTCCCCTCCCAGGCTCCTTTGGCAGGCGAGGACACTTCAACATTCCTAAAGAGATAGAAAGACAGAAGGAGAAAATAACTTCAGACCTGTTGATTAACGTGTACCACTCTCCTCTCAGACAATAATGTAGAGGTTTTCAGGCTGTTTTCTGACATGAATCCCTCATTGTAAATGTCTGGGTGTGTGTGCTGTCAGGTGGGAGGATATTTGCAGGAGAGAATCTTCATAGACAAACCAAGGAACCATCCAGTTCCTCTATGATTGCCATAATGACTTATTAACTGCACAGAATAATAAGTTACAAGCTGTAGGGACCCACCTCCAATGGACTAGCAGACATGGCTAATTTGAGTTCAGAAAATAGCATTTTAAGCCTAAAAGTTCCTATTTTTCATGGTTTTTTTTCATTACAGAGAGACTGGTAAGCTTTGGGATTGGATCATGGTGATTCTGATACAAATACTAGATAACACTATAGCAATTTTATCAAGAAAATGTTATTATATAAAATGTGATTATAAAAAAGGACTAGATTAGGCTGTAAAGTGGACAACTATTTATGTTATGTTTTCTTCACAAATTATCAATTTATTCCTACACATATCTGTATGAACACACAAGCCAGCCCACTTCACTGTCTTCTAACTGTCTTCTATATACAGTATTGTTCAAGTTTCTGGATGTACTGACAATATGAAATGTAAGGACAAATAAGGAGAAACTGTATGAAAGTGTCTTTCAAATCTGCTACAAACAACATTGCAGTTTTGATCTCTGCTTCTTTGTATCACAACATTCCTAATGCTCCAAATAATTATCCTCAGAATTATCTTCACATGAATGTGTTGTCCCACTGACATGAATAAGACAGCTTATGCACAGAAAATTAAGCACAGGTAGGATAAGTGCAAAATCGGTGCTCTGTATAATTAAGTGGGCTTGCTTTTGATCACTTGATAATATTGATGATTATTAATTCGCACACAAGAGACCTGGTACAACACAACAGTGAAATTGCAGAACAAGTCTCTCTTTCATGGGTGTTGTGGAATTTATCTGTGCCATTTTTAACTGATTTTTTTTTTGTGGTCTGGAATGTTCTACTATTTCATATTCTCTGGTTTTCTAGCCTTATAGTATTGCAAATGTTAATGATGGATTTCCTTTATTCTGCTTTTGTTTTTCTGTGTATGAACTGAAAATCTTACACTTCAAGTCCCTCAGGTGGTACAGCAGAAACTTAGGAAAAACTCCTAGAAAATAGTTAAATAATGTAATTCTCTGTAAAAAAATAAAAAAATTCTTGTCCCCTGCAAATCATATTAAGGTGTCTGCATAAAACAGATCAGACTTTATAGTAAAACTTCCCTGGACTTGACAGGACAGTATGAAGAATTGTCAGGGGATATCAGAGGATATTAGGAAAATATTCTTCACCCAGAGGGTGATTGGGCAAGGGAATTGGCTCCCCATGAGGTGGTCACAGCTGCAAGCCTTCCAAAGTACAAGTGTTTGTAAAATGCTGGCAGGTACATGGTGTGATGCTTTGAGCTGTCCTATGCAGGGCCAGGAGTTGGACTTTGATGAACCTTATAGATCTCTTCCAGCTCAAGACATTCTATGATTCTATGAGAGAGCCCTTTTTTCTAATTTTCCTATATGCATTGACTGCTCAATTTTTGAAGCTGCTGATCTAGATGTGTAGTGCCAATTGGCAAAGACCTCAGCTGAACCAATTTGTAATTAGGCAGAAAAGAAACAGTTCTGCCTTTTGCAGGGGAGTTGAAAATTTTTCTCAAAGTTACCATGTGTCAGAAGACATTCAAATGTGTCTTCAACTTGAGGCATCCAGCAGAGAGGTGAGAGCTGATTTTCAAGACTTCTTGTATCCATTCTATTTTTTGAGTTGAGCAGTGATTTGTTTATGAATCAGGGAAATTTCATCAGTGATTTTGTGTGAATCAAGTGGCATTTGGGCAGTCATCCACACAATAGAGATAATTTGATCCCAAAGCCTAACTAATATGGCACAGCTCAAATCTATAGAACTCAATTATTTTACCTTCTATTTTTGGTATTGTAAGTTTGTGTCTAGGAGCTTTTTTTGGGACAGGGCTAATTGGTAGGAGTTGAAAGTACAGCAGGGACTTTGTTGAGGATGATAAGGTAGTGGCTATAAGATTCCTTTGACACAGTTTTTTTACTATAGAACACAAAAAGTATTGAAGAGAAACCCAAAGCTTCAGTTGAACGCTACCTCATGGGGAAGTTTCTTTGTTCTTGTCTAAATTCTAATCTGATCCATGATATATTCCTACAACAGAATAGTAGGTAGACAGAATTTGTGGATTAGGCTGACTAGTATAATTCTTAACCACTCCTTTTTCTGCTCAGCAAGAAAGTTTCTAAACATCTGGTGCAGTGAGTTCTCTTGTAGTTGAGCAAATCCTGTGTCACTGTACTTGACTGGCATTTAATGGTTTGGTGGAGTGTGTCCTAAATGCTGAATTTCTAAAATAAAACAGTTCTTTAATTCCTGGAGCTCTAAATTTTCACCCTCAGTCGAACACTATATCTACCCTTGACCATTTCCAGTCTTATCCTCCAACAAACATGATGCATTTCCAGCGGCAAATGCACCGCATCTTGCAGAATTTAGCAATATACTGAAATCCACAGCTAATTCTGTCAATAGCATTACCCTAATCCTGGCCATATATTTCTTCTGATTAGTATTCTAACTGTTGTGTAAATTTCCCAGTCCAATTTATTTAATCAACGTGTTTGACAGCTTGTTTCAAAGCCCTGTAGTCCTTGCTGTCTGAAGAAGTATAAAGAGATTTTTATCCGGATTCAAGGAATATGTTATGCCAGAGGTGAAATTCATATATTCAGTTAGGCTGAGGTCACAGAGATGGTGTAATGCTTAAATTTAGGGTTACCTTAATCTTGCAATATGGGGATAAGGAAATATTAGACACTTGCTGGTGTCTCTTTAATGCTTGTTTAATCTAGGAAGAATGATGATCAGTCAGGATAGCTGTGTAAAAGATGAGAGGTAAAGGAGGTGTTTGGATGAGGACTGTAGAACTTCGTTAACTCCTAAATTCTTTGACTCTAATGACACCAGGAAAATGTCTGTTGCTGCCAGAAACTTAAGATCTCATTGTACCGGTGAGATTGGAAAATCCTACATAACTAAAATGCAATGCTTACAGAAATATGTGAGCAGAAATATTCTGTTTAACTTCAGATAATGATATTTTTGTAATGATTAAGACCAGGTTTAGCATTGGCAAGAGTCAAGATTCAGAAAAACAGCATCTGAGGAACTTACTCTTTTCTGCAGAGGTCACCAAGCTAAGGCAAGTGTGGTAGAGACAGAGGCCAATGTTGTACAGCAAACTGCAGGTTGATAATGCAAATATGAGAATGGAGATTTTTTTCTTTCCAGTTCAAGGACTCCCCTCTTTCTGAAGATGTCTGGCTTTGTCCTGATTGCATTTTAGCAGTGGAGTTCTGTCACTTCAAGAGGGAATATTTCCACACAAATATTTTCTCTTTCAAGGTCAGCTGTACTTTAACATGCATTAATTTATCACAGAATTTACTCCTAAGGTGGAAAGAGGCAAATAATGGCAGTGTAAGTTGTTCTGCTGTAAGACTGTATTCCATTTCAGCGGGAACTGGAGGCACAGAATTGCAGGAGGTCTTGCAGGATCAGTAGTTTAATATCTGTAAATGGGTTAGAAGTGAACCAGGTAAAGTGTATCCTGTTCATCACGGGAATTTCAGCAACACTGAGCACTCCTAGGATGAGAACTGTGTTTTTACAGAAGAAAGTCAGTCCCATTGCTGAACATTTTGGACAAGGCCAGGCAAGACTTTCCTAAGAGCAATAATCCTGCAACAAAGCAAATGGGAAAAATTTCTTATATTTTTCCTGACTCCCAAGGAATGAAATATTGTTTTCTGGGTAAATGACATGTCGAGACATTAGTGTATGAAAACTGTATAAGAAGGAAAGTACAGAAATGAAACTTGGCAAAGGTCTTTGGCCTGATCCAGGTGTTTGCATAAAAGAAAGATTGCCAGAGTAGTATGAGCTCGTGTCTTTTGCCTGAAAACTCCACAGATCCACAAATTGCTCATACAGATTTACTATTAAACTGCTTATTTATATGGTTTAATTTATAAACAAATAGTTGATAATACATTCATAAAGAGATTAACAATTTAATTGTTAATACATGGTTTGGTATGTTTTATGCTTTGAAAGCACCTGTTTCATATGAGGTACTGAATGTATGAAATGAGAGTTAAACTGTCAGTCTTCCAAGCCATAAAATTCTGAAGTGTGGAAAGGCTAATCTGATATGCACTCCAGTTATTTTCAATGCGAGCATTACAAATCTCTCAGAGGGAAGCCATTATACAATATTTATGCAAAACTATGTGAATACTCTGTTATCCCCCTGCACTCTCTGCTTCCTCTTACTGGACATTATGTGGTGACAATAACCAGGCAGCACTCACTTGTGGAATTTGCAGAGAGATTATGTAGTCCCTAAATTGAATGGACCTCAGGCAAGTCTTGGATGCTGCTAGGGAAATAAAGCAAAAAAAAGTGCTTTCTCTTTTGTTCCCTCAGTAGTTGTTTAATATAAAATGCATTACTTTTGGTATTTAAATAAATTAACGGACAGCTGTAGGAGATCAGTTTTGTAACATTCAGCAAGGTATTTGATATTTGCAAACATAAAGGTCTTAGTAAAATATCCATTAAAAACCTGAAAGAATGAATGAGGTTCTTTGCAATCTGGGTTAAACAAGGTTCATGGGGGAGATGTAAAATCTTTTACTACACCTCCTGATATAATTAGAAAAACCAGACAACTTTAAATACATGAAAACCTTTCAGCCTTTGAAATAAGAGGCATCAACCTTCAAAACTCTGTACTAGTAAAGAATAATTGCTCAGAACTCAACTAGAGACTGAGACAAAAGCTGATTAGTATCAATAGTGTAGGATGCTCCAAGGGAATATCACAACAAGGGAAGAGCCTAGGTAGAGCTGAGAGGGGAAGAAGAAGGAAATTATTTTTGATGATGACTTTGATTAGTTAGAAGTTTAAAGGTGGAGGGGGGAAGGTAAATCACAGGTTGACAGAAAAGCAGAATAATTTTTTTGGTTTTGATTTTTAATGTTCAGGACAGCTGCAAATTTGGACTTCCATAGGGCACAATTGCACTGTAATACAGTTACCCTTTTCCTGTGCAACAATATATGCAATGTGTATATAGCAAAAGAGGCATTTTAAAAAAATCAGAAAAAGCTGTCATCTTTGATGGAGTCAAGGAAACAAGCTAAGCACATGTCATATTATGTACTCCCAGAGGCTATGGCCTTTTGGCATAGGCATTTCTACAGCCTAGGGGAATCAATGACCCAGAGGATCACTAGGTTAAAAAAATATTTGTCCATCAATTTTATTAAAATGCTGTGCATGGGATGCATGCCAGATAGAATTTAGCTTTCCCTAGAGTCACTGAAGAGAAGTTTTGCAAAGTGTGGATAATGTCTAAAGGAGTTAGGAACACTTGAAAAGATTTTTTTTCCCTCTGGGTAACTCATCAGTGACCATTTGTATCAGACCCCTGATAAATATGCCAAGCACAAGAATTATTTTTTTGAACAAGTCTAAAATTTCAGTGGAGTAGAGTTTTTCTCACTTTCTACCTTCCTTTGTTAGCATAATGTATGTGAGAATCAGATCAGATTTTGTATGTGTGAGAAAAAATAGTCCTATAAGTATGAAATTTAAAAGTGGTCTCTGTTTCCACCCAGAAGAATTTTCACCTGAACAGAACTCCTGAACTGTTCTTTGTGTCAGGAAGTAAAGAAACATAGCTCAGAATGCTAGGTCAAAAAGGTACAATAGCTAGATGGGGGTTATTTTTTGTGTATTGGCATTTGTGTAGGCATTAAAAGGGAATCTTGCTGCCCACCCCCTTCCCATTTTTTTTTCCTGTCTGCAAATTAAAGAAATTTTGGCTTGTGTGTATTTGTCATTGTCTATTGTACTACCACAACACTGGCACTTTTATATGTATGCAAGAAAAGGGTGAAGATGTTGTTTCATGTGGACATGGAAGAGGGTTCAGCAGAAAGCTGTGTGTTTAAAGAAAGAAAGGAGCAGTCCTGAGGGACTGGCTCAGGAAGAAAAGATTTAAGCCTTAATCATGTCCACATTCTTCTCCTACAGAACTAATATTTTTTTCTGACGTATTGAAGTTAGTTTTCAGGAGAAAGAAGCAATAGCTGAGAACTGTCTGAATTTTAAGCTCAGCTGAATAACTCTCTTGCAATGGAATGCTAAATACAGATGGAGTGGTGATATACTGGGCTGGGGGAGCTGCCCAGACTGTTGTTCCAAGTATTTGATTTTGTGACTAGCAATAAAACCTTTTTCATTGACCTCTGAAGGATTAATTTCTTAATTTAGCACTCAGAGGCAAAGAAGTCTAGAGAAAAAAAAAATTGGATATGCATATAATGAATTGCAGTGTTTATAGTTTGTACAAGGTAAAAACCCCATAATTTGCTGATTGCAGTTGAATTTGAGAAGGGCTAATTCATGAGCTTTGACATTCCAATTATTTTGTTATTAATACATTCTGCTTCCACCCTGTGCTACTGGTTTAGCATCACTTCAATGGGTCTGCTAAACAATACTAAAGACAGACAATGGGAAAAAACCATATAACTGCATTTTCCTGAGGAGAATGTGGAAAATTTAATGAGACTTTTATTTGATTTAAGGTGGCTGCTTTTCAAAGCAGAAATGCAGGATGTTGTTACATTATGCTGATGAAGGAAGGTAGAAAGTAAGAAAAGCTCTACTGCACTAAGATTTTAGACTTGTTCAAAAAATAATTTTTGTGCTTGGCATATTTATCAGTTGTCTGATACAAATGGCTTAATATTTCTTAAAAGTGTTGTTTATAAATGTTTCTTTTTCTTATTCTCTCTGTTGGATGGATTAAGCTACAAAGATAATTATCTAAGTCACAATATTCTATAATTAAAGAATGTAAGAAGGGAAAATATAAAGAAATACAGATGATTACCTGAAAGTGCTTTTCTAGGAGTAAGTTCTTCCTGACTACATTGGAATTAGTACAGAAATACAACAACTTCAGTGTGACATATAGACTGTGTAATACGATAATTCCAGACCAGCTTTTTTTAGAGAGATTAAAACAGCCGAGGCAGTTAAAACCAGATAGGAGTTAAGACGACTCAACTGCCTGGATTTGCATGTGGTGGGGCAGTCAAAGAGAATACTTAATTCTCTTATGTGAAGCTAAAAGCCCTTCTGGTGATGTGATTCAGCCAATCTGCCCGTGTCCTGCTGGACACCTGATGCTCCCAGGCCCAGGAATTCTGCTCTGTGGAATTAGAGTGTACCTGGAGCAGAACTGCAACACATGACCCTCCTCTAATAGATCTGCAATCCCCTTAGGCAGGGTTTTTTCAATCCTGAATATGACCTTACTGAATCTAGGTATTGTTTGCTCTGCTAGACAAACCTACAAAGAGAAGAGATGATTTTTAAATCACCCCTAGCTCACCCTGTATCACTATCTGGCACCTGAAGAAATAAATGGGCGAAACCAAATTATACACCTAATGGCAACACTGGAGGCCATGGAGATCCAGCTTTTTCCCTCCAAAATGACCAAATGATGTAAGATATAAAACTTCAACAACAAATTATGTAATTTTTAGTACTGCTGATACTTCCCCTTGGAAGCATTAAAGATGCACTATTTGTAGACATTTCTATTCTGAACAGCTCAGAAAACTAGCCAAGTGCTAATAAGCTAGAGTCCCTACTTTTATTCTCTTAATAATAATATTCCTAAGGAATTTAGTGGCATATTTTTAAGTTGTTATAAACAATGAAATCAGTTGCTTACTTTAAGGATGTTTTCCTAGTGCATATAATGGTTACACAGTTTTTCTGGGGTAGTTCTCAAGAAAGCGATTTGATTTTTCTTCCATAGTTAATGTAAAATTAGGATAATTCATTCATAGTGGGGAGAGAATGTTCATATGGACAAATATTTTCATTAACAGCTAAAAAGTAGACTTGTTAAAGACCATTGTAATGTGTATAGTGAACACTTCAACAGATACTTGGGGTTTATTTTTGTTGTGGCAAATAAAACCCTCCTTCTTGGGGATCTTTGTTAATATTTTTTAAGGCAAAGGCACATAACCCAGTTTAGTGGAAGGAAAGAACTTTTTGTTTCTGGACATAATAATGTAGTAGGAATTGAATAATTAATATCAACATTAATGCATTTACTACCAGCCTATTCTGCTTGTGAGTGACTGCAATAACCTCTTTTCTGGCATTTATGTGCATACTATATCAGAAGGACATTTTAGAATTCATTTGACTTCTTCAGGAGCTGGAGACAGGGAAAGTAATTTTCATAGTTTTTTGAAAAACAGCTTTTTGCAGCTGTTCAGCTTAGAAATGCTTCTTAAGTTGATAACAATTTTAGTCCTAGTCTGAAAAAAACCCTGGAGCCTTACAATTAGCCAGAATTAATGCTGAATAGAAAACATAGTGGAAAAGTGTAATTTACAGATATTTTCTAGTCATCAAATCATAACCTTTTCTTGAAATAGATGTAATTATTAGTTGTGAGCTTCTGTGGCATTTTAAAATAAGTAGAATGATGATTATTTCCTTGCTACATGGAAATTAGCTATTATTAAACACAAGAAATTATTATTTTTCAGATCTCAATTTTAAAAACTACAGGACAAAGTATTATTAAGTTGTAACAATTTTGATAAGTGCCATCCAAATAAAAAAAAAAAATGGAATCACTCATTCAGCACAGAACTTCTAATCGATAGCAGAAGATAAATTGATAGAGATTATGTTAAATGCTTCTAAAGAGCCTTGCAGTTTAGCCAGCCCAGTGGCAGCACACTCTCTTTGAGCCAACAGAAGTATTCCCTGTTCCCGTCCATGGCAGATGGGGAGTGCCTTGGCAGGACACTCCTTGCTGGGCAGCCCAGACACCCCACAAAATAGAAGATCTTGACTTTAGAAAGACTGAGGTATGTTGAGCTGGGTTTTATTCTGACTCTCCATCTCTCTTAAGAAGTATACCTGGAGATAGAATATGTGAGTTTCAAACCCCCACTTATGGTTGAATAAGAAACTGAACTACAGAATAGCACTGGAGGACAAAATGCTTTAACTGAGGAGAATTTAAGAAAAACTTTTAATTAATTTTATTAATTATCAAGCCTGTTAACTACAGTTTAGAAGATGAAATAAAATGCTGTCTGTTAATTTTCAAATGAAAGCATGGAATCTGTTAGAAGAAAGACTTGCAAAGCATTAGTCACAGTGGATATGATAATGTTTTATACATTAAAAAAAAATTAAAAAATAAGTTGCCCAGATTATTTTCAAAGTAATTCTTAGCCAGACCTAGATGTACTTTTTCATCATTAAAATGAAGGAATATAGTTTTATGGAAATGAATTTTTAAAATAAATTGAATATACATTTGTACAAAATAAGTTTCCTCTGTGGATTATGTTGTTAATTATGAGTCTCAAAACAGCTAGATATTAAAGTTCCTTAAGAAACTAATGATTAACTATACACTTGGTAAAGAGCAGGCCTACAATCACCCAAAGAAAAAGACATTTTCTGGGAAAACTTTGCATTTATTAGGTAGATTGAAACATGCAGCCTTAAGCCCATGAACTTGCCTGATATTCCCCAGATCCCAGTTCTTTAAACAGGTTTGTACTGTAGCAAATTTTCCTGATGGTTAAAGCTGCACGTCAATCTAGAAATACTCAGATAAAGTGCAAGTTTTCTGAAAGTGAATGGCAAAGCTTCTACTGGCTGTCAAATGGCCTGGATTTTAACAAAGTTTAATTAATAACTCTCATTTTCTTCATAAAGCATCACCCCCAAATATGTATGAGGAATGGGAATTTTAGTAGGAAACAAAGAATGTGAAGTTGTTGTGTCTCCAGGAGAATGAAAGACAAAGTCACTCAAAACTTCAGTATGATTGGGCAGAAAACCACAACATACTTCAAGCCATGGTAAAATTGCAATTTTCTATGTATGTTCTTCTTGAGGGAGGGGGTGGAATGGTTGGTGGAGAGACAACTGTATTTTTACTTCTTATTTAATGGAATTAAGGTCTTCACATTGTGCATATTCTGTTCTTTGGTAGAGAACCAATTAGAACCAATTGTCAGACTCCTGTTGAGCTATGTACAGTAGGAAAATAACTTTCTCATTTGTTAATTTATTGTAAAAGAAGGTCTTTATTATGTAAAGAGTAGGCAGAAAAAAGCCCTGAAGCACAAAGAAATTAAGAAACAACAATGTGATAGTTGCACCTCCTTCCCTGAACTGATGGGTTTCTGTCAGTTGCAGGTCTCTTCAGGCAGGAATTTTTTCATTTTGGAAATGTATTGCAGAGATGGCTACTGCCAATATGCTGGCAGCACTGGGAGTTTGAGGTACTGAGTATTTCCATGTCTTCAGATCTATTTGGAGAAAACTCTTGCAGAAAAACCCTTCATTATGTACCATGCTATCTTTTACCAAGACTCACTGACTGAGATTAATAAGGAAATCGAGATTGACAGCATTTGCTACTAGCAGTCTTTGCCAACTTCTAGTGTCTGGAATAGAAAATCAATCTGAGAATTGGAAAGAGAAAATGAAGCAATTAATGGGTAAATTGATTCCAACTGATCTACTTGGAAAAGTGGCTATCTCTTCTCAGACCTGGGAAGAGCTATGTTGTTGCAGCTCACAGTTTACATTGTTGGACGTGTTTATTTATTATATTAATAGGTAAAGAAAGTATATAAATCTGATATGAAAAAAGAAGAAAGTAATTCTATTTTATTTTTCTTTTTTTTTTTTTTTTGCTTTTTTATACATAGTAAGTGCAAGAAATTCTAACTTTGTGCTGCAAAAATGCCCATGTACTTGCCCCAAAAATAAGATTGCTGTGGTCTTACTCTGCACTGATATGGGAACCCACAGAAACACCATACAATCAACTCGAGAAGGGACAACTCAAAATCAAATATTTTTTAGAAATATATATTTTTGACTATTTGAGATCTAATTTGGTGTATTTAATCTTGGTGCCCCTCTAATAGTGTTTATTTTTCTGTACAAAACTGTTTTTCAATAAATAGATAAGATTGAGAATTATTTCTTGACACCTTTGTTGATTTGTGAATGTCCATCTTGAGATCTGTATCAAGTTCAAACTGTCTAGAGTCCATAATTAAATCTATCAGAGTCTGATGAAGCTTCAATAATGCTAATTGTCCCCAATGGCTCGTATGAGTTATGACACTGCTGAATCTACTTGTTCACAAAACCATGCCACTTAATCTGTAGAAAAAGGTTAACAAGAACACTTCGTGGTTGAAAGTTAATTCTTTAACCTTCCGTGTCATAGTCCTCCATGCTATATATAAAAGTCTGCTGCATTTGGCAATGATAATTTTAGAAGGGAAAGTGTAAAAATTATGGCTATAATAATCATATATTTCATATCATGGTTAGTTATGAGTTTGCAATGGGCATTTCACTGAGACTGCTTATAGCAGAACAGCCTGTCAAATATGTTACAAAGGGTGTGTTGATTTTGTGGATATTTAAAAGATTTGGCTATGGAAGATCATTGTCATTATATCTGTAATGCTGTAAGAATGACTGCCCTTGATGTGCTATAATAATCCTGCAGTAACTGCTAAACCCATTGAGAAAAGCTTTTATGTAAATACATACATATATATTTTCCCCTTACTTTTCCCCCATACTTTTTATTTTCTCAGAGATCAGGAATTGTGGTGATCATTCCAGCTGGTGCTATCCCTGTTAGTATAAGTCTGCATTTGCCATGAGGGCATAAGAATACTGTTCTTGCCAATTCTGTGATATTTTGAGTTGAGTTTGGTGCAGATAAAGAGTGGTGTAAATTAGAGGAATGCCCAATTATGAGAAGGTAAGAGTCTGTCATGCCTATGAGTGTCCTGTTCATGTGATAAATAGATGTCCAAAGTTGGCTGTGCAGCATCTTGAGCATGTGAAGTATGGATAGAGATGGTGCTCCAGACTGGGGTGCCCATACTGGTACCTAAGAAAGCAATGCATACATGTGCAACCTTTTCAGCAAATGCCCTAGATGAAAATAAAATTATCTGGGACATAGCCTGGAGATGGGAGAAATCACATTGTATACATTGAAGATATATCTGATGAGAAAATTTTTCTTTTGCCAAGGGTTGTGTTTTTATGTGCCTTTTCAAGCCTTGAAAAGTGGAAATGAGAACTTGTAAGAGATGCTGTTTTATTTTCTTGTGGATTACTTTAAAGCAAGATCATTTGGAGAGCCTCTTTACTGTGTGCCCTCTGCAAACCGTTCTGTTTGTCCATCTGTGAGGATGTGATAAATGTCAACAGAGAAGAAAAGTAGGTGAAGAAAAGTGGGAAAGCAAAAATCCCTTAGAGGTTCCTTAAGCCAAGTTTCCTAACAAAGGCAATACATTTTGAAAAGAATGCATATATTATATATTTGGGTAAATTTCTTTAAGTTAAAAACTAAAAGAGGTCTGATGACATATAAATTCTCTTTATGTACTAGAATTGATCAATAAATGGAATTATTTTCATCTATTGTTGATGGATCCAGAATGGAGTGTTCCTCACTGAAATAAGTTGAATATGGGCATGAAAGTTTATTATACCCAGAGATGCATAACCTCATCCTAGTGTGCAAGGTGCTGAGAGACTGCTATCGGAAGCTGTTTTAATGAATTTTCTCATTTGTATTCCCACATTGTCTTTCATCCAGAAAAAGGGACCCGTTCCAGTTTCAAGCATGTGATGGAGGGTGCAGGATTGGAGTGTCTCAACTTGGTTAACAAGTGTCTCAACCTGGTTTAGCGAATACCTAATGCTGATAGTTGTCTGTCTGAAGTTTTCACAAGGGAAAATGCATCCAGATTTAATTTTGAAAGGTTAACAATTGTGGCAGGTCAAGAATATGAACTGACACTACAAATGCTGACGACTCTTTTCAAAACCCATCTGTCGGAATAGGCCAGGTAATTTTTGATGCTGAACTCAACTCCATCTGTCTTGGGAACAAACCCATAGCCATCCACACACATACAACACATCATGTTTTGTGCATGAACAATGGGTTTAGGTGCTGGCTCCCATCAGTCCCGTTTCATACAGAGGGTGATGATGACCTTTGCTTCAGCACGTGCATGGTAAGTCTGAGACATTGCACAATGATGAACTCACTGTCTAGCCACTGTACAGCACTTATATATATATTTCAGTCTCAGAAATCCCAGACAGAAATATGAGCCTCCAGGGATGTAAATCACCATTTTCTCATTGAATCCTAGGACTGATGATGCTCAGGTTGGCTGCAAGCCTCTACAAGAACAATGGAGATATCTGAGCTATGGTTTTAAACAAATCTTTAATATTTTCAGATTGTGGAGAATTCAGGTGTGGAAAAGGCATGTTCAAAGGAGCTGAAGAGATAATAGATTTTTATATTTGTAAATATTTCTTGTGTTCTTATTTCTTGAAACCATTTGCCATATCTTAGCATGGAGTTTGTCTTAAATGTTGAACTGCTAGTATTTCTAGGTAGGCAGTCCTTTTTCTGCCTCATTTTGGTTTGGTAAATTAGGACATATCTTTTTATTTCATCTCCAAATTAAAAGCCTTCTTGATTAAGTCTTTTCAAGCAGAAAAATACCCATCTCCACATTGGCATGATTCCAAATGCAATGCCTTTCAACCTGCAAAAAAACCCAGCAATTCCTTTCCATTTTAGAGCACTTCACCTTTATTCAACATGCTCAGTGCAGACTTATACTGACTGAAGATGGATGAAAGTGGCTCATGTTGGTCTGCTTTGTTTGCTGTGAAACAGCTGTATTGCCAACAACTTGTTTTCTTAAGCATCATCTTTCTTTTTTTCCCTTGTGACTCTGTATTTTCCATTTTAAGGAAATATTTTTTGTTTATTATTCAAAAGCCTCAGAACTGAATATAAAACTATAGGTTTACTTCCAAGAATGTAATCAAAATATATGCTCTAATAAATTTTATTTTTCATACTTCTCAAAGAAATAGCTCATAGCATTTATTCAAGACCAAAGGAAAGAACCATTAGTGGAATTTCACTAGAAGTTTTATTCCACGTAGATGAAATGGGGGGAGAAAACCAAATGAAGATCAATACCCAGGATGCTCTCCCTTCCATCAGAGCATCACTCATCACCTCTGCCTGTGGGTGATATTTGCCTAATGATTATTAGGATCATATGAGTTCTGCTTCAGAGTGAAGCAGAAGAGAGATGAGTGCCAGCATGGAAGTGAATGATAGTGGGAAAAGTATTAACAACTTCAAAGTTATGGATCAAAAAACTGTGGTTAGGTGCCATCTTCTGCTTTACCCAAATAGGCACTACTGCTCTGCAGCTGAGGAAACCTGCATGGGAGTTCTCTCCACCAGAAAATGGTCATTAGGAAAAAATAAGAAATGAAGTCTTTAATCTCAGCTCATTTAAATATGTTGCTCATGATGATTGTGTTCAGCTACTATAGCTCTTTTCCTTCCATATTACCAGCTTTAGAAACATACTTCAAACATCTTAGCAGTTGCAAATCAAAGATTAATTTTTCTTGCAATACTTATTTTTTCTCATGAAAGTTGTCATGTACTCCTAAAGAGGTGATTTTTCTTGGAACTGGGAAAACAGGTACTCAGGTTGATGCAGATCAGTTACATGCTTAGCCGCTCGTGTTCAGGACTTGAATGGCTGCCCAGAGAACCGAGACCAACAAGATGGAACATGTAGAAAGGGAAGAGGAGCCCAAGCCAGCAGACAGGCCGTGCTGCCCCATCCTCATAAAATCAGCTGGCTGTGACTTCCAGCCACTTGCCTTAATCAAGCTATGAGACTTTGGTTTTTCTACATGTAATGGGCTGGCTGAGCAATTTGCTAAGTAATTTAAAGCAGAGGTAACTAAGGCTTAAAGCTATGGGGAAAGAGAATTAGCCTCCATGCTGCTTATAAGGTGTCACAGCCATCCATAGCTTTAAAATGATATTTTTTTTTTCTTATTCCTGGTGCTCAGCTCTAGTTGTTGTGCCTTCTACAGGTTGTGTGACCCTCCAGAGTTCCTGGAGAGAGTAGGTTGGAACTGGTTGATCTTCAAGGTCCCCTTCCAACCCATACCACTCTATAATTCTATAATACATGTTCTGCCTTTAATTAAGATTCACAGTGTCACTTCCCATTGCAAGATTTTGTTTTCAGTTTCAGTTATGCTTCTGTAAGTCTACATATATTATAGAGTCAGGTTTGCATTATAGGTTGAAAAATTAATCAAAATCAACCTAATCATTTTAGAAAACAAACAAACAAAAAAAGATGGGTAGAAAATACAGTTTGTTTATAGAAAAGGTATTTAAATGGCAGGCATTTCTCTGTGTCCTTCAAGGTAGAAACTGGAGGACTGGTTCATGATTTTCTTTTGTTGCCAGATGAAGCTGCTTAAATGGGCAAAATCTGAGTATTTAAATTTAAAAGCTTCAGTAGAAACATTTGCCACATGTGAGAAAAGAAAATCGAGGTCTCTCAACTAGGAAGCTAGTAATTAATTTACTGCAATTATTTTTTACAGTATGAATTCATCCACCCACAAAGGCCAGAAAATAAATTTAAAATAATGAAACAACATCCAGTGTTAGTAAGGTGCCTTTTTGTTGTTTATTTCCACCCCCCCCCCAAAAAAAAAAAAACCACCAAAAAAACTAGTGGGTCAGACTTGGTTTTGTTTGTATAGTTCTGGTTATTAGAAAAAAAAAAGCAAGCAAGCATAGAAGCTTGAAAACCTCTGGATCATAGCAATATTCACAGCATTTATTCTTTGGATGGTCCTCATCCTGTGCACAGCACAAGATGGACATCCCTTGGAAGAAGAGGGTGGAAGCTTGTATTTAAATACAGAATTGCATCCGAGGACTGAATCACAGCATGCAAACACAAATGTGCCGTGACCAGCCATACATTTCAATTCTTGATTTCTTCATTACAAACCACTAGGAGAGTTAGTAAAACCCAAGTATGCTCTTACATGTTGTCTATCACTCTACTCAATATCCATTTTTGGGGTGTATGTTAAATTCCTCTGGAAAATACAGCATAAGTCACAGTGCCATTTTCCCACCTCATTTTACATATATGATTTTCCATTAGTACATTAATAGTGCATGCACAGATGACTCTGCTCCACTCATCCTCCTCTTTAATTTGTTTTCTCAGCTTGAAATTAGTAAAGTTTAAAGCATTCTTCCTGTCATATTAGGTTTATTATGTACTCATAAGACACATTAAAGCAGTTAATAATTTTTAAAATGTCCCTTATATATATATCTCAGCATAATAGTGAATTTAATAACATTAGGTTTGGGCAGGAAGGACTATATAAAGGAAATAATTTGTATTTCATGACTTCAGGTATCAAACACATAATATATACAGCTCAATTTCCCTAGTTCAGATATGACATTTTTTGTAGAAATAAGAAATTAGAAAACTAAAAATGTCCTCTTCTTTGATTTTAATATGTTTTACTGATATGAAATTTGATCACGTTGGATTGTTGTTTAAGAAGTGAGAAAAGAAAGATAAAGAACTACAGTTTACAGATAAGCAAGAGAAGCAAGCAATCTATTCAGCATTTGTCTCCTTAATGGATTTCTGCTGATTGTACAACTTCATCTGAAGAACATTAATGAAGGAGCAATGGGATACATATGTCTGGTGAGACTCAGGCAATGTAACAAATTACTTTATAGGTGACATTTTGTGCCTTTTAAAGAATATTTTTTGTTTGTTATTGCCTTAAGCTTGTTCAATATGCTCTGTTTACATTTGACTTTCTTTTCTCATGTGTCTCCTATAATAGGGCTTCTTTCAAATAGAATGTAGTAAAGATGCCAAAGCTTATAATAAAAGAGGGTTTAGAAACAAAGTTTTAATCCAAGACAGACAGGTCCTCACTTTTTCCTGCACTGAATACCAAATGCTTCCTGCTTATTTCAGGGTATAGGAATCACAGGTAATTTTTCCTTTGCCACAGGGTAATTACAATTTTATCTTCCTAACCTGGTGGACTGGGAGGACAGTTTGACTATAAGCACTGGAAATCACATAACTGGAGGGTGGCATCATTGTGACAGGACTGGATAACTGGCCATCACTAAATTTAAGACATTTCCAAACAGCTTTACTTTTGAATTTATTTATTTTTTCTGTTACGCCTTAAAACCGAGTCTTTCCAGCCAATTTCTATTAATTTTCAGTTCTTCTCCTGTTCCTTGTAATTGTGTACCCTGCAGAATGAGGCAAAGTTCAGTCAGACATGCAGGGCTGTTCCTGCCAAGTCTTCATCAGGCACAACACAGGGCTCCCCCTTTGCTCTGTGGGAGTCAGAGGGTGATGAAATGGGGGTGAATTCCTTGCAGCACTTCTCCCCAGAAAAACCATGCCAGAAACTTATGTGTAATCCCTAATGTGATAGAAAGGGTCTTCTCGATCATGAAACTTTTCCCAGCTTTGTTCCAGGAAGCATTGTATAGTACAGCACTAGACAGAGCTCATTTCAGCAGCCTGTAATATATTTGCACTCCAACATCTTGCCTGCAACCTCACACCTCTACTCCACTGAGCACATTTCCGCCTGCAGGAAAACCTGTGGAATTCTGTTTGCAGTTTGTTGGTGGGGAAATTGCATGAGAGTCAAAAATTTCTCACTTCTTGGTTTTGAATAACACTGTTATCCTGCTGTCTGCTGTGAAGGGTTTTTAAGTGAAGTGTTTACCATTAGAGCCTCTCCATGTAAATTATTTACTTTTGACAGTGATAGCTAGTAGGGAATATTTTTTGTGGGATACAGATTTATAATTACACTGTTAGTTTAAGGATTAAACCTTTTTTTTTGACAGTTTACAGAGAGTGTGTTTTTGGTTTTGAAACTGTAGGAGATGTATGAGAAATCTGACCTATCATGTTGTCTCTGGCTCAGAAGAGGCAATGTGGAATGAATAATAATAAGAAGAAGGCAAAGAATTCTTTTCTCTGAAAGTACTTTAATCTGAATCCATGGACAGATGGCCAAAGGAAAAATTGTTGTGTTATTTTGAAAGCTTTGTGTGGCTGCTTGGAAGCTATTGTCCCTGCAGCAGGGCAGGCAGGGGGAGCTGAGCAAATTCTCCTGGTGAGCTTCTCTGAGAAGTCAGCCAGATTCAACTGGAGCCAAAGTACAATAACTTAAAAGCACAGCAAAAACACCTTCAACACATGCATTTCCCTGCTACCCTGAATTTACCATGTATGTAGCAGACAGAATATTCGCCCAAACGCGGTTGGGGTGGAAAACCATTCCAGAGGCACAGCTCCATGGGCTCCATGTGCAGGGTGTCCGTGGGACCTGGGCCACACTGAAAGCTGCTGAGGGAAAGGCCAGAGCGAGGGGCACTGCTGGGGTGGAGCTTTGGCACTCAGCTGAGGAGCGCTGCTGCCCTGCTCAGCTCCTTCACCAGAACGTGTTTGCTTTGTGTTTGGCTAGCCCTGCCTATGATCACAGAGATATTTGCCTGGAGTGCATGTCAATATGTGTAAAAGCCACATTAAACCTTTATAAAAAGTTAGTTTTGATTCTAGCCATGGGTCTTAGTATCCAAATGAAGACTGTGAATAAGGAAGGTTCTAGTGACAGTGGAAGAAAGATTTGAAATATACAGCTCAATTTGATCCTTCTAAATTTATTCTCTCGATGAAGTGTAATACTTTAAAATGACGTATTTTTTATATTTCTTGGGTACATTATGACAAGATGAAAAGTTTGAAAAAAACCTTAGAAGGACTGCTTAATACGCTCCAGCGCAGGGTGTATATGCGTCTTGAAAAAAACAGTCTGAAAGTGACTGGCTTCTAAAGTGAAAAAATCAGCTGTTCTCTGAATCAAATGCAAATCTTAATTTCTATTTTACCCCCTAACTGAAATTGCAAAGAATAATGAGTGTAAATGTAGTTTTTGAATTCAACAGTTGGAATTTTCCTTGGTTTGGGAAACCAGTGCAACTATGAATAAAATGAATTTCAGAACACCACAATCCGGACTGTCTCTAGCTACATTACAAGTGGGTGTAACGCAGCCACCAGTGACACAGCCTGGCAGTGATGGGCTCTGCTGCAAGAGGCAGTACTCCAGGCTCAGGTGAAACACCTGCTGGCACATCTGCCATGTGCTGACTGCTAACCCACTGCTAACCCTGGTTGTTAACTTTCACAGTAAATAATAATTTTCCCAGCTATGGTAAAATGGTTCTGACAAATCAGAGAATCACAGAATATGCTGAGTTGGAAGGGACCCACAAAGATCACTGAGTCCAACTTGGCCCTGCACAGGACAGCCCAAGAATCACACCATGTGCCTGAACTCTGGGGGCTTTGTCAGGCTTGGTGCTGTGACCATTTCCCTGGGGAGATGTTCCAGTGCTCAACCACCCTCTGGGGGAAGAAACTTTGTCTAACATCCAACATAAACCTGCCCTGGCACAACCTCAGGCCATTCCCTCGGGTCCTATCACTGGTCACAAGAGAGAAGAGATCAGTGGCTGACCCTCCTCTTCCCCTCATGAGGAAGTTGTAGATTGCCATGAGGTCTCCCCTCTGTCTTCTCTTCTCTTCTCTTCAGGCTAAACAGACTAAGTGACCTCAGCAGCTGCTCACACGGCCTCCCCTCAATGCCCTTCAGCATCCTCATGGCCCTCCTTTGGACACTCTAGTAGCTTAATATCTTTCTTATATTGCAGTGAAATTGCCAGACCAAAATCTCTGACCAATTCTATTTTTCTGCAAACCTTACTTTTCAAAGTGACATAAAATAATGGACTTCCTCTATTTTTGTATAAATGTCCATACCATGTGTCATTAAACTGTTGAGTAGATTTTAAGTGTATCAATTTTTAATATTGTTTTTATTTTACAATGTCTTTCATAGTGAACTGAGTGAAAAACATGTAGGAAATGCATGTTTTTATTTAAATATTCAGATAAATCAATAAGCCATTTTCCTAGGATGCTGTCTCAAGGCAGAAAAAAATGTGGCAACTGAATTATAAACCCTTAGTCATTTACAGTAAAGATGTTGATACAGCAGGAAACGTAATGCTGTGAAAAAGTTTGTTGTAATATAAAGATTCTATTTTCCCTTTTTATTTTGCTTTTTCTCCTTAACAGCTTGTTATAAGCTTTAACTAATGCATTTAAAATAAGCCACAGTCACCTTTTGTTCTTGCTCTTCCAGAAAGAGTATTCCACAGGCACAATGAAAACTTGCTAATCAAAACAAGATTGTGAACTGAGAAAGTAATCCTAAGATTGTCACAAGCATTGCCTAACTCAGTTCTGGTAAATTTGCATCTCATTTTCTGGGTTTCCCAGCATGCACTGCACTAATGAAGGTATTAGTAACAAAACGCCCCAAAAGATACCAGAGCAAAGAGGATGATAAGCAAGTTTGTGTTTATAATACGCCACGAAGTAGAAAGGCAGAGTGGGTGCTGTTTTCAGGGTGAACACACAGCAATATAGTCTACAGATATCTACATAGTATATTGGCAACAGCAGATTGGAGTGATTCCACATCCTGGGTTGCTTTTTACATGTGTCCAGATCTACCAAGGAAATGAGCAGATTTTCTGTGGTTCAGGGGAAAATCTGGTGATCAAGTTCTGAGGTCTCTGGCACTGCCTTGATAGTAAATTTACAAAGAATTAATTCTGTAGGGTCTTTTTGACAATAAAGCAGTTTACTATCAATATGCACAGTGCCTTTTCCTGTTGTGAACACTATCATAGGAAAAATACTACAAGAGACGACTGTTTCTGTTCTGGAAAAAAATTCAGATTGCCTTGATGTAGAAAGTCTCTGAAGTTCTTATAGCTGATCTCAAAACCCTTGCTATTTAATTTTAAGCCTGAAAACCACTGCACACAGGATGGACAGTAATTTCTTGAAGGATGAGATAATGTTCATATTGGGACAAAATAGAGAAAATTGTGGCTGTGCTGATGAAATCTGGAAAACCACAGTTCATACAAACTGTCTCTGCAGAGAACTGGGGATCTGCTGAGCCACGCACCAGGATGCTGGGCAGCTTGCCTATTCTGCAGCTACTGGGGAAGCAAAGAGAGTTGAAAGTGCTCAGGGCTTCATGACCAGACTATTAATCAGTGAAAATGGGTGATGCAGAGAAATTCCATCTTTGCATATAATTAGCTGGCATTCAAGTTGCTGTCTCTGTGGGATTACTTTTAGACTCCACTGAGGCAGCTGAACTGGGCATGGTAATTCAGCACACTTGCATGTGCAGAGAGTAGCTCGTGGATGCTGGCTTGAATCTTGAAAGGAGTACAACAGTGTTGGCTATAAATAATACAGCAGGGGATATGCAGGCAATGCTGTTTTCAATACTCATGTTAATCCACTACAAGTTTGCTTTGGTATCTCTCCCTGACACAGCTTTGTGCTACTTGGACTTGCCCTTCATGTGCAAGCAGTGAAGCTCATTGGTTTTTCTGTGCTCAGGCAACATGTGGCTCTAGAGCCACAGCTGTGTCTGGGAGGGGAAAGAACAGATGGGCTGAAAGTGAGCATGCCATGTTCAAAATTACATTTGAATTTTTATATTGCTTCTTAAGGACTACAAATCCAAAGGAAAAAAAAATCCTCATTTTTTTTTTGTTCAGGGGATCATATAAAATGAAGACTGGGGCATGGTCTTGCTGAAAGACACTGGAAGGAGAGAGTGCTGACAATGAACAATAGAGAGGCACAGAGAACTCTGAAATCCTTCAAACACTTTTTGTCATGATAGTACTGGACAGAGAATATCCAGTGTTGGGGTTACAGGTGCACTGTGTTCATTCAGACTTTGTCTGTGGACTGCCCAAGGAGCCTTGACTGTGTTTGGAGACCTGAACCCTTGAAGGAAAAATCTTCCAACTCCCATGGCAGGTGAGATGTGAGTGACTGAACACAGGGCTAATGAACACTTGCATCATGCCTGTATATTTGCCATAGTGATAAATTCTTGTTACTGCTCTCAGATCTCTGATAAATTACAAACAAGAAAGTCACAGTGATGCCAAGAGGGAGCATTTCTGTATATCTTTGTTGTCTGTTTTATGTTATGTTGTTCCTGATTTGTGGCACTCAAAGTGGGTTAAGTCACAAATTAGTACATGCATACCTGTATATCCACATTTATTAGAGTAATTCCTTACAGATGGTCAAAAACCCTCTGATTTCTATAAAAAGAACATGCAGTTGCATGTACTACTGTACCTTGTTGCAGTGGCATTATGATAAAATATAGCAATACTAAAAAGAAAGCAATGCCTTTGCCTGATTTATATTCAGTGCAAGAAGCGACAATGGTGACAACAGTCATATATGAGGTAGGGTTAAACTTGAAAGAATAAGACTAATGCAAATTTGTTTGATCAGGCACATCTATTTCACTAAAATTTTCAAATTATTTTTTCCTTTCTCAGCCAAGTGTTACAAATCACTTATTTCTACTCAGAAGACACTTTACAGTCAACAAAATGTTGTGGGAACATCTTGTCAGGGATTTTGACACTTGAATAAAAGGAAGGGTGGAAGTAGTGGGTTTTCAGGCTGCCTAGAAATTTGCTGGTAGCAGGGGAATGCTCCCCAGATGGGAAGAAATCACACGGTTGTGTTCTGAGGCTTACGGGGTCAGTGGCTCTGTGTAGGCCTCTTAATGCATCTGAATAAGCTTTTACTTTTTCATATTAATATTTTTGAAAGTGTTTCTGATCTGCATTTGCATATGGATGCCAGATGATGATGCATTAAGTCTTCAAGCTGAACTGAGCACAAAAACATGCTCAAATGAAGCAGGGAAATATTGCCGTGTAAAAGCCACAGATAAAATTACATATGCAAAATTTACCTAGCAAGTTTCTGGAAAAGAGCCATCTCTTGAGTATTGCAGCAACAGGGTTAGCATTTAAGTAAACCAGGAAAATGTGTGATTGACAAAGAATACAAAACAAAGTAATAGGACAGATCTTTCAAAGGACCTAAAATTTATCTAGGACTGGGAATCAGTTATGTAATGCATTTTGTCTAAAACAAATTAATTATTATATCTGATAAATCTATTTGGGAAAGAAAAAGCAGCTTGAACAAGTAACTCACATTTTTTCTCAGATCATCTGAAACTTAAAGATCTATTCTATGCAGGCCTGTATTCTATGCAGGCTTTCTGATAATATAATACATGTGATGTGCCACATTTGATTTGGCTGGAGCTGGCCATCCTTAAAGAGCTATTTCTTAAGTGTGTGTTATCACTTCCAGTACACTGCATTGCTCTAAACATTACTGCCGGATGATGAGGGATTATGTTGTGCTAGAAATGGGATTTCCACTTCTACAGACACCAAATAAGACTTACCTGAAAAGTCTGTTAACTGATTCTGCAAAGTTTTTGTTAATAATTGCAATAGGAGACATAGTTTTTGTCTTCTTCACAGAGAGAAATGAGAGTAAAATAGGCCTTTCTATTTTCAAATAAGAAGTTTGTAATTAGTTTTAATGTTTCATTCTGGGAACTCTGATTTGGCAAGATGTAGCTTGAGTGTCTTCACTCAAGGCAGAAAGAACAAGCACTTTTTGCCTTATGAGGGAACAAACTTCTGTTAAGTATTAGTGAAATTGCAGGATGTCAGCAAAATGTATGGAGTTGGGCTGCATCACAGATCCTGGCTCTGTAAAAGTACTCTTTCTTTCAGTGCCTCTGGCTTCCAAATTCAAAGCAGAAGACATCAGGACATGGAAAAAGTGAAGCAGGTGTCATTTTTATATGTCCTTCCATTCATGACTCTGTACATTTTCTCACACCATAAAGTTTGTGTTGCACATTATTTTTTCTTTGGGCCTGAATCTCTCCCTTTTCTGTGTGAGATATTTCACTTGGTAAATGTAAGCTTACTGGAACTAAAATGGATTTAAATTGCTGTGAAGTTCTAAGGGAATGACACTTTCTACTGAATAACTCTTTCAGCCTTACATAACAATCATCTGAAAGTCAAAGTTGTGTCCTTTCCAAAGGACATAGTTTCAAAGCTGTCACCTGTAATTGTTATGCAAGGAAAGGAACTAATAAGATAGATAATGTTCATAATTTGATTTCATACTTGTTCTACAAGCTTAAGCACAGGAAATCTATGAGAGATTTATTTCATTGCTCAGTCATATCTTTACTGCACTGGATAAAGATGAATGTCTACAAAGAGATCTTTGAATTCTTTCTTTCAATTTCCTGCAAGAAAGGATACCGAAATGTTTGTAGCTCTCCTGGGACTTAATTTCTATATATACCCGAGGGTGACTTCTGATCAAAGATGCCTTTTAAAAAGAAGGCTAGAGAGGATCCTTTAAATAAATGCAAACTTTCTTCCCCAGGGGCTGGTGAGGAGCAGGAGTAAGTCTATAAGAGGCAGCTGGACAGTATTATTTGTAGAAGTGCACTGAAAAAAAAAATCAAAGTAACCTGTTTTCTAAATGGAAAAGGGTTTTGTTTTAATAATCCAATACAAAATTTAGTAAAGCTTTAGGGAATGTCTCAATTTATAAATATTTCTGTGACCAACATGCCTAACTAACATGGTTAGATCTGAAGTTTTTTATGGTTTTTAGCACAGTGGTATTTGGAAAGTTTCCATTGTGTTATTTTTTAAGAGAACATCAGTGTCATGGAACTGGAAGCTCCTATTGATCTAAGCTTCCTGGGACCATGACTTCACCCATATGCTGAGTGGTTGTCTGATTTCACAATTTGCATGTGTATATAATGCTGATGTAATATAATTATTTTGAAATTCAGTGTCAGTACTATTTCATTTCCTTCATGAGAAGCCAATCCATTGCCACTTGGCCTGGTATGAGTTAATGAGAGCACACACCTTGGTGTGTAACACACCTTGGTACATTAGAAAGATTTCTCTTAATAATACAATCAAAGTTTCTCTTTGATAATTACTGTTCCTGTTTTATTTCCTCACAATTTGAATAGTATAGACACATATTTTAAACTATTTATTGTTTGCCTTGTATATAACCTGATTTTCTTCTACATAGGGTTGTTCAGAGATCACTCATTGATCTCCTTGGTGTGACATGATGCATTGCCAGATAGGGTTGTAAACCTAGAAGCTGATTTCTTGATCATGTGTATAAACCTGATGTCACTCCTGGGGCCTGTTCTGGAGTCAACCAGGCAGCTTCTTCCAGAGTGAAGCCCAGGATGGCTGCAGGGATCCTTTCCCCTGTGCAAGGTGAGTGACACTGCACAAAGCTGGGCTCAGAGGCTCCCTGTGCAGCTGCCCAGTGCTACAACAGGTACCTTTCCACTTTTGCCTATGTGTCTTCATGTGTCAGGACCCAAAAAGCTCTTTAATATTCTACTGTTGAACCATCATTTCTCCCTTGCTACATCAGCCTGTAAATGCCAGTGGCTACATCTCATCAGGTTCCCTCTCATCAGGGGATCTTCCTGCTGGGTTTAGGAAACCAGAACACTGATCTCCATATACACAAAAATGTCCCAAAGATAGGAATCTTTTGCCTCTGTCTGGACCAGATTTCATCCAGATCTTCTGAGCTGATAGGAAAGCTGACTGTGAATCCCACACATCTGTCTCATAGTCTTCATAGAGTCTAGTCTGTCTCTAAGGGACAGACAAATGAAAATGAAAGCTATTTTTTTTCTTTCTCTCTCGTCCTCTATCTCCCCTCCCACCTTTTTTTCAGCATTCTTTACGATAAAAAGGGGTGTAAAGCTGAATGGTCTTCTTGGAGTTCTCTGTTGGTGGTGCTAGTCAAAGGACTACAAATTTAACCATACCTGAATCTCTTTTTAAGATTAAGTTTCTCATAACACATCAAAATGTTCCAGCTGTTTCAGTGTTTGGGTATGTGAACCTGATGAAAACCTTTGGGTTATACAGGGCTGCAGAGATGTGCAGAGGCTTCAATTTAGAAGATAATTTAATGCATTTAGGAAGTCAACAGGGGAAGACTTCTGCTTCCACTGGAGCTAGGGAACCTGAAATATATCCTTAAATCTACTCTAGCTTTCAAAATAAGAAATACACCAAATTGCAGTGCAGAGCTGTTAAATTGTCTTGACATATCTTCCCTCTCAGGGGATTATCCCAAATAATTATTCAAACTATTTAACTTCAGCAAGTTGCCTGTGAAGAGTTACCTTGAATTTTTCTGCTTTTTAACTGATTTTCCAAATTAAAAAAAACCAACATTTTTAGTGTCTTCCAAATTAAAAAAAAATACACTTATTACTTTAAAATCAAGTGAGAAAATGGAAATTCTCTCTTTTTTAATTCTCTCTTTTTTCAGCGTTTGCCACTATAAGAACTGTTGGGAATAATAGTGTTACCCTTCATGACACTTGACCTTTAGAAGGAAGGTAAAGAAATATTTTATTATTGGATTATTTTGAATTTTACTAGAAAGACCTCAGTGTGAGGAATAGAAGGGTGGGGGACCGCAGAGCTAGAGAAGATCAGTTTGTGGAGCAGTTTCAGTGGTGATGTAATCTTCAGACTACTCAATGTCACCTTTTCAATTCATCATACATTTTGTGAATTTGTAGTGAGGTTTGGTTGCAAAGTAATCTCTGACATGAGGTTAGCCATACTCCTTGATCCAAAATCTCTAATCAAAATAATTTCAAAGATTCTAAAAACTCCTCCAAATATACCCAAACACTGATGTCTTTCAATCTTTAGTAATTTCTTCCTTTCCAGTCCCATAGGTGGGTTTCATATCAACATTTTCGTGATGTGAAGATGGAATCCACAGTGTATTTCTTTGCTTGTTGATGAATCACCTTTACTACTTCAGTTCAGAATGCCTGAAATATTTTACATTTTTAACTTTCCTATGAATTTTTGGTGTTCATGGGCAGTGTTTAACAAAAGAGGCATTGCTCAATATATGTAAGAGACATATAGTCCCAGACATACTAAAATAATTAGCTATAAACACCTTTTGTATAGGCTAGAAAGATATGTTCTTTTGAAGTGTCAGTGAGATTTGCAGTATATTTATAATCCTTTCCTGATGTATCTTTTAAATTTTACTCCATATTTTGTGTTTATGCATTCAGTGTTTTCCCTGCTCATGTGATTTACATCATAAGTAACACAGCAGATATCAGAGTCTTTCTCTCAGATGATTTATTGAAGCTGTTAAGATCATTTTTAATGTTATGTCTCTTATCCAGAGAGCTTTCTATTTGGTGTTATCTTTTTTTTTTTTCATATATTCTCTGCATAATATTTCACTTTAATGGAAATATTGAAGACTTTAAGATGTAGGACATATCTGTCTAAGAATCTGTTAATCTCCTTTTGGTAGAAAACAGACTTTGAACTATTCTTTATTTAATCTTCTGTACAGAAAATTTTATCTAGAACATATTTCTCCTGTTAGCTTATGAGGGTGTCTTGTTGGTCACTGTCAAAAGCCATAATAAAGACAAAATATTTTCATGCTTCCCACTCATCTGCTAAGCCGATAATTTTATCAAAGAAGGAAATTTTGTTAAGCTCATTGTTTTGAAAATGAAATTATTCTTATTACTCTCTTGTGTTAACAAACTGATAGATTACTTTATTCCAATATTCTTTGAGATTCTGAAGTTAGGTTGAATAGTATTTAATTTCTTAGATAGACCTTTTTCCTCTTTGAGAAGGATTTTCTCTTTGTCCTCTCACAGACCTTTGGGATCTCATTGTCTTCTAAAGACATTCAGAAATCAGTGCTAAAATTTCTGAGACTGCTCTGGATACTGCTGTGAGTACTCATAGGGGGACATTTTGTCAGACCCTGCTGAGTTCATTATCTCTAACACTTAAATAATCTTCCATGCTTCTAATTTATCTCCTTTCTCCTTGTTACTGATTCCACAATATTGGTATGATTTACTGAGTGCTTTCACCAGTAGGTACTTTGGTTTGAAACAGCTGCAGTTCACTGAGTGACTCCCCCCAAAGCCCAAGTGTTCACCAGAGCTCCACATCTATGTCAATGTCAAAGCTCTAGGTTGGATCCATGCCCTTCTCTTCTTTGCTGTCCTGGGAAGGGAAGTGCCAAGCTCTGACATCCAGAGGTGTCTGAGGCTTCAGGAGCACTGGTCTCAACACAATACCTCCTTCAAATCTAATACACCTTATTTCTCAGAATGGGGAGGGAGGCTTTGGTTTTCCTTTAAAGCAAAATAATGCAACAGCTGAGCTGAGACCCAGAGGGGGAGCCCCAGTGCCCACGCTCTCCACAGGTCTGCAGCCCCTGTCATTCCTATATGAGGGCCAGTGTAATGCCAGGGACACTCTGGGAGTGAAGGGCAGAGAGGCAGAAAGGGATGGCCTGGACAAGAATTGAGCTTGTGCTGCTCTAGTGGTGTGCAGGAAAATGAAATGTTAACTCAGGTCCTGCTCCAATTAGTCCTGCTTCATTTGAAGAAAGAGTGGTTAAAATTTAGGAAAGATCCTTGTGGTAGAAAACATTAGCAAATTTTGTGAAAAACTTGTTTTGCAAAGAAGTGTTACAGTGTAAAATAATGTTTTAAATAAAATAAATTTGTTATCCCGTAGCATGTAAGTACTCATTGTGTTATATTTGTCATGCCTTCTGGCATAACAAATTTAGCATTTGCTGCAAGACACATTGGCTGCTGTCACAGGAAGTAGCAAAATTGATATGAAAGAGGGACAGCATATGGCAAAAATATCACTTTGGGAAAGGACATAATTCTGCAATTAATAATAAAAGAAGAAAAGAATCTTTTTGCAAAGAGAAATCTAATACATTTAAAGTGCATCCCTGGAGCAGTTTGCCAGGGTTCCAAGCCTAGGTGAATTCTCTTAGGGGCAGTAATCTTTCAGTGGAATTTATTTTGTCAGGACTATGCCAAGCAGGAACACATAGTAGATATAACATAGAATATATAAGCTACAGCCTTCCCTTCCATCTGAAATCTTTTGGCCTCATGGACTTTTGTACCAAAGACTTTATTCCTTGAAAAAGAAAGCAGCATATATACTTAGAATGTCAGACTTCTTCCTTGCTGCTGCATCACAGTAAAATATTTTTTTTTTTATTTCCAGATTGGACTGGGTCTAAAGGCAAGTGTTAACTTCTCTGAATTCTGGCTTGGCTATAAGTAGAGCTGAAATGGGGAGGTCTCCGAAAAATTACTTCCTTTTGACCAGGGAAGGGGAAAAAGTCCCAAGGTACATCAATTCAATTAAAGTGTCTAAAACTTCTTTCTCTAGAAGACCAGGCGGCTGTTGCAGGTCTACATAGAAAGTTATTCTAAAAGTTATAACAAGTGAAAATTCAAAGTGAAGTCTTCTGAAGAGGTGTATTTCCTATTTCTCCAGAGGATGAGGAGAGGTTATTTCAGCTCAGGATGAGAAGAAAGTTGACCTGCTACATCCTTGCAATTGTTTTCAAGGACCTGTTAGAGAACAAGGAATGTGGGGTAGTATAGGAGTGGGTGTTTCACATCTTAAAGCTCTGAAAAGTGTGTTTGACATATTGCAAACATGTGAAAAGTGTATTTCTGAAGCACTTTGGTGGGAGGCAAGACAATTTTCTCAGGCAGTAAATAGTTTGTTAAGGTGAGTGTCTCCAATAGCTAATCTGTGCTGATTTCTATGGAGAAGATACTGTGAATCCTTCAGAAACTTTCACTCACAGAATCACACAGCATAAGCTGAGTTGGAAGGGACCCACAAGGATCATTGAGTGCAGCTCCTGGCCCTGCACAGGGCCATGCCCAGGAGTCACATCATGTGTCAGAGAACATTGTCCGAAAACTTCTTGAATCCTGTCCGGCTTGGTACTGTGACCACTTCCCAGGGGAGCTATTCTAGTGCCCAACCACACTCTTAGTGAAAAACCTTTTCCTGATAACCAACTTAAACCTCCCCAGACTCAGCTTCAGACCATTCCCTTGGATTCTGTCACTTGTCACCACAGAGAACAGATGAGTGTCTCCCCTCCTCTTCCCTCTTTGACTTCTAGCAATTGGGAATTGCCTGCCTCTGTGCCCTGAGTAGGTGATGATTAAAAAGTGGCCAGCACTGATGGACACCAGCACCTGCAAAAACTTTTTTCCAGGAGACCTTGCTTGTTAGTTCCCTGAGCAACCTGAAGTCTGCTCTCCTCATATGCAGAGTTCAGGTTTTGGCACTTTTCCTCCTCTCAATGATATTTTAAACTCATTTTCTTTATGGTCACCGTGGCCAAGATTGATGCCAATCTCAGCTGATGAGATCCAAACTTTTGACAAGCAGGAGTTCAAGGAAAGCATCTGTCTGAGGCGGGTCCCTTAGGACCTGTTCCATAATGTTGTCATTCAGGTTTTTAGGGATCTTCTGGCCCAGGTTGTACCAGCTGTGTGATGTTCCCAGTAAATTTCTGGCAAGTTGAAGTCTCCCATAAGGACAAAAGCAGTTGACTTGGAAGAGTCTCTTGGTTCCTCACTGTCCTGTCCAGGAGGTCTGTAGTGGACTCCCACGATGGCATCTGCATTATTTGTTTGTCCCTTGATTCTTATGAGCTCTCACCTGTGCCATTGCCAGCTGTGAGCTCCATACATTCCACCCATCCACCTCTCCTGCCCTGCCTGTCCCTCCTGACGAGCCTGTAACCATCCAACAGGGCACTCCAGGCACAGGACCCATCCCTGT
>QUSF01000003.1:17303223-17334545 GCA_003676055.1 Chloebia gouldiae
CCTGTAACCATCCAACAGGGCACTCCAGGCACAGGACCCATCCCTGTAACCATCCAACAGGGCACTCCAGGCACAGGACCCATCCCTGTAACCATCCAACAGGGCACTCCAGGCACAGGACCCATCCCACCGGGTTTCACTTCTGCCAGAGATATCAAACCTCTGGGACTGGGCCAAAGCCTGGATTCCCCTTGTTTGTCCCTCATGCTGGGTGCATCAGTGTGGACACATTTCAGGTGTGGTGCATTGCAGCCAGCACCTCCTGAGGCAGACTGAGGGATCCTGTTAGTGCTCCTTTCCTCAAGCACTGACACACCATCCCATCACTCACCACCAGCCAGCCTGGCTTTGTCCCTTTCCCCCTTCCAGGCTGGTTTAAAGCTCTGCCAGTGAGCCCTGCCAGCTCCTGTGCTAGAACTCTTTTTCCCCTCTGATATTGGTGCATCCTGTCAGGTGTCAGTAGACCAGGTGTTGAGTAGATCATCCCATGGTCAACAAATGTAAGATTTTTCTGACAACACCAACCTTGGAGCCATGCACTGACCTGATGGAGCTGCCTATTTCCATCAATATTACTCCTGCTTACCAGAAGTGAGGAAATTGCTACCTTTGCTCCAGACCCCTCTTCCAATTGTCCCAGGGCCCTGAATTCTCTTTTGATAGGTCTCTGACTTTTCTTTTTTATTTAATCACTGACAGTTTAAACATCCAATAGGGGACAGTTAGCAGAGGGCCTTACTAAACAGGACAGTTTTCCATCAATGTCCCTTATCTGAGCCCCTAGAGACAGCAGAATTTCTTGTGATGATTTGTGTCTGGTCTGCATATCAGGCCGTACATTCCCCTTAGAAGGGAGTCTGCTATCACAGCTACCCTTTTTCTCCCCTTAACAGAGGAGGTCATGGTGCATGGAACAGGTGGTGCTCTTTTAGGAGGCCCCACTATCCCAGAAGGATCTTTGCCCACCTCACCTGTTGTCTGATCTTCTAGTTCCAGCACCGCACACCTCTTCTAGAAGGTTCCAGTCCTACTTGTCAAATTACCTTTTGGGCCTGTTTCCAGCCTTCATCTTTATAACACCCTTGGCTCACAGTCGTTTGACTGATTACCCTGCAGGGTTCTGAGTCCACCTGCTTCTCCACTACAATGGATGTCTGAGACTCCTGGGAGTCTGAGGCCATAGTATCTCTGAAAATAACGGGTCTATTTCTTGCTCATTCACTGGACTACTACATAGGGAGGTGGTGACAGCTACAGGTGCACAGAATTTTGCACCTTCAAAGTCCTACAGACTGAGAAGCACATGAAAGGTAAAAACTATGCTAGTCCTCTGTTTAGATTCTCAGCTTCACACCAGACATACCTCTTGAGATTGTTCATAAGGCAGGAAAATGGAAGGGGATTTAAAAAAGACCACACTAAATCAAAAAATACAAACCTCTCCACTTTTGAGAAGTTAACATTGTAGACTTCTTTAAAAGGATGGTTCTAAGGGTGTGGAAGTTTACTGTTATGGTCAGACTACTCTTTCTTAAAACCTGTGGAAATGTGGTGCCTAGAGCTGGGGGGAACATATCTTTTCCTGGAATAAAGCTCCTCTTAGATTTCCAAGGACTCCTTTTCAACAATTTCTCTGAAACCCTGATAAGCTTTTTAAGAAGAGATTAGGAGAGTGAAGAATGAGAATTGTATGAAAATGGATTTTCTTTCTGCTTCCTAGAAAACAGCATACACGGGGGTAGGAAAGAATTCTTGTTTATTTGACTAATAATATGAATCCAGTCTTTCTGTTTATGATTAGCCATGTTTAGTTCACCCTAATAAATAGATTTATAATAGCTGTACTTTATACTAAGTACTCAGCCAAAATAAAATTTAATTTATTCTCCTTTATAATATTTATATGAAAGATTGTTTTTTGAGATTTGAAAACTGACAGAATTTATGTCTTATAAATTGAAAAAATTAAAAAATTTATAAGAATGAAAAGTTGTTTTTAGTTAAAATGTTGCTTGGCTTGATTTCTACTTTGTAATAAAAAAGAATAGTGACTTCATCGTACAAACACATTTTTTTTAAATCTAATCCTTTTTAGGAGCAAAGATGACACAAAACTTCTTGAAATAACAGATAAGCCATCAGGACCTCAAGAGAACCTGGCTGTTTCTAGCTGCCCAGAACAACAACTTCAAAGCCAAATCTGCAGGTGTAGCCCTGCTCTGCATAGCAAACAGTCAGACTGGCAGGAAAAACTGGTACCTAATGCAAAGGAGCACAGAGAAGGATCCAGCAGAATGGGAATGAAGGGATTTTTATACATTTCTGCTGAAACATCTGTATCAGTTTGCACCGATCATATCATTGACACCTAAAAGCACAAACTGGCAACAGAGAATGGAATCAACTTTGAAAATACTTGATATTCACACTTCCTTGTTTTTCAAGAGAGAGGTACAACACAGAACTGAACATGGAACAAAGAATTCTTGATCTATTTTGTATATATTCTCCTTAAATTTCTGCTACTTGAGTAAGACAAATAGGGATGCACTCATGCCAGAATGAAGGCATCAAATTAAGGCAGAGAGGCTCAGTAATAATGTATCTTTCTCATTATTAATAATTAATAATATATTTGCCCCTCCAGAGAATCAAAAGTGAAGAATGAGAGACCACAGATTTATTTTTTAAGCATTTCCCAGAGGACCATTTCCATCTCCAGATGATGGAGTATGTTCCAGGGTGCTGTACCCAGAAGGATGACAATGTTACACCAAAAATTACTGGGATCATTTATGTTTTGTTCCATGACTTCTCACTGCTACAAATTACCAGTGAATCCATGGCAAGGAGAAGCTTGCTGAGGAGTTACCCTGGCCATGGAGGAATGGAGCTGAACAGAGCAGATTGAAAGAACAATCTTTGATTTGATCCATCTTTCAGGAGGGGAATTGTGGAGGTTGGTAAATAATACAAAAGTGTATTTCATTCAAACAGCCACAGCTAACTTGCAGGCTTGAAGGTGATGGAAAAGCACCCATTATTAGGAAAGAGGAAAATAATGAATATATTTTCTTCCCTTTGGCAGAGAATTAGATTGATTTTGGTATCTGGGTTTGGATGAAATGTTCCTGCCCTTTGTTCAGCCCAGCAATAACTTCAAAGCATTCTGAGTATTTGTCTAGGTACAACAATATTTTGTGTCATAAATCATGGAGCACATTAGCTGGGCCACTCATGAACTCAGTAAGTAATGACAAATGTAAAGCTAAATTTGGCTTTCAGTTGCACAGATGTAAATCTATTGTAGCTTTGAACTCTACAGAACGCTCATTACGAAAAGAAACTTTATTTTCAATATTCCCAGAAGACAGGAAAATCAAAGGACAGATTGCTAAAAACAGTATATCATTTCAGAAAGAAATTTAAGAAGGCCAGAGGTTTTGTGGAAAAGAAGCATGTTTTCCGTATTTGTGAGTTGCAATACATATTATCATAGTTAAATGGTGGCAAATGTTTTGATTAGCAAATCTTAAACCAGAAGAGGCCAGAAAGGGGAATAAACATTCTTTTGGACATATTCTGAAATCAGTTTGTGCCAATATCTCCTAGGTCTCTGCTCAGGTCTGGCTGGAAGGCTTTGGTCAATTTTTTAGCTGTGTTGCATCCTATTAGAAGAAAAATATCCTGACCTCATCTGAGAGGATACTGTACCTGATGCTCCAGACTCTATTTGAAGAGCCAGTCATAGGTGAGCTTTTTTTCTTGTTTTCCTATAGCAATAAATCTGGTTGCTGCTCTTTAATGGGGACCTGATTATAATACAGAAAGTTGGCAGCTGGAGAAGGGGAGATTAAGGTTAACTAAAATGAGGTGGACAGGAAAGTGGCATTGTTCTATGTAAACAGGAAAGAAAAGAAAGACAAGACCTCCCTCAACCTTTGCTCCCAAGGTGCCAGAAATATGGCAGTTTTTTCCCTGTGAGCAGGGCTGGAGTACTGAACTATATCTGGTCTTTCTCCAGGCACAGGTGTAGAGCTGACAGAATCTGGCATTTTAAGAACTATGTTTTAGGCTTGACAGAATTTTCCTCATGAGCATCTGTATATGTGGGTCTTGAAGGATTTAAACACAACAGCTTGGAGGAGCAGTCTGGAGTGTCTCCTCATTTGAATGCACCAAACACACAACTGGTAAAACACCAGTGGAACAGGAAAGGAGCAGTAGTTCACTGCCAAATGTGTCAGATGTTACCTTGATGTAAAATAAGTCTGTGCAGAGCTATGTATCAAGGATTTGTAGAGCTTTGGGGATGAAAGTGAAATGTAAGTGCTTAAACACCCTTCAAATGTGGATTAGTGTTCTTGTTGCCTAATTCATAGGAACTGGCAGTGTAAAGATGCAGGTGCCTAGAACTAGCTCATTACTAAGAGATCTGCAAGGTCTGCTCTGGTACTGAGCAGTTCTGAGTTAAGAGGGGACATTGGATTATTCTGATTCAATACATCTTCTAAGCTAATGCACATCTTTCCTTTGGTGTGTGAATATGAGAGGCAGTGCATCCACGTTGCTGTGGGCATAGACAGGGATAGAGCTGTCAAAATCCATTGTAAGAGCAAAGCTGCTCCATTTCAGTGATACTTGGCTCGAGAGCAGAGGAGAAGTGGAGAGGCATTAGAGCTATGCCTACTGCTAATCTGTATTAACAAAAAAGTGCTGGAAGCTATTCTCATTATTCTTTGATTTGTTTTTGCTAATCCTTCACTAGTCAGAAAAAAAGCAGAAGTATTTTGAAGGCTTAAATTTATTCACATCTGTTCTGCAGATTTGCAAGTAGTGAGGACCATGTGCTTAGAATATTCTCTGTTCAGGCATTGCATAGATTCAACTACAGAAAACCTTAATGACTGGATGCATTCCTATTTACTAGGTTGACTGAACAGTTACCTCTTTTTCCTCTTCTGCCACTAGATTATATGCAAAGAGAACAATTGCTCAGACACTTGATCAATCAGTCAGATTTTTATATTGGAATTGAATAACAATGAAGACTCTCACTTATTGCCAAATTCCTTATGTAAACTAGTAGCAATAATATAAAAAACATAACACTTATGTCCTCCTGGCACTGGTCTTCTACAGAGCCCAAATCACTAAGCAGCTCCAGTTTGTTCAGCTGCAAATACAAGATAAATGATCTGCTCAAAACAACACGAATAATCATATCATTTCCCCCCCACACTTTCAGCACTACCATTAATCATCAGATGTACTTCCTTTTGTAGAGGGTTTCAGAAGTCTATTCAACTTGATTCTAGTGTACAAAGTAATACTGGCTCAAAATTTTCAAATTAAAACAAAATCCAAAAGCCTTCAGACATATCTGCATTTCAGACATACCTACACTGTGTATCCTGGCTGTAAATAACTAGAACATCCCAGATGTTTTTGATAATGTGTGAGGAACAAATTGAGCAGGCACATCCAAAGGATAAACTGAAAGACTTTACAAAGCTAAAAGAGTACATGAGATTTAGAAAACTTGTATCTACATTTCATCAAAGGATTTTGATCCCACAGAACTTTTATTCTGCTAGCAGTACTTTCAGAGCTTCATAAAAAATCCATATTGTCATGCCAATAAAATATCTGACACAAATATCCAAATTTGTAGGTGTTCATTGAATCAGTATCAGTAAAACATTCTTTCTGGATCACATGGTGACAGTCAATTGTTGAAGAAAAGGAAAATGACCTGAAATACACAGATAAAAGGAAAGCTGAGCCAAAAAGGGGAATGGAGGAATGAAATAATAGAGTAAAGTTGACTGTGACATAGATGGGTTATGAGCTCAGCTTTGACTGGTCTTAACAATTAAAACCAAAATGTCCTTTCTCCCAGCTTTCTCCTGTTCAAACGGATTAATCATGCTATTTCTATTTTTCTGGTCTGAGATAAATTTAATCTAAAGACTCCTTCAAAACATGTGAAGAAATCCCCTCTGGTGAGGTCTTGAATCATGTGTGTCTTTTTTTGGCTGGAAAAGGCTATTCTGGCCTGCCTTCTTTCTCCGGACTTTATTTCTCTGATAAAAGGACTTGTTTGTTAGCAATTATCTAGTTTCTGCAATGACTAGGATAGTCTGACCTCCTTTTAGCTGCCAAGAAAGCCCTTTTCTCCATGAGCTAATGCAAGTCCATTCCCATGAGATAGGCAATATGCTATGACATCCCTGTATTTTGTGTGCTCTCTGAGAACATCAAACCCTCATGGGGACCTGTTCTAGTGTAACAAATTTTTTGTCTTTCTAAGTAATTTAACCTTCTGCCTAATAATTATCTTAGCTTCTCATATATGTATTTTGAATTGAGGGTACTATTTTGTTAATCTGTTGGCTAATGCTTGGTGATTCTGTTCTTTCCTTTCTGTGCTTTCCTATTAAATAATTTTCTCAGTCTTTGAATTTCCTCTTCCATGATCTACACTTCACTTTGATTAAGGACATCATTCCATTCACATCAGTTTTTTTAACCTCCTTTGGCAGAGGGTTACATCATACCCTCCATTCCCATTTTTCTTTCCAGAAGTCATCATGCTTAGTTCATTTGTCACCTACTCTTCTCATCTTTCTGCCTGACAGCTTGAAAGATTTCTTCTGGTCCTCTCCACTTCACAGGTAATGGTGTAATTAGTATGTGTATTCCTTTAGCTCTCTTGTCTGTATCAATAAGTTCTCCTTCAACTGCTGCAATGTTTTGATATGAGATTAAGGTTTTCTTTTTTTTTTTTTTCCTGTGATTGCATTAGTATTGATCTACTTTTCTATTTCTCCTTACTCATGCCACCCCAAGTAAAGCTGCTGTCATGACAATGTTCCTGCAGACATAGTGGGACAAATGCAAAGTGGATATGAAATGGAGCCAGACCTAAGATGTGCAAATTTAGTGTAATAAAGTTATGCAAATGTAACCTGGGTAATATAATGCCTTTTTAGATCTGCTTCTTCTTCTGGTTACATCTTTTAAAGGAACCCTGTACTATAGGTATTCTTCATCATTCTTTAGCACTTCCCTCAGCAATTGTCATCCTGTCAACCAGGTGCAATGCTTATTGCATAAATGCATATAGAATGCCATATTTCACACTAAAGTGAGCAATTAAGAGACAAAATTCTACAGTAGGTTCTGTTTTTCTCTCTCCTGCTGTTCAAATGGATGACACAGGAAAGAAACACAGCAAAATTCCTATGGTTTTCTGTTCACAACTTTGGCGTCACCTGGAAGATGAGTTTTTTCAGAGTGAACATTGTAATCCTGTCAGAAGAAAGCTTTCAAACTTGATGAATAAATTATGTAGTTCTTTGGTTTCCTCTCTTCTGGATATCAGATTTTTTAATTTGAAAAAATCAGTATTTGCATTGTGATTTGTTTCTGAATTAGGTAATATAATTTAGAACCTGTTAGAGTGAGTGATTAACTATGTGTTTTAGGTCAGGATTGTCAACATATGTCAGGGAACCAGTTACTAAATGCATTAAGTTCTGGTAAATTAGCTAGAGAGTGAGTGATCTGTTTGTATTCTTTTAACACTCTGAGATTCTATGCTTTTTGATAAGTATTACCCTTATTTGTATGAGTGGTCACTAAAATCTATTTTGAAGTAAAATATATTTTCTGAGACCTGTGTCTTGATAAAAATCCTGCTATTTCTGTGAAACTAAAGTAGCTGACTTGCGTACAATGTAGGTATACTAATTTAAATTTTAAATCTGCTTAGTGGAGAGAAGAATGTGTTTTGAAGCTACAGTTTCATAATTTGGAACTAGCTAGAGCATCTGTTCTTTTGCAGATAAAGGGCAAGTGAAGTCTGAATCAAAACTACATCAACCATTATTTTATCTTTGTATTGTTGGTATCCTTGCACGTGTCCTCATCAGTTCTGTCTAAACTTCTGAATATTAAAACTGACTTGGTGAGAAATTTTTTATTCTTGCTTTAGGATTTGATTTGTTCCTTGCCATTAATTTTGCTTTTCTTCTTTTTTCTGTGGACCTTAGCCAGCTCTTTTGGAAGTGTATATTGTGAAACACATAATTAGTTAGAAGTAATGCTACAGAGTAGTACTTCTACAAAGTGCTGATACCTTGGAAGAAAACCCTGTAAACACACTTATTTTCTATTCTTCTGCACTGCTTCCTTGCTCTCTGCATTAGCTCTGTAAATGGAGGTATACAAAACTCATAGCAAGCAGTGTGTTTGAAAGCTTCTGCTTTATGCAACCTAAGAAGTGCAGCACAAGAAGGAAGCACATCCCCATCACAGTAATTTTTTATCTTGAAAGGTCAGCACAAGCTTCTCCTATGAATTCCTGTCCATTACAGCTATGGAATGCCTAAACATTTTTTCCTTGTGTGCTTTCTAAAACCCTTGCTAGGGATATTTGCTGCATAAATGTAGATTTGTTAGTGATGTCTAGACTAGATTTAATACTACACAGCTGCTAGCAATGAAGAAAATTTTGGCAGTACCCTTGTTATTCCCCTTAATAAGTTCTTGGGATTTTTAATCACCATTCTGCTGATTCCTGTGTAGATAAAGCAATAGAAATTATCTAAATCTTTTATGGTCCCTGTATGTACCCACAGATTTCAAAGCCTTGGAATGAATAGTTCCCAAGATATCAAGCTGAATTATTAGAACTAGTCTTGGCTGTGAAATCAGTTGTTAAATCTTCTATGCAATGCCATAAACTCTTTCTGTCTCAGTTCTTCCAGTATAAAATGAAATGTCTAGTTCTATCTGATCATCTGTATATATATATATATACACATATACACATATATATATATATATATATATATATATATATATATATGCATGAACACACATATACACAAGGTCAATTATGGTCCCTAATGTTTTAAAAAGAATAGTAAAACTCTTAAATGTTTAAAACTCATGAATAAACATGGCATTCATCTCACTCAGTGATTGTCTTCCAAAACATCAGGAATCTAGGATCTCCCAAGAATTAAGAGGGAGTGAGAGCCTAAGTCTTGCCTGCCCTGGACACCTGACAGTAGATGAAATTAACTTTTCTAAGGTGCACGTCTCCCCAGGGTTGACAGACGTTACCAGATTAAACTATAATTCCTAGTTTTAGAGGCTATACTTGATTCATGTTCACATTTTAAATGGGAATCTCTATCATGGCTGTAAGCAGAAAGTGCTTATTTTTACTTTTGCATGAACCTGGCATCATCAGAGCTGATGCTATAGCAGGATACAGCCCTATAAGTAATTTCTAAATGCATAGATTCTATAAAGACCGAGAGAAAAAATATTTTTACAAACTGAATTTAAAGGAAAGAAGTGCACCCAGTTAAGTTCCTTTTTTCTTCTGTTCTTGGTCTTTCTGTTTTGATGTTTCCCGGGGTTTGATAGCATACCAGAAAAATCTTGCTAAATATTTTATTTTTAATAAAATTTAAATTAATTGTGATGAAATCCCTAAGTATCCTGCCAAATTTAGAAGAGGAGGCAAGTCTGTTCACCATGCCATTTTGCCAACTTTCCTCAATAAAGTCCGAGACTCTTACAGGATTTCCAGTCTCAAAAATTCCCAAGAGGCCTGGAGCAGGTGTATTCAACAACTTCTGGTGATATCTGGGTGGTGGAAAATGCTCACATAGAGGAGCTTTAAGCAAAACAGAAACTCCTGTCCTGATTGGGTGTTACTTTCTCGTTACTACCTGAGACTCTTGGCTTTGCTCTGCATTGTGTTTAATTTCCATCTTTACACAGAATCAGCAGGAAATCCTGACTGGGGCACTCTGAGACTGAGGTAGCCATGAGTGATCAGCTGGAGGTGTAAAATGACTCTGTGACATTATATCACCTCTATGCCACAAAGAATATGGAGAAGCTGTGGCTCCCCACTGGACTACCACTTGAATCTTCAAGTGCTCTTTTATTCAACAAAAGTGTGGTTAAGATTTTACAAGCCAAGTATGGCATGTAGGCACTCACCTTCCACAGAGATTAGAACAGATTCTCTGCATTACTAAGCGCCAGATTTCAACTTTACATGTCACTCAGGGGAATGAGGAGCTATTAGAATAACAATTAGTGTATTTTGAACAAGCTGTGCAAGAAAAAACTTCCTTTTGTTTCCAAAATCTTGCATTGGCACTCAGAACAGGCTCTGAACATAATTTGAATAAAACACATAAACAATACTTAATGATAAAGAAAAAGACTGTGACTAACTGAAGTGATTCCAAGGTATGTCTGCAATTGTGGCACTATTAGCCAGCTGAAATAATGATGGTTTTGTCACTTCACTTAAAAATGAATTTATAACCAGTTGGTTCAGTCCAGTGTATTCTAAAATCTTTGCAGTCTAAGAGTTGAAAAATATTCTGCCCACATAAGATGAAACGCATTCTCTTTGTATGTTTGCTCACTTAAAGGTCATTCACTGCTGCCTGCCCTGGATAAATAGTAGGATTTGAGGATCTATTTATCATAAGAAAAGGCATTGTATGAGAGAACAGGATGGTAACATTCAGTGCTCTGCAACACAACACACATTTCTGTTCACCATGCTTCTGTACGTGTTATTGAGTGGCAGATCTGAGAAAAGCAATGACACGATGAAAGCCAAAGAGCCAGAGAGACTGGATTCTGAGAGAAGATGAAGAGCCACATGGACATTCAGTGGCTTGGACAAGTGATTAATGGCTACAGGGACTGACAGAAGTCTTAGGATATTTAATGGGTATTAACACAGAAGTGACAGAACATTTCAGGATAATGGAAGTAAAGTGTAAATCTTTTGGATGGGGAAAATGCTGTGCAAGAGATGGTATATTAGGTCTATTGGAGTCAGTGTATTGTTTTCCTAGGTTTTATTTGTATTTTTTACCTGTCTGCTAGAAATTTACTTTAATAAATATAAGAAGAAATGCAATCAAAGTAACAAGAAAAAACTTCTCAATTTTGAGAGAAAAATCTTCCTGATAGTCAGTTTGATGAACTCTTTTATAAGAAGTAAATCCCTGTCTCTTGGGGATAGAGAAGAAATGGAAAGATATAAGCAAATGCACAAGAGAAATTTCAGACTGACAAAGAACAGACCTAAATTTGATCAGATTTATTTATTTTAAATTGCAACAATAATCAAAACCTTTAACTTTTAAAAAACATATTACCCCTTGATGCATGTGTAATGCAAAAGACACCAGAAGAACCAAGCAAAAATAAATAAATAAGTTATATTTTGTTGAGACACCCCCTTTTCTCTTTGTTCTTCTGAGAACTGTGCCCCAGAGCAAGCAATGGAGTAAATATAATTAAAATTCATTCTGGAATATAAGCACCTTCACCAGGACTGGCGTGCGCTTGCCTTGCTTTACCTACCAGCTCAGGATGACAAACTTTTACCACACACTTTAACATTTGCAGCATGGCAGCAAACAGCCAGGTAGGAGATGCAGCCTCTCAGAAGCTCATTCCTAGAAAGTGTGGGGCAGTGGCTGATGCTACCAGGCTTGGGATGGACACCCACAGGGTGATGCCAGGGTGCTTGGACCATGCACACTGATACTCTCCTTTTTGCCCAGGGAACAAATTTTCCTTCCCAGCCTGTCCTCCTGACTGCAGAGACAGGTTTGCATTCTGCCAGTTGTTTGGAATAGTGGGTTTGAATTATTTTTCTGCCTGTCTGTAGTGATGAAGTACAGGGCTGCTTGACAGATACTCTTGGACAGTACTGGCTGTGTAATTTGTACACATTATTGCCACATTTTTTGTTCCTTCCTTCCTTCCTTTTTCCACTCCAGCGCCTACATTTCTCTGCCCCAAACTTTTCCTTGATAAACAATTTATCCCTAACTGCTTTCTCCTAATTTGTGCCAGTTTTGGGATATTGATACCCACAATTATTATTTCTGTTACCATTCCTTAGGTAATCTTAATCTTATGTGTTCTTTCTGCTCTGGGCCTTGCAAGACTTGACTACTCCCAGTGATCCTCTCTAGTTATCTGTGAAGTTTGGCATATGCCTCCTTCCTAACCATCTGTGACATTCAGACTTGTTCTACAGTGCTCTCTGTAGCTTTTGATAGCACCTCACAATGTTATCTATCATATCCAAGGACTTCTCAGGCTGGGCTCATCCAGCGGGTGTTCAATTTAGCCTCACTGGAATTCAGTCCAGTAGCCCTGGAACTTGCCTGCAGCCCAGTAAATCTCTCCTTTCTCTGCTTTTCTCTTATTTTACTTCACTTGGCATATTTTACTCTTTCTGAGTTTTGTTTCTTTTCCCACTTTTCAGCTTTTTTCACTTAAAAAAAAAATTCTTTAAATAACCATAACCAAAACTTTAAAAGAGTTGTGTATTGCGGTGTTAATCTACATCTGGCTGTAATTGCTGAAAGAAATAATGAGTCAGAGTCTGGAATGCCCTGCCTGAGCTCTGATGTCATGTGTGATTTCATATAACAGTATTATAAAGGAAAATGTGTAACAGGCTAAATTTCCTTGGCTTAGTGAAGAAATCTATGACCTCCTGCACTAATGCATTGTTATTCTGAAACATCCACTAGAACAGACCCAGCTCTAAAAGACAAAACACAAAATCAGATCCCTGTTGTATGCAAGGATAGAAAGATCGAGGGGTTTGATATATTTGAATGAATAAAATTGCTAGTGTGAATATACCTTAGATCTACATTTTTAATATGTTCCTAGTGTCCTTACCAGAGTTGACTTCTGTAGGACTCATTATAGATCAGTTCCAGATAGTCTAGTACCAGATTCCCTCAAAGGTCTGTAGATCCTTAGGTCTCTCTAAATCAAAATTTCTACAACTCTTAAAATCTGAGCTCAGTGCCCCTGAAAAACTGGGTCTGCCCTCAGTCATAAATAGCTGTTTCACAGAGCATTACATACATTAAAAGTAGCTCAACTTTCATCAAAAGAATCTCCAAGACTTTTTATGTTCATAATAGAATAATAGACAGAGATTTAAGTGATTACGCATAGCATTCCTTTTCCCTCCCCTAGAGAGGAGGAATGTCATGGTTAATTTTTAATCCTTGCAAAATTAGACTATTTCATATAATTTCTATTAATTTTTAAAAATGTATTTTAAAGGCTTCTTTTGTAAAATATCACAGAACCTATGCTTTCTTCTGTTAAAACCCCAAACCTAATAGTATGTCTATGTGTTTATAGGTACGTGCTCTCTTTTAATCAACAACAAAAACCTGCCTTCCGAGCAACATAGACATCTGTGAAGCAGACAAGACATGGATTGTCCCCTTAATATTAGATATCATTTGCCAGTTGGGTGAGCTTTAACATACACTGTGACTTGGGGATAAATTTGGCACGTTTTTGGCCTCAACTGCAAAAAGTGTTTCTGCAGTATAGCTGACTTCCAATTTACACAGTACTAATGTGTTTTCCTTATGATAAAATCCCAGTGCACTAGAAATGATTGGTGTTTCATTTCTGCTTTCCATTCCTCATGTTTTCTCCAATTCTTATCAGTGCTCATTGACACTATTCAATATTTTTCATACTTTCAATGTGATAAATATCTCTGCTTTTCCTTCCTATTACCACATCTGGTCTTCTCACATATATTCCAATTCCATTAATAGTAATATCTGAAAAATTTGGTAGCGCTTTTTCATTTTTTATTTTCTCTATCTTTGTGTCTTGTGAAGATAACACTCCTCTCTTGCTGCACATCTTGCTGCCAACTTTCTAATGTAGTAATTTATAGCTCTCTCCAGACAGTTAGATGCATCAACTGAAATGTGATTTATAGTTAATGAGGCCAGGCCACACATTTTATTGTCTAAATTCACATTTCCCTTGTCATCTGTCTTCTGTCTTTGCATTGGTATATCTTATGCAAATCACCTACTTAGAGCAGTCATAGTGAAACTTCAGGCTGTTCTGTCCTTCCTCCTTTGTCAGGTCACTTGTAATTTTCCAACGTATTCAATGTGATTTCATAAAAAGTACTCCATGTGGGATTTTTTCATCTCTTTCTGTTTGGGTATCTCTTCCTGTTGTCAAATGGCCTATTGACAGAAGTAGAATATTCCTCAGATCATTTTGGATTTGGTCCAGTAAGTCCTTCTCTCATAGTTTCCTGTCATTACTCATTGTACTCACTGACATCCTTCACTGATCTCATCTTTTTTTTCTGTACATTTCATGCCAACACAAAGTCACTTCAGGTCAGAGTTCATACAGTGCTAACTTCCTCCTGCTGCTCCTGTCAGATTCCCTTAAATCTACTTTTCATCAAGACATTAATCCCAGGCATATGATCTAATTGGGTGGTATGTTACAGAGCCCTAAATATCCCTAAGCATTAGTGAAATTTGCTTGAAAATATTCCTTGTTTTCTTTTTTTTTTGCTTGTCATAATTCCCCTCTCTTAAGCTTCTACATAAAGCTGCCTACATCTGCACTCTTGCATAGCCCATGCCATTTCCTGTGGCATTAGTACAATTCCTTTCGGTATCACAAGGCAGTTAAATCTAAATACTAGCTCAAATCTCAGAAAAAATTCACTGACTAATTACTATCAAGGAAAAACAGCATCTTTTTAATCCCTATAAAGCACATGGAATTTTTCTTTTAATTTTCAAATAACTTTTCCAAAACATTTCAGTACTTACAATTAAAAAAAAAAAGCAAATGAGAAAAGTAAGAGCAAAATAAGCCTTTCCTAAACTCTTGCCATTCTATTATATCAATCCATTCTTCTCTCCATGCAGCCTGTTTCAATTTCTAATAACAGATGCCCTTATAAGATTCAAACATCCTGCAGATTTCTGTCAGGGTGATACTGTTGTGTTCTGCATTGTGACTTGCCTGACTAAACTGCAGGCTGCTTGGCAAAGCTTTCCTTTCCAGGTTGTCCTTATCTGCTATCTGTTGGCTCTTTACAACCGGAAACTTTGGCATCCCTCTTGTTCCTGAGGCATCCTACCAATACTTTAAATATGTTTGAAATTTATTTTTTTTACTATTAATGCAAATAATGGGATAAGAGAATATACACTTGCAATTTTAGCTAGAACATTTTACTATGTAACAGTATTTTTCATTAAACAAGCTTTTCTTGATGCCATTCAGGTGAGTGAATATTTTTCTCATTTTTACATACATTTTCTAAGAACATTCATGTTATTAGACTCTTGCAAAAATCTTAACTGATGATTCCAGAATCTCTTCATTCTCATTTTCTTTCCAGTTAAGCAATTTTCTCTTCATCCTCATCTGTGGTTTGCATTTTTATTTTGATTAGCCACACCATTATTCATACTTTGTTTTTAATATCCACTTCTCAAAGAAGTCTTTTTCCTTTCAGTCAAGAAACCAAGCATTCTTTTTTTTTCAGTAATTGTATTCTTCTTATGTTTGTTTCAGTCACCTGTCCAATTTCCTCCTTTCATTTGCAAATATTTTTATTTTAGTGGAAGCATCATCAATATAGACAAAGATAATATCAATCCAGAAGGTTGTCCCACATTTAACAGCAATAAAAATAATATTGCTGATTTTAAGTATGTCTTTCTTCAAAATAAATTCCATGCTTTAAATATAATTTTGACATGGAAATTTTGTGGCAAGAAAGCCATATATTGATTTTTACTTGGGGATGATAGTGACTCTTCAAATTGGTTAAAATGTTCAGGTTTGTTTGGAACATGTCTTCTGTCATGTTTTTTGTGAATACAGCAAATCCACATCAAAGGTGATATTTTCTGCTGGTGCTGCTTAAAATTGAAGGATTTCTTTCTCCAAGTAAAAGTATTTGAGAATCTTTCAGGCTCTGGCTATTGGAAAAATTTGTTTCTCTGCTGGTCTCACAACTGCCAGAGAAAAGGGTGGGTTAGCATCCTACTGTGCTGGTACAAAAAGCCTCCATGACCTGCTCACACGCCTGACTGCCTTTGCTTGCTGCAGGAAGCCTGGCGAGGAGCCCTGGATAAAGTCACCATCTCTGGGCCTCTGCATTTTCTCAATGAGGCTCCTACCCCCCACAGCCAGGTCTCAGAGAAAGCAGCGTTGGACAGCACCATGCCTTGGCTTTCCACGTCAGTGTTGCAAAACAAAACCACTGGTGACACAGAAAGGAACTGGGATTTTGGCAACTGAGTGAGAGTTCATGGTGCTTGGCACCAAAGCATGTGGTGGAGGTCACATAATACAACATAAAACCTCTTAGTAATGTAGCAACTGGCCCAGAATTTGCTGACTGCTTGTTAGTTATTGAACAATCCCAAACTGTCTGACCAAAACCCTACCCTATGTGTCCTCAGCTGCTTGCCCCAGATGACTGATGGCAACTCTTTTTGAAAGGGGTCCAGGAATGTCTTTGTAGTGCCTTTACTTTTCCACAGCTCTAGCCAAGTGACTATGTACCAAGAACCCTCAAACTCCGAGCCAAAACCTCTCCCTCCCAGTACATCTTCCATAAACATGTCCTCTATTGGATTTCAAATACGGCTGACACTGGAATATGCCAGAAAATGAAGATTGAACAGAAGGATTCCTTGATTAGAAATCCTCTTAACATCTTTAAAAAAATAAAGCTTCTCCGTTATTACCACTAGTTCAAGTAACATTGGAAAGAAGGGAAAAATGTGAACTCCTTTCACAAACAAGAGGTAATAGTTTCCAAAGCCAGCTATGAATTAAAAAAAAAAAAAAAAAAAAAGCTGCATTCCTGGTGTCTGTTCCTGTATTTCTATAAGTTTCTAGAAGAATTTGAGGAACAGAGACTTGGCATTATATCCTGACAAGAATTTTTATAAAAAGTGGCACCCCTAAAAATTTATTTTTGAAATGTTTTTGTTTGGAAACTTGTACTTAATCTTGACAAACAAGAAAAAGGTCAGTAATCTTACAAAATGAGCTACTAGTGAAAGAGAAGCCACAGCAAAGGTTCAAATAGCTGAACAAATACCTGTCTTATTGTTGTCATATATTGTCAATGTTAATATTGGAAGGTTTATAAGAAGAGAGCAATATTATTCTTTAGTTGGCAATGCCCTGAACCACTACTGTCTGAAGAACATGCCAAATAAGATCCTTGACTAATTTAATCAGAATTTTAGTCATCAAATATTGTTTGAACAGAAGCTTTATTCATATTCAGAGTTTTAATGATAATCATTGCAGCACAATCCAGACTTCACTTTAAGAAAAAGTTTCCTTTCTTCCTTCTGTAATATGGTCACATCTACTACTTCAACTAAAGTAAAAATAAATACTTAAAATTTCTCCTTCAGCATAACAGAAATCAATATATCTTGACCCTTTTCTGTCCCTGAAGCCCCAGGAAGGTGTCCATAGAAGTCCCTAAAAAGCCCTGCAATAGAATTTCTTGCTATTTTCTACACACTTAATGTGTCTATCTAGCTGGTAAAGCCATTTCATTTACTTTTCCTCTCCCTCTCACTGGAAACATTGCTATTTCCTCTTTAACTCTGTTGATTTACTCTTTACTTGGGGATTTGACCTCTAAGTAACTATGACTTTCAACAAGCACTTTTATGCCACTATATATCCTTTCTCTCTCCAGATGTCAAGTTAAAATCTTGGCCATTTCAGGTGGGAAATTGGAATAGGTAGAAAAAACTTATTTCCTCTATTTTATACTTATGGTATGCCTTTCTCATAATTCCTCTCTTTGGTTTGGTTACCTGCCATTTAAACATGTGTAACTGTTCTATTTGTTAAAATATGAATATTACTCTAATCTTTGTCTCCTCGGGCCTCATTTTTGTACTAAAACAAGGAGCAAGGGTCAGCAGCAACCAAAGAGTTCTGCTCCTCTCCATGCCTCACTCCTATCTCTTCTCTTAAATCTTCTACCTGTCTATATCAGAGACCATTTCTTCAACTCAGTTCCTGGGGAAGAATCCAGAACTGTGAGTTAGGTGGGAATGTATCTCCTACAGTTTAGGAAAAAAGATGAACACCAGAATGGGACTGAAAATGACCAATTGAGTGATGCATCCAATGCAAGTCAACAGGAAATACTGAGAATGGTGAGTTTACTAATTTCTTCCTATTTTCAGGTCTGTGACTTCAGATAGGAACTTAGCAGCATAACCTTGTAATCCCTTCTGGTAACAGACCCAATTAATGGTTCTTCCAATTAACTCAGCAATGTTCCTAATTTTTTTTAATAGGAAGAGGAAGATGCATCTCTTATTTTGTGTAGTACAGTTACTATGGACATTCTGAAAAACAGAAGAAAATTCAGTGTCAGGCTGCTGCAAGTTCTTTGTGTTGAATTTTAAATAGTTTTCTTAATCCTTTGTCTGGATCTGTCCTTAAGACAGGTCACAATTATAACAATATATGTGTTTTAAATTGTCATTGTATTGGGGAGAAGGTTGGAATTAAACTAAGTATCTACAACGTTTGACTGAAATTTTCTTGCGTATTTCAATTGAAAAATTTAATCTGTATTTATTTATTAAATAAACTGTGTTTAGATTAATAATCAACATATTTCTGCAATATGTGAACTGTAGTCTGCATCAGAAAGGCTGTGAAGAGAAAAGGAGAAAAGGTCAAACAGCTATACTGAAGTTTGTATATTAGAGTTCAAAGAGCAAGATAATATTCTTGTGCAAGTATTCAGACAATATATCTGGGGTCTTAGAAGTGTGCTGCATTTTTATTAGTGTTCTTGTTTCAAAGCTTGGGTTGTCATTGGCAGCGTCTTATGTAACCATTAGGCAGATGTTAAGAGGTACACATACTGTGAGACAGTAGGGAAAAATGCCCTAAAATATCAGCAAAGAGCTAAACGCTTTTCCCTGATCTCTGCGTGCCCTCTCCCATTCAATTTCTGGCACATAAAGTAAAATATAATCTGGAAAGAAGAATGTGGTTTTGCAACAGGCATTTTTAAGAATGACTGAAACCATCAATTCCTCTCTTTGAATACAAATGGACGCAGAAAAGAACCAACACTGGGATAAGTTTCCATCTCTGGTAGCAGGATGAAGGGAGAAGCAAGTCCAAACCATAAGAGGATGATGTTGAGAAACACAATTAATAAAATCTAAGTAATTTATCTTGATAACTATGTCAACTTATCAACTTATCAACTTCAGTAAGGTAAGTCTGAGCAAGGTTGAACATACCAGAATTTTAGCTAATCAGCTCCTTTAAAATCTCTCTTCATCTCTTGTCTCTTTTTTTGTACAATCCTTCCATCTGTGGACTCAGATTCCCTTCCAGCTGTAACCTTCTAGGTTAACCTCCTCCTTTGTCGTCCTCCCCTACAACACTTTTCCCACACAGACTTTCTGATTATGCTACTGAAAGAATATTCCTCACAACAGTGCCTCCAAAATACACTCCAGGAACACACAAACCAGGAAATACACTCTGTGTCTGCATCTCTGGTGTTTTGTCTGTATCTTGTCTCTTCCCCCAAGTTTTGGTCTTTGAGTTTACCACAGGTCCATGATTGTGCCTACTCTAAAAGTGATGGGAATCCAGTGCTGGATGCCAGTGGCTGTCAGACCCAGGAACAGATCATTGTACTTATGCTCTCTGACAACATTTATAATTAATAATATTAGTTAGAGAACTATTTAAGAGTTATTCAGATTTTTGTAGTATAGTTTGGTCTAGGAAGACCAGCTGTGCTGATTTTAGATATTTAAGCTCTAAGATTTGCATTATTGTTTGTCAAACTAAAGTAAAACCTTATGATAATTAAAAAAAAGTCCTGCCTTTTCTTTTTATCAATATCCAATCTCTAATCTCAGTAGTTTCTTCTGTTATGTTGCCATGTGCTAACAGGTGGTTGAAAGGCCAATAATGTGACTAAAATCTATGTAGTTATCATGCAAATTGAATGTTCAAAATGAGCCTGAAATTTTACAAATACAACTCTATTAAGACTAATTTATTGATTAGAGGCTGTGTTTTGTTCTAACTATCCACTTGCCTGCTTCCCAAAGCAGAAGGCTGCCATATTGCTGTGCTCACACAAGACATGACTGTCAAGATTATAGATTGGAATGTATTCTGTTCATTTCATACATATATAATTTACAGTTATCATTTTTTCTTGGACAATATCTTCATGATATTCATGGTCACTTTCTTTCTTCTTTGCCCAAGTCTTTCTTTTGGTGAAGAACATGCCTTTGATAATAAAGTGTATGTTTCTTCTCCAGTGTTTTATTTTTTAAGCACACATGACAAATCAAATTTTATCAGCATCATCGAATCATCTAATCATGATATAGGCAGAGATCTGAGAGATTAGAGATCAAAATAAAGATTTCCAGTGCATGTGTGATTTTATTTTTTTTTGCTTATCTTTTCAGTATTCAGTATGTTGGAGAGAAATTTTAAACATCTGATATTTCTTTCAAGATAATTGAGAAAAAAAAAGAACGAAAGAAATGTGACATTGACCTTTCCCTCTTTGTGTTTTTTTTTTTTAATCTTTCCATAAATCTGCTCACTTAAAATCTTTTGGTTCAGAAGTTTCAGCTGTTGACTGCTATGAAAACAAACACTTCATAGGTAGGCAAAGAATCACTTAAATTTTCAAATTGAGAGTGACTCTCCAAATTGGTACTGATGAGCAATCTCAACAGCATGGGTTCTGAAATCATCACTCTTTCTCAGTTGTACCTCACTTCACAAACAAGCATTTGACAGAGTGAGGCTGCTTATGGAGTAAGGGTCAATGTTGCAGCAATGAGTTTATCATAATTTACTTTCATCATGGGTTTTAGAGAGTGCTTTATGTCTTCAAAGTAATGCTATTTTCAGCCTCACAGAACAGAAGAAAAAATATAGCCTCTGACAATATGTGCAAGGAGCCCTCAATACTTAATGACTTCAGAGGAAGATACATGTTATTTTATGTTGACATTTGGTTTTCACCAAAAAAGTTGGAAATGTTTTGAAAAACTTTGGTCATGAAGCAAGAGGCAAATTATTCCCATTCCTTCACTTTAATGTTATTTTCTTCTTCGCCACATCCAATACTGTCTCAGAAGCACATCCTTAGCAAACTTTGAAAGCAGTGTGGCAGTTTCTGAATCCTCATTTCTAACACCACAACTCAGTCTAAGAGAGAGAATTACATGTAACTTTTATGCAAAATAGCTTGTTGTGTCTTTTGTGTCAACAGAAACACAACAGCCACAATAAATAAATGAAATGCAGATAAAACTAACTAAATTATTTAAGAAGTCACATGTTGGCTACACAATGCCTGATTGCATTTCCCAGAGAGCTGCACATGTGAAGAGGAATTTTATCTCCTATCTGTTCAGTAGGTGCTAGGATCTCAGATCCAAGCTCAGCAATATATCCCTGATAAATAATAATCAGGCTGTAGGAATCCATGTGTATGCCATAGCCATCTAAATATGTGCCATGTCAAAGTTAATAATTTATTTGTAACTGTACAAACCTCTTGAAAATATCATTTTTTTTTCAAGGAAATTGTCGTTTATGCTTATTTTCCATGTAAAACTGCAGCTCTTTTGAACAGACTAGAGAAGATTTTTCACCACAAGCATAACGGCATCTTGGGCTGCTGGAGAGAGTGTACTTACTCAATAATTTTTCTTATTAAAATATATATTCATATATATATATATATATATCACATTCTGATAAAGATGATATCTGAACTGAAACATACAGGTATTTCAAAAAACTTGTTCATTCATTGTAAGAAAAAATATAGTTATCAGAAGTTACTTTGGTATTTTACCTGTGATTATCACAAATCACAAGAGGGAAATTGAAAAGCTTTCCCTGCTGTTTAATGTACTAAATTTCTTTTCTATGGAAGTGAAACTTTATACACCAATGCCTAGTTGATCATGAATAAAAGAAATTGAAAATGTGAAATGTGTTCTCAACTATAGAATGTTATGTAGCAGCTTTTATGTTTATTTCAGAGCGCAGAACAACGTAGCTGGAAGAACACAGCTTTTTAGAATTTAAAATCATGCAAATTTTCTGTTCAATTAATAATTTTCAAGTTATTTGTACCTAAAGCTCTGTGTCTAAATGAAAGCTCCACCATGTTTGTGTCATCTTCTCAAATGATAAGATATATAATGGAATAATATATTTCTCCTTGATAGAAATAATCTTTAATTTGGGCATGTCACTATGTGCTCAATTGATTCAGGACATAGAACTGTCCCCAGGGGTCAAGGCTGGCTTAAACCCATTTATTTCAAAAAACCAACCATGTCCCTCCTAATATTCTCTATTGTCTTGGCTGAAGAACATGTCGCATCTGTCCTTAGCACACAGAAGGGAAAAAGTTTCAATAACCCTTCTTCTTCCACTGTGCAGTGAGCTCTACCTGCAAGGAGAGAGCAGAGTAATGCCTTAGAGCAGAGCGTTGCCTTAGTAACTGATTTTAAGCCATAGTCGACTTCAAATCTAAAATTTAGCTTTGCAGTGAAATAAAGAAAACCAGATGGGAGTAGGTGGTGAAGAAAGAACCTCACTGGTTATTCTAATTGAGAATCTCAAGGGTTTTTACCTTTGCTCAAACTCAGATGTGATCCTGGTATAAACCAGCAAAAATCACTTAGTTGAAAAGGGTAATACTGCCTTCTTCAACAGAAAATCTGATCTGTAATGTATTTCCTGTCTTGTCTTTCTCAAAGTTTATTGAACTCATTGACACTCAGAGAACTAGAGAAAAATGACTAGAAACCTTTTCTGCCTTCACTTTTAATTTAACAGAAAAAAGCTAGAAGTTTTCTTTTTCATGGTGTTATGGTCTGAGAAGTGTCCTGCTGGGAATCTGCCCTGTAGCTTTATAGTACAAACTTTGGATTTTTAAAACCAGCTGGAATATCTGGCCTTGCTATTGACCTATCTGTTTGAAGTATGTGCATATTAGTTGAGGCTAAACTTTTGTTCCCAGTGAATTAACACAGCTCAGAGAGAAATCTCTTGCTGTTTTACTGACCCAGAACAGCATACTGATGGGAAGACTACCGTTTTCTGAAAGTTAATATCTGTCTTTCAGCTTATTGCTATCATATTCCATATTGTTATTCTTGCAAATTAACTGTTTTTTTTTCTTTAATAGGATCTTTTACAGACTTATGAGTTTGATTGTATTGTATTTATAACAGATTTTATTGAAAAACATTTTGGTTTGTGACATTGGTTTATATTAAATCTATAATTTTAAATGATTCTTGTATTCATGAATGATTATCATCCATAAAGTTGATGTCATCCTTAAGTGTAATGGACCTAACACTGGATCAGGAAACAGCAACAGTGCAAAGGACAAAAGATGCAAAATGTTCTTGTGCATCTCTCCAGCAATGTGGTCAAATTAGAGTCAAAAGTGCCTCATGGACTGTGAATCTCCTACTCTCCTAGTTACCTCCTATAACTTTGGTTATGCAGCCTTGACTGGCATCTGTCTGTACTGTCTCCCTCTCTTGAAGAAAATGCTGCTTTGCTGATGGAAAGCAACAGTTCATAGCTTACCTTGGTGAGGTGTATCCTCTGCTGACATGTGGTTGCTGTCTTGTGCATCCCCATGTTCCTGGAAATCTGGTCTCTCCAGGGCTTGGCTAGGACTGGAAAATCACTGCTTCTCTCCAGGAATGTCTGTGTAGTTTGTTTGCCCAAAAAAGCAACAGATCTGCCTTTGGTGTACCGTCAGAATGCATCAGCTGCCATTGACTTGGTCATGAGCAATTGTGTCCTGCTCCATCGGGGAGAGGCTGTAAAGCAGCCTCTGCCAAGGCTGACAGCCAGTGGATGGCTGCTCCCTGTTGTGATGCCTTTGCCTTGTGACACCTGTACATAGAAAGAAGCCAGCAAGCACCACTCAATTGCTCTCATGCTCAGTTACAACACCCCAGTCATCTATACTTGTAAAGCAGACCGTGTAAACTGGGAACAACCACATCCTCTGGAGAAGCAGATATGGGGAAAAAGGATTTTGCAGTAGGTATTAATAATTTAATTTGAGAAATACAGTGTAGCAATGATAAATGTAGTTGTATGTAAACAGATTGTTCAATTGAATTAATGGTTTAAGATATTTTTAGTTATGTTATTTTAAGTTATTTTAAAGTTATTTTTATAGTATGAAGTTTGGTAAATACTGAAATTACAAAAGTAATCCAGCAAGTTGGTAAAAAGTTCCTTTCTATTGACAGTGATCTAAAACAAAAACATCTGCTGCTACTGTTCTTGTTCTTTATATGTCCCCTTCTGTGCGGCACCTTTTTTTTTTGCTTTTACTGAAGAACAGCCTGTGCTGAAGACCATAAAACAACAACTTAATTGCTGTGTTGATGCTTTCTTGGATCCCACTGACTTTCTTGGGCAGCCTATGAGCCCAATCAGAATGTAGAAATTTGGTACACCATAGTTCTGTGAAACGCTCAGGGACAGGAGAAGGACAGTTAGAAAATGTGGAGCTGATGAAGCAGAGAAGGATCAGTCCACCAGTTTGAAGGTGAAATAAATATACTCACTGACAACAAGTGTTTTTTAAATAGTTTGAATTAATTCAAATTACAGCCAAATAAACAAAACTTAGTGTTTATAAATGCTGAAGAAGGAATACTTTTTTTCCCTGCTTTACAAAGTGAGTAATTGTACTGACAGGGGGAGACTTCCATTCCTCCACCCTTGCCTTGAATTCTTAGCTGATTCTGTTCTACAACTAATAGACAGTACCTCAGGTGAGAGAAGCAGAAAACAGGGTATATTAATTGCAATTGTAATAGCAGGAAATTCAAGATTGAGCTTCCAGAGAGATTACTGCTTTTCACAGGTAGTTGAAGCTGCTTGGCCCATTTGCCTTATACAATCCAGGGAGCTGCAATTTCTAAAACCTAAAAACACACTTCCACTCTTATGGTTTCATTATAGCTTGGTTTTACTATCTACTTCTGTCTTTCTTTTTTTTTTTCCTCAAAGATTTTATTTAGCATTTTCTACATTTGGAATGATGGATAATGACAAGTAGGATATCAGTATATTAAATCTGTTTGCTAAATTATTACAAATATTTTTTAAATTTTTTGCACTATTTACCAATATTCTTTAGATGATATGTAGAGATACTGATATAGGCAATGTAGTTTGTTCTCGCTTTGAGTTTGTTTTTGTAAAAACTGAAAGAATTAGATAATGTTTGGAATTACATTATTTGATTAATGTAGGGTTAGTAAATTTTCAGATCCACTGCTTTAATGTATTGCTAAATAAAAAAAGAAAATGGTGTACTTCCAGTAAACTGCTAGTCTTGATCTTCCAGCTATCACTGGTTTTACTTGAGAATATAAAAATTACCAGGTGTGTAAACATCCTGATAAGAAACGACCATACCAGAGCTAAACTCCTGAAGAATTTCATTTGGAGAAGGGTTTGAATCTTGTGTTGACACTTGCTTTTCTAAATGGGTGTTTTTCTCCTTAGAATAAAATGAGAAAATACATTTAGGTTAATAAAATACTAGTCCTATTGTGTATATGCACAATGAAAGAAAGGAAAATACATGCTCATTAGGAATGATAAACTTAAGGATTTATTTTATGTGAAAGGTATTGAAAATCTACAGGAATAAATTCTTAAATTATTAGGAATGTATATGAAATGAGGCATTTTTTGCAATTAACATAATTCTAAAGCTACACAGTCAACACAGAAAGCTCACTGTTATTCCATGCAAAGGAACAGATGTGTTTCCATTTCCTTGGTGAATTGTTTCTCAATACTGCATTAATTTGGGCATATGTGCTCCTGAAGGAAATCCACCAAAGAATATAACATATCTATATATTGCTGGCAGTGTTTGTCAATTTTCTCTCTCCATAAAATGTATCAGTTTTTGTTAAGAAAAGTAGCTTTCCCAAGAACAATAAAACTATCCATGCTCCATACGTGTTATGGTGAAAATCTTATCATTTTTGCAGCTCAGCTTTTGAATTGCAACTTGGTACTAGGTTTGGGAAATTTACAGGTCGAGATTAAGAAATATAAAACCACTGTCCTTCTAGGAGGGAGTTGGATTAATGTTAGCACCTCTCCAAAGGGTGTCTGCTGTGTCTCAAGTAGCATAGACACTTCTCTGATTTCTTATCGCAAGAGGGCACAGGAGTTTATAGTGTGAGTGGTGGGATTGATTTGGACACTGAAACTGGCTTCAAAGGACATGATGAATTTATGACAGGTCCAGCATGAAATATCAGTTTAAGATAGTGGAATCTTTTAATTCCTAAGCAGGCAGCTGGGTATTCACTCACAAATTAGCTTTTTCTTCTTTTTTTAAAATAATCTGATGTAGTACTTTAAGGTGTACAGGTCCCATCTTTCATTTTCTAACAGGGAAAAGAAATTAATTTAAGGCACCTTCATGTTTTTGCAATATTGTAAAATACTAAAGTTCAGTCATTAGTCATTTTAAAAATCAAGCAAAAGGATTAAACATTTAGTATGACCTTTTATGTGATTACATTTGCAGCACCAGAAGGAGCAGTACTTTATCTCACTGAAGCATATGACCTAGAGGACCTCTTTCACTTGTGAGCTTGCTGCTGAGACCTCTGTGTTATACTGTCTATAAAAATCCTGGGAGGAACATTTCCTTTTCCTTGCTGTCAAAACTTTAAGTTATCTAATTGTCCACTTCAAATTTGTCATGTACACAGAGAATTCAAATGTGTTGGAGAAAACATGCAGCCCACAATTTTAGTTGTATTTAATGCTATTATGACGAACCCAGTTTAGGGAGATTTATCTTCATAAACTGCTCCCTCTTTATCTATATGGTTGTGATCTCTATATTTCCAATAGAAGACAAATCACTAAGATAAAAAAAAACCCCTTACTGTTTAGGATGACTGGATTTATTTCATGCTAAATCTCATATTTGAATATTCTTGTTTACTAAGAACACACTGAGATCATAAACATGTTCATGATTTTCAATCTGTTTCTGAATATTTATTTTAATATATTATTTAATATATGTAACAGGGGTACGTGTTTTGAAATCAGCAGAAGATAGTGTCTGAATCCCACTAACAGCAAGAAAATAATAGCCAATCATTATTTAGGTTTGATTACCATACCCAAGGTGCAACCAAAAAATAACATATTTTTGAACATTGAAGAATTTGGGCAGAGTTGTCAACAGTGACTCTTAAAAGCAAGTCCTGGGCTCATTTCAGTACAGCTTCATTCAGTCAGCTGGAGCTTTTATGACCTTGACTTTAATGGGGGTCCAACACCTTCACTACAACTTTAACAATTTGAATCTCTTTTACCCATGTGGTAGGTCTGGGCTCTTATCCAAATTCTGCCTGAAAGGAATCATAACTGTATTACTAACCAAAGAACTGGTGCATTGATATACAGGCACCTCCCCAGGTGAGCCAGAGAGCCAGCAAACAGTGGAGCTGGGAAGGCTTTATTCAGACTTACTTCAAAGATGCCAAGTTTTACTGTAGCCCAGAGAACAAAGTGATGGTCTAGAGTTTCTGATTCAAAAGAGAGAAAATGCATTAAAAAATAGTCCTGTTACTTTGGAAAATAAAATCTTGAATGGTCTTTATACACAAGCATTAAAGAATGGGAAATGGATCTTTTGCTTTGTTGGTCACCATTAAGACTTCCAGCCATTAAAGAGAATTTTGCTTTAAGAAATTACAGATCTACTGCATTTTAATGGCTTGTTTTCAGACAAGAATTTTTCACTTTGATATCAATTGGAATGCATTGGCAAATTTGTTACTGGACAAAGCCGGCAAGAAGAAACAGTATTTAGCAAAGTTATGTGCTGGGGTAGGCATATAAAGGTTAAAGGTTTTTGTGTACATCAGGAAGATGAGAGGGTTTAACTCTCTAAGTTTCTTTTTGCTCTATGATGTCTGCCCAGAACAGTTTTAGGAGTACTGCCAAAATGGAGTCTTTCAGACAGGCTTCTCTTCTCGGCTTCCTGAGTGGAAGGTTTAAGCTTTGCTTTCACAACTATTATGAATCGAGGTGCTGAGCCCCATCTATGCAGGAAGGTGCTATGGACAAGTTGGAATGTTTCACAGGGTCTGTTTAACCCTCTTTCTTAAAGCAAACCCCTAGAGTTAAGTTGCTGCCACATTCACAGCATGGCAAAGACAGCATTTCTTTGTCCTAGAACCCCCTTGGAGGTCAGGGCATGGTAATTTTCCCAGGATCACAGATGTGGAAACAGGTGAGTAATCAGGGAACTGCATGGAAAACTCCCAGATTTGTAATAGCCACTTAAATGTACTTTTTCTTGTCATCTGTGTTTATCAGCTATGAGACTCTCCAGGGTAGAAACCACCATGTTCATCATGCTATCAGCTGTGAAAAAAGGAAAAGATAACCTTCGAGACAATCCTTATTCTTCTTAAAACAAAGACAATTCCCTTTTTGCCTTCTGCAAAAGGAAGCTGATAAATATGTCTTTTTGTCCTCTTTCACTCTGCTTATTCAGAAACATGTAGGCACTGAACTGATATTTATCTGCAGTGTTTAATATAACTGTTGAGGGCAAGGAGTAAAAAAGAACAAGGACAAAAAAGCTTTTTCTTCAGTAGATCATAACAGTGGGAATGGCAAGTTCTGCTTTAATAACAAAAGGAACACTTCTGCTGCCTGTTGAAGCAGAAAGAATATATTGCTGAAGAAAATAAATCAGTGTAAATTATTTTAAATGTCCTGCATTATATTACTCTAAGTCAGAAAAAAAAGGTGAAAATGATGCTGTATGAGGTGGAGAAAGGATGTAGCTAAATAGAGAAAGGCATGAATTATTTAAAAGCTAATGGATGACAGAAACAATTCAACACAGTTGCAGATGACTTATGATCTGAGAATTTGCCTTACAAGCTTATATAACATTAAGAGAAGTAGCTGGGTACTAATGCAGTAAGTTGATGTGAAATACTGAATTAGATGGAAAAGAACAGCAAGGGAGAAACCAAAATCTGTGTGCTGTAGTGAACTCTATGGTTTTAGCAAGCTGCCACTTTTGCCACAACCTTTTAAGCAAAAGGCACTGATAAGTACCAAACTCTGGGCCCCTGAGGCTGCACTATACTCTGTGTGATCTATCCTGTGTGACTCTGTGGTCCAAGGATTCCTGGGTGATAGAGGGTTTTAGCTGCAGTGCAGTGCTGGGTTTCCCCACCGTGTGTGACCTGCAGCCCTTCTCATCCCCTCTCTGGGCATTGGAGATGCCACAGACAAGTGGACAAGAGCAGAGGGGCCTTTGTAATTGGCTGTAGCTTTGTTCTCAGAGGATGAGGACAAGAGCTGCTCTGCTCCATAGCACTCTGTGTTACTGCTCTTGAATGACTTAGGTGCCTTAAGCTACCTGGGCCTGTTTCTGCCAGGATGCTGCAGTCAGCAGGTTGAGTGAAGTGAAAAAATTGCTGTGGTAACAAAGTGCCCATAAGGCTGCTGCAAAATCACTCACACAGCAGCTTATGGAGCTAGGAGCTCTATCCTGTCTAGGAGGTATGGGGGCTTCCCTGTTGCCCCTAAAACACACCTTCAAAGCTACAGAAGCCAAAATTTTCTTATGCTTATCAAGTTTCAAGTGGCTGCAGTACAGCTGCTTAAACATCATGCAGTCTCACTCAAGATGCCAGATTTGTTATATCTTAGCGTGCAAATAATAAACTGTTTAAAAATGGAAGTTAAACAGTCATGTAAGTTAACATGAGTGATGCTTACAGCATAGCAATTTTAAAGAAATAAATTGACTAAAACAAATATCATCAGGCAGATCAGAGAATAACTAGAAAGGAGTTCTTATGTCATATGTCTAAATAATGATAATAGCAGAAATTTTAAATTGTAAAAAGGACCATAAAGTGAGTCAAGAATACCTTACCCAGCAAGCCTATCCCCTGTGCAAAGACTGTAAGTAAGAACAAAACTCAACCAATAACATGCATTTGTGTACATATATATGTTTGATTCTAATGGGTCTACTTATCAAGTGAAATAGCCTGAGGAAAGCAGCTGCCCTTAAGTGTAATTAAAACTGAAAAGATGTGGTTTATTTATGTCTAAATCACTGGCCTTAATCAGACATCTCATGTAAAATGTAATCTACAGCTCAATGAGATTTGCCCCTGTGATTCAGCTGTAGGGAGCTGCCCTTGTTATGGAACATTTTGTTAGGGAGAATATGACATGATGTTGCCTACATCTGTCTGTCTACTTTAGATTGTTGCTCAGGGGATACTAAAGATGAGGAATGGCTAGCCTGAACATCACACTGATTTGATTTGTGCTGTTTTCTTCTTCTGAGATGTGCACACTTCTTAACTTCATGTTAAATCATCAAGCATTTGGCTGCAGCAGACATTTTTTCCAAGCTGTACCTGTGCTATCAGCAATCACATTAATTGCAGTGCAATAGCAGCATATAATCTGGGCAGCCTATAAGCAAAGCTCCATAAGAGAGGTGTGTGCACATTTTAGATCATTATCTGCACATTCTGGTTTTGCTTTCTGTACAATGAGGGACAGACTGCACCTCCAGACTGCTCAGCCTACATCAAGATATATGAATGTGCAAAACACCTGAGGGAGAAGAAAGGAACAACACCACAGTGAGAAGAAAATTTCCTGACATTCTGGAAGAGTTATAAATATGTGTGTGAAGGACATTCAGAAGTAATATAACCTTGACTATGCTTTTCACACTCATGTAGGTATTTCCAGAAGAAGAATAGTGATGAGTATGGGAGCAATGATGAGCTGAAATGACAAAGTGTCGATAAGTCCCTCAAATTTGGCTTTTCAAAGGTCAGAAAGTTTTTAACATTAGAACATTGAAGGACTGGAAAATAGTATAGCACACACTATAAATCTTCTAGCAGATGCCTGAAAAAAGCTATAAAAGAAATCAGTATTACAACACACATATGATTGAATTTCAATGAATCATCATTTTATAGTGGCCATGACATGAAATCTCCATCTTCCTCTGAAATGAAAGGTTAAGAATGATACACTATTTTACATTTCCCTGATGTTTATACAGAACTCTGAAAACAGCATGAAAGAAAGCAGAAAAATAAAGCAGACATATTAAAACCCTTGTAAGATAACAGGGAAACCACTGTTCTGTTATACAGAATATTGTTTTGTTATTGATATTTAGTGAACTGGAAAAAAATCCCTGTCTTAAATTAGTGCTTTCTTTCATTACATTACTGTAACAATCAAGACTGCCTTTTTTG
>QUSF01000003.1:17334555-17586035 GCA_003676055.1 Chloebia gouldiae
TCCAAAGATTTTTAAACTTTAGCACCTGAGAACTGCAATACAGAATCACCATGAAATGCTCAGCCTGATATGTTCACTTATAATAAAAGTGAATAGATAAAAAAGGAGAAGTTATAGTTCCACACATTTGTTAGACTTTATAGATTCAAGCAGTCAGATCATCAGGATAGACCAGTTACTTCTGCTTGTCTGAAAATCTTCTTAACAGTGTATAATGCTTTTCCTGTCTCTTTCATTGTTTTAAGTAAGGTTAGGTCATAATATGGTCTTGTATAAAAATGCCCCTTCTTACTCAGTGGGTTTGGTTCCATGTTTAGCTCTTCTATGTAATAATAGATATGGTTAAGTAGGATGGGTTTGTAATTATCGCTTTGCTCCAGGCAGCACAATTTGTCAAGGCAATAAAAATGAGCAAGCTGGCATGTAGCCCTGCTCACACCTCATCAGCAGAGTGTTTCCTGCAGCCCAGCTCCTGGAGGAGGGCTAGATGGGAGCAAATCCATCGAGGGCAATCAAAATGCACAGGTATTACTCAAGGCTGAAAAGGAAAACAACACTCCTGCCAGACTTCTGACATCAGCATTCAGCCTTATGTGACCTGCATTACTGGAGCTGATGCATAGGGAACAAGACCACCACATAGACCTTCAAGGTCCAGCAATGATTTTTCTGGGGTAATAATTCGTCAAAAAATACAATTAGGTTGATGTGTTATTACAAATTTTTTTAAATTACCGTACAAAATATATGGGGTACTAACATTCTTACCAGAAAATTTGTATTATGGCTCTATATTAGTTCAGGGTAAATAATTTTTAAGAGACTTTTTTTCCTTTTTTTTTTTTTTTTGTTGATCTACTGGTTCAGAGCCTTGGCTGTGTGGATCACTTCATTTAAGTTGGCAACATATTCAAGTTAACATAATCCTATTAATCCATGGTGTGGGCCAGTTACCAATATGAATTTGGCCTAGTATGCTCTGCACTTTCTGGGAAAGAAAAAAAAAAAAAAAATATATATATATATATATATATATATATATATATATTTCAAATTAGTAGATTAAGAAATTTGTTTCAACTGGTTTTATTCCAGAAGCTTTTACTGAGTTCAAGAACTTACACTGAATTCCTCCCAGATAAATTTCTTCCCCTATGTTCCATTTCACTAAAGTGAGAGATTCTATATTATAGTAAATGAACTAATTTAGAAATTTATTTAGCTATCTGTAAGTCCAAAAAAGAATCCAGCATTTTCTTTGCCCTATTTCTTATTAATCTATAGGCCAGATGCATTATCTCACTTCCAGTTCCATTGAAATGAGAAAGAGGATTACTTTTTTTAATTCCCATTTGCCATCACTGCAGCAGTCCTAGAGCATTAGAAGTCCATCTCTCCATTTATTTTTAGTACTCTGATTACTGCCCACAGTTTGGAAACAACTTCTGCAATACTCAGTGTTGCAATAAGGATCTTCATTCAAGTATTAACTAACCTATCCTGGGCTCATTTACCATTTTGACAAAATTAAATTGGCAGTGTTGAGTTTGAGTTTTATTTGAGAGCAGTAGAAATAAAGTGCCTTTTTGCTGCTCAAAACTAGGAAAATCTTATCATGAAAGACTAGCTTTCTATTTTTTGTATTTTTTTATGTTGAGACAAAAGACAAGCCCTTAGATTACAATGCTGGGAAACAGCATTGCTTGGGTTGCTAACAGTGGAATGCATTGCCAATAGGTCTTGGAAGCTTGGCTGTGTCTGTAGCCAGGACTTCAGGATTCCTCTCAGGGTTGTCCTGTACAGACACCTCATTACTTTCTGGCACATCTGCAAGGATGAATATGAAGAATGCCTGGTTTTGCTGTTCAAATTACACTTGGATTTTTAGCCTCCTAGGGAATCAGACACTGCTCTCTCCTTGTGTTTCCAGCCATATTTCTCTTGTGTTCATTTACCTGCCCATGCTCCTCTTTGACTTGCTCAGCTAGTTAAGTTTGCTCACTCTCATAAAATCCTGAAGCTCTTGTTAACACTTCAGATATAAGGTTGTGTTTTGAAGTTTGTAGTATTGTTCCCATAAAAGCACAGGAGAAAAACTTGAGCACTGGAAATCTCTGGCTTTGCAGTAGAAAATTTAGAACTGTAAAGGACTTGGTTACAGCAGCTCCATGGTAACAGGTGAGGAGATAGAAGCTTCCTTTGCCCATGCTTCAAGTCAGACAGACACGCTCTAGCTGGGTACATGATGCAGGGTATCTGTGGCATTACCAGGGTGAGGTTGTGCTGACTTGATTCTAGGAGCTCACATAAGAATATGGATTTTAAAATTAATTACTGTGGTTTCTTGTATGTGTGCATTTTTAATTATTTTCCTGAGGTTTTAAAGTACTTCAGGTACAAGTACAACTTATAATTTTTTCTTTCTTTTTCTTTCTTTTTGTTACTCAGCCCTTTTAAGAATCCTAAGGGTGTGGGAACTTTTATGCTGGGGATTTTATCAAACAGCATATTTCAGTGCTAGTTATCACTGATAAAAAGAGAATAGAAACTGTAAATAAGTGGGAAATTCACCTCAACCTTTTTCAAGCACATTTTGTTGGGCTTGTTTTGTGTATGGCTGCTTGGCCTCCTGTGCTCTTTTTCCACTGCTACACCAATAAGGCTGATATTGAAAATGCAGCAGGGATCCAAATCTTGCCAAGGTAAATCCTGACTGACACGAATGGGAGCTGGATTTTGCAGAGCCTTTTATCATGGGTTTCTGAGGCCAATGACAAAGTGAGGAGTGCTTAATTGACAGCAGTCAGATCACCACCACCACCACCACCATCACCAAGGTGGAAAAGCTGGAGCATGAGAAGAGCACATTTTATACCTGCTGGGTTTCCATCTCTGTTGTGACAAGAGCAGAGGTTGGTAATGGCCTCTGGCGTGCTGTACCCTTGAGATGACCTGGTGGCATATGTCCCCTCCTCCTGAAGTCCAGCCTCTTGCCCTGGCCCATGCTGATGAGCAGCTGTGAGCTGCTCCCATGTTAAAGTTTCCTGTGAGCAATTCACCAACTGGCAGTCATTGTGAGGATGTGCTCATTTCCAGAATAACATGCTCCCTCATCACTTTCTCCTTCGATGGTCATCAGATCAGAAAATTCTCTTTGTAAGCTGGATCTCTGCTTTCCCTTTTAATGCAATAACATTGCTTCAATGCAGGGAACTTCACTGGTTGCTGGCAAGGTTTTCCTGAAAGGGATTGTGTCTCTGTTTAAGTCATATATGAGCATGACAAAAACTTTCATCCTGAATAAAGCCGTGTATTGCATTGCATAACCCCTTAAATAGAAAAAGAAAAGAGCAACAGTTATAGCAGCACTTATATTTATGAACCACTTTTTATGGTATTTGCTCCACTTAGGCTGTAATGCTTCTCTGATACAGATGCTTAATCTGTTCTTTATTTTCAAAAAAGCCATGCAAATGTCATCCAATAATTCTCATTTCAAATCTACCAGCACACTCCTCCTAGCACTTTGACTAATCACTATGGTATTTTTTTTTCAGAAATCTTTCCTTTCAGATGCTGCACAGAATTAGCTGAGACTTGTGTCCTTCCTTCCTTCCTTCCTTCCTTCCTTCCTTCCTTCCTTCCTTCCTCCCTTCCTCCCTTCCCTTCCTTCCCTCCCTTCCTTCCCTCCCTCCCTTCCTTCCCTCCTTCCCTCCTTCTTTCCCTCATTTCCTCAAAAGTTTCAATAAGGTGACTGGGTGTACCATTAATCTCTCCTCTTTCTTTCCAGGTGTGCATCCCTTTCCTCCCTACGAGGAGCTGTTCAGCTGAAGCACTCTGGTTTTGGGCACTTTAGTAACTGATGACTCTTACATATCCCAATTTAATATCAGTAGAATAGAACTAAACTTTTGCCTTCATTCAGCCATTGCAATCAGTGGGATGAATAACAAAAAAAATGCTTGAATGCTTGGTAGTATATTTAAATATCACTCAATTTTTCCCCTCCTCCCTTTGTACATTTTCTTAGTAATAACTGACAAAAATGCTTGTATATAGGATTTTTACCTATAGATTTTTTAGTATTTACACACCATTACTAAATGTTTGCTTAAAATATTTGAAACTTTAGCAGTGGATTTTGTGCTAACATCAAAGATTAAATTAATGAAATATGGAAAACTAATTTCAAAATATTTAAAATTATTTCACTAAAAATATGCACACAACAGAGTGACATGCTACATGCAGTCAACAAGGGAAACACTAATACTATCAATCCAAATAGGTATTCATATATTGAGACCTAACGAAAAAGGTTTGCCTTTTATTCATATTTCAGGCTGCTGACTATGATTATAGCTTCATGGAAAATGAAAGGCAACTTCTCCTTTATTCAGATGAAATGTACTGCCCTCTAATTAATATTCAGGATCATTCCACAACAATTTTGGTGAAAATATTCAACTGTTAGTAGAAAAGATGAGGAGTATTTCTTTTTTGGGCATGGTTTGACTCATTCTTTTCCCATTATCACTCAATCTAATGTAACAACTGACATTCATTTGCAGTACCTCAGCTGAGCTCTCTGCATGCTGTACAACTATTAATATCCACTGCAGGGAGAAAGAAGGAACAAAACCACAGAGCTCAGAGCTTCTCTAAGCCAAGGAACCATTATTCAATGTAGAGAGAGGTGACAGAACTTGTACTAAAACAACTGTGTCTATAAACCTTGGGTTGTTTATACATTATCTTAGAAGTGTAAAGCTGACAGATTTCCAGTCTGCAATAGGCAGTGGTTGGAGACAAGACATGGACTAAGCAAATAAAAGCTCCATACATCATTTAGTTCCCAAAGTACAAGGTGACTGTTCTAAACCATTAGAATAGATGTCAGCAAGACAAGCCTCCACACAGCACTTCATTGCTTCTGGAATGAAGGGTTCATCTGGTTTCATTACTGTCTTGCTCACTATTTCCTGTTCTGCAGCAGGGAGAAAAGTTTGGCTTTGCTTTGTGCACATGTGTTTAGTTCTTTATTGCTCATGATGCTCATCACAGATACCTCAGCATCCAGCAGGAATGCTTTACCTCTCCTCACTCCTAAGGCACCTAGCGAGTAAGGGAACAGCATACTGAGATGCAGAGCTTGTTCACATCAGCTCCAGGAGCTAAATTCCTGAGAAAGTGTTTCCAGGGAAATGTATACCTAAATCTATATATTAGTGAACTGGATTCCTGAGGATGATGCTAATGAAAAATGACATAACATAAATGTGCAAGGCTGTCTTATGCCAAGTCTGTTGCTCATAAAATATCAGCCTATGTCTGAAAATCCACATCTTACTGGTTGTGAGAATCTAGCATCCCTGATTTAACTGTATATTTGAGACAAAGACACGACCTGAAACTGCTTGCTACTTTTACAATTTCCAATCACACCTCTAGACCGCAAAATTTACATTGTTAGGAAAAATTTTTAGATATCTGATCTTATCTAAAAAGTTGCAATAACTCCCCAAGTTTCTTGTCATGTCTGGTTCCCTCTAGGCAGAGATCTGCAGGCCAAGATAACCCCTGAGCACCTTTCACTGACAGGCTCACCTGCACTTCAGGTGAGGAGTTCAGCATTCTGGGAGGAGAACTGTCAGGTCCTCACCTCAGGATGCAAAGCTTTCTGCAGAGATACACAGTGAGACAACTTGTGTCATCTTTTATGGTAACAGAGTGCTCTTGCTCTGAGAAAGCATGCAAAACTCAAAATACATGGTTGACAGCACCTGGAAGGATCAGGTGAGCGTGACGGTGTGCAGGCTGTGTGTGCATGGCTGCAGGAGGCAAAGGCTGTGCTCACTCCACAGGGAGGCCCTCGTGGGGCTATTGAGGAGATCCTTGGCTCACACAGCCTTGTCACACTCTGACAAGGCAGAGGCTGGCACAAGGTCATGCTGTTTTATGGAGAGTGCAAGTCTTAGCAAGGTGCCACTGCCTCTTTGCTTTCCAAGCAGGAATGGCACCTGCAGTCCTTCAACATCCCTTGCCCTGCCCTCATCCTGCCCACAACCCATGTTGGAGAGAGGCTCTGGAGGGGTCAGGCCCCAGCTGGAAATAATTCTATGCATTGATAGCACAGCTACACAGAATTTGTGTTGTGCAGAGTTAGTTTTTTTTCAATCACACTCTGTTTGTAAACCTAGACTGCCAGACTCATCTCTCCAGGAAGAGGATTCCTTCTGGAAACAGGTCATTGTGCAAATGCCCACATATGCAGGAAAGGCATGGCATTTTCTTCTGGAAAGCTTTAGCTTGCCTCTAAAACAGTGGTGAAATCCTGACGTACCAAGTCAGGTCAGAGCTGGAATTTTTTAAAGTGAAAGTCTTTAATAAAAGACAACATTGATGATATGTAGTCAAATCTGCCTCTCAGATTACAGTATGTTTTGCTATTTCTCAAAAAAACCTTAACAATTCTTATTGAAACTAAAAAAAAAAAGTCTAGAAATAAAAACAGCTGTCCAAAAAAAGCTAGATGGGAACAAGTATTATTTCTTACTAACAGCTTCTAGATGTCTGCGGAAATACTGTGCCACCCAAACAGACAATAAACCAAATTTCTTTCAAGCCAACATTAGAAATTAACAAAATAGTCTTTTTGTTTTTTGAGTAAGAGCTACACCAAAGGAAATAATGCAAATTGCATGGGAAGAGTTTAATTAATATCTCTAAATGCCATATTCCTGGAGACCACAGAAATAACAGGCATCTATATTAATTAATTGGGTAAAATGATCTGCTTAGTTATATGAATGTAATTAAGAGTAATATCTTGAGGTCTGTCTTTTAAAGTCCTTTTGCTGCTTTAAAAAATATCTGGGGTAAGTTTTTCATTGAAGAGACCAGAATTTTGTTTGACCAAAATGTCTAAGCAAAAAGTTTCCAAGAGATTCAGCATTTAGCTTCATGTGGACAGAATCCCATCAATAACAGGAAAATCTACCTTCAAATAGTTCTATTAACCCAGAACACATATGCAGAAGAAAAATCAAGTGGAATTTTTTTCAGGTAGAGGCTTATTTTGAGTGATACTAAAGGTGGTCATGATGACACATAAGTCAGAGCTTAAAGGAGTAAAAGAAAGTGAAGTAGTGAGAATGTAAAGTTAAGTCAGAGGTGAAGAACCAAAAGATAAAGGCAGGATATGGGTATTGAAAAATCTTGCAAGAGAAAGAGAATTGTGTTAAAAAGTGTGGAATATCCTGTGGAGTCACCATGAGACACACTCAAATGAGTTGTTCACAGGGGAGCAACTATTCTGGTCGGGAAAGAACTGCATCAGGAGATGAGACTGTTCCTGTCAGAAAGATATTTTATTCTACTTGGCTCAAGTGTTTTCTTCCCCAGAAAAAATTAAAAAGTCAAGAAAATCACTTAAGATTTGACAATAAACTGATAGTTAAAGGACAGTTTTAAATTTATGATATTGTTTCAATCAAGTCCAATCAGCTCACAGACTTGAATGTTTTATCCGTGCTCCAGCTATAGGGATACTGGCTGCCCTGATAAAATTAAATTGATTTGTTTCTCTCAGTTCTACACAAGCTACATCCTGCTTTGTCATATTTGGCTTCTGATAAAACAGTACTGACTGTTCCACCTCAAAATGCTGCCTGTGGCTCAAGCCTTTTTTCCCTAAGGAGTGACATAAGCCATCCATGAGATGAAATAAGGACTCATGTAGATTTAGACAGAAGCTAGTGGTTCTGATGACTATTTTTTAGTTTAAAATTATAGAGCTGGCATGAAGGAGGACCTCATGTATTTTCACTCAGTGCCACTGACACACAGTACCAATGCTCTCTAGGCTGTAAATAAGGTTTCTTGCTGTACCTTTAGAGCATCTGGGAATACTGAAATTCCTTCCCTTCTGCATTTTCCCCTTCTTCTTCTCCTACTCTGAAAAAACCAAGACTCAAACCCAATGTACCATTACATCCATAAAGAAATTAGTAGCAGGTATGATTTCTTGAAACCTCTGTCTAAAACATGAAAATTAAGGTTAATGCTAACCTGTTCCATTAATTTCTGGAGATCTTTAGGCTTCAAGCAGTTCTCTGCAAGAAGGCAGAAGCACATGTGTAAGGATTCCATTGGTCTTACTCTGAACAACAGTGCTTGCTGCTGGTCTTTCTCTTCACTGAAGGTAATAAATTCCCCTAAATCAAAACTGTTGACCTGAGCCAAATTTGTGATCTATTCCAGTTCTGTTCCCCATGGCTAATACTGTGGACTTTGTAAAGCTGAGATATCTTCTATGTGGATGTCAAATGTTGTCTTTATACAAAGCTTAGTTGCTTAGCATCAGAAACTGATAACACAGCCATTGCTTTCCCCACTGCATGCACTCAAGTCAAAAATTCCCTTTGATGATCTGTGAACTGGACCATGATCCAACATGGGCTACTCTGAATGCTTTGGTCACCCACCTACTTTGTGAAAATCTGCCAGCTCCTGACAACTGCTTGTAAAATCTTGTTTAGAGATCCTATACAAATGAAATTATGTGTATTAAAATTTAGAGTTTCTTTTGCTTATCCAAGGGGTTCTCTAATAGAATATAGAAATATTCTCTTGTTTTCCTTGGAACTCTTTTCACTTTACAGAAAAGATTGTATCTTCCATGCTCAATGGCAAACCAGTTTACCCCTTCCTTTTCCATTGCCTCCACATTTGAATGGCAAACTAATGGTGCAACTACTCAGCTGTCTCAGGTACTTGTGTAGTGAATTTTTTATGTTTTGAACTCTGTTGAACAAGAAATATGGTGAATTTTTCAAAGCTAAATATCCTGTTCAGCTTATGCAAATTTAATTTGGTTTCCACAGTTTCTCAAAATACAGTGATGTATTATCTTTTCTCCAAGAATTCCAGCACACACATTAGTTGTAAAATGAGCTTGATCTGAAGCTAAATTATAATGTTGCATTGAAGTAGGTTGTTACTTACAAGACATCTATATCATTTGCTGCAGAAACTGTAGAGAATGAGAAGGGCAATTATAAGAAAAAGTATGGTGTTCTGTGGAAAATTGACTCCCCTCACAGGAATGCTCAGAGCAGAAAAAAATCAGGGTGTAGACATCCCTCAAGTATAATGCTGATGGGTATGGAAGAAAAGTCCATGAAAAAAAGGTCTTCTGAAAAGCCTTTGGATGGTATGCAATGAAGTACAACAAAACTTGAGCAAAGAGGAGAAAAATACAAAATAGCTGTTTCTTGTGAAAATCTGTGTTCTCTTATTCCAATACATCATGGGATGTATTGGAAACACAGAAAGCAATTAAATAATCACATCATTTTAAGTATGCATATGTGAATTAAATTACAATTCCACTTCAGCAGTTCCACAATTTCTTAATATATGAATACAACTTTGGAAATGCTAGGGTCTTTTTTTCCAATAATTTCTGCGTGTGGTTATACCTATATATCAACCAATCACACAGACACACACATATATATTTATACGTATATCTGATTTAATCTTTCATCTCAATGAGATTGGAAAGCTACTTAGTCATATGCCTTGAGTCCTTAGAATTCAAATTTTCCTTTATCTCTGTGGAGGAGGATGAGCTGAAGCAGAGCACTGAGAGTGTTAGGCATTATGGAACAATTGATACTAAAATGGAAAATAATAAGAAAAAAATGTGACAGATCTTGCAATAATTAAATAGTATTAGATAAATAAATTTATAGGGAAGTTTAAGAGTTAAAATAACTGTTTGGATAAATGACTCTGTAAACAAGCATTTTTCTGAGTAAGATTCAAATGAAGGACCACTGGGAATGCTAGTGAAACCACTGTTTCAGACATTTGGATGAAAATTTATGGATTGTTGGAAAACATTTCAGCTGGATTTCTGAGAGAGGGCTATATGACATTTTTTTGGTCCGGATCAATTAAACCTGCTGCTTTATAAAAATATAAGAATAGGATTCTCAGTTAATCTCAGTATTTTATCAGACCTCTAGATTAATGTTTGTATAATTTTTAATGTGGCAATTTTAATTATTAAAAAATTAGAAAACCAGATGGAATTACAAAACAGCAACAGATTACTTAATTAACTTTTGCCTACTGGGATAAATAGAACATACCACAGAATATATCAGAGCAGACACCAATGAGACACTATACATCATTAGTATGCAGGAGATTTTCTCTTCAGATAGCAGTTCTTATCAGACATAAGCATATGCCTATCAATCTTATTAAATAAACCCAGCAACACCTCATGTTATAATCCAGAGCATATAACATCATGGCAAAAATCTGAAGAAGTATTCTATGATGCTCCCAGCAGACCAGTGAAATCTCCCACCTAAGTACATGAGGGGGACAAAAATGAAAAAAATAATTGCTATTATTTTATGAAGTAGTATAACGTGTAAGTTAGTCTGCAAATACTAACAAACATCCTTCAGCTGTGAAGGGGCCTTAAACCAAAAGTAATCAAAACATCAGATTTTAAAATTGTTGACATATTTGTCTAATCATATCACAAATACTCTGTCAGCTCCATTGCGTGACACATATTACATACCTGGGTAAAAATAGGAGTGAATAAAATGAAAAGCAGACCCTGTAAACCCATAATATAAATCTTCTTTACTTATATGAAATACCTTTTGAACTTATTGCAGTACTATGTAGATTTTTGCAAATTCTTAGTATAATTTGCAAAGATGTTCTCTGAAATAAAAATTATTTCAAACAGGATTCCAGAAGCTGTACAATTGCTTCTTTTGGAATGAACCCCAGCTGATAACTTCCAAGACTCCCAGAAAAATTGATGATAATTATTGCACACCAAATACATTCCTACATGATGTGCACTGATACCTTTTTATTTAATAAAAATGAGTGTCACCATATATATGTGCATACATTTGGTTATTGCTATCAGAGCCTGAAAATTTAAACCCAGCCTATTCGAAAAAGGACTCAGCAGACCCACACAAATGGAAATGACTACTTGCCACAGGTTTTTAACCAGGCTTCAAGACAATGTGTTTGTTAGTACCTTCAGATTATTATCAGTTAGTTTTTGAACAGTTTCAATCTCATGCTAGATGATTCAAATCAGATGAAAATAAAAATGTGTTACCCAAAACAAAAGAATACAGAAAATACAGTATTGTAGTATTTACTGAACAAAATAACAAAAATCATGTTTGCTTTTTTTTCTTTAACAGCATTAAGTAATCAAATTTAGGCCATACAAGCATGAAGAAATGTAAGTAACTGTACTATTAAGGTGGTATCTACAACTTTTTTTTAAACTGCTCAAAATCCAAAACCACAAATGTTGTATACCTCACTTAAAAATCATTCAAGTGCCTTGCACAGTATGTAAAAAAATTGATAGTAAATGACTGCTATGAAACGTACATGCAGTACCTGAATTTTGTATTTCAATACCTCAGGCCCAGATCATCAAATCATTTAGGTTTCTACTCCTCAGGGAAGCTCTGAGTCTCCATGTATATTAACCCCTTCCCTGAAAGTAGTAACTATTTTTGATGGTGTGAATTTATATTGTTGTCTTTCCCTGTGCAGGGAGGGAAAGGGTCAATTTTATAGAAAGAATGGTTCCAATAGGCAGAAAGTTTATGGACTGCAACTACATGAACCACCTTCCCTACACAACATAAAAATATTCTAATATTAAGGATTATTTTACAACTCAGTGGAAATATGCAGTAATGCAATTCATTTCCTTTGTCTGGATGACAAAAATGCAGTCTTAACAGTCACAAGAACCCGCCTTGTGTTAGCTATAAAAAAAAATATATTTATATATATATTTATGCAACTACTATGTGCATTAAACAAAACCACTGTATGAATCAGCAGGGTTCAATAACACTTGTATCTGAATCTCTGGAAGGGGTGCATTGAAATCTATGGTGCTTTTTGAGTAAGGACTCACAATGAAATGGCAAAGAATAGAAACCCATTTATTTTAAATCTTATTTTTCTTACCCCATTGCCTAAGAAATGGTCCATAAGCTCTCTGGCAGCTAAAAGGATCTGTTGCCTTTAATTCAACCTACTGTTGAGAAATTAAAAATACACCTTAATACAAATCTGATAATTCATTTTTTAGTGAACACTGAAATCAAAAATCAGCCAAACGTCATTGTGAACTCCCATGAAATAATTCCACCATAATGAAAATTCTCTGTTGTCTTCAGTTTTTACCAATCTGCGTATCATGAGTTGTTTAGCAGCCTAGTAATCAGCAACTTACAAGAAACATTGTATTATTCCTGGAAAGCATTTACATTGTGACTCACTCAGGTTGGCAGGTCAATTTAGAATTGAAAAGTGTATTTCACATCTGTTTATATAAATGTTGGAAAATTCCTTTTCTTCTTTACCTGTCTTAAGATACTTTTCTCAATCACACTGTGATAATGCCCTTTGTACTGAAATGGTACAGATTTTTTCCTCAATCTTTGAGATAATAGAGAAGAAGACTTGAACCAAAGGGCAACACCCTTGCGCACCAAAGCTTTATTATATTTCTGATTACTGTGCATCCCCACACCTAAAGCAATTAACATGGCACTTGTGCCATAGTTCTGATACTGTAGGTGTCCACTGACAAGTGTTCTGCATGAACCATTGTGTCTCAGTCCACTAACAAAAACTACTGTGCAGTAGTAATCTGGTATCTCAGATAGTTTTTCTTCTTGGACAAAGTTTATCCAGAATCTTCTTTCTATCAGGCTACAGCAGCTTAGGGCTCCTTTTCTTTCAAGAGAGGCAAAATAAATGTCTTACACCTGTAGGCCAGTACTGGTGCTCTGTCCCAGAAATTTTAGCACTGCTCTGATACGATGAACCCTTCTTTTTCTCCCACTGGTTCCACCTCAGCATAGGCAGGATGTCCAGAGCCTCTTCTGAATTTCATTGCTGGCCATCTGCTTGGACGTCGCTACAACAGCAATAATAAAAGAAACTTTTATGAAGGGTACTACAATAAATTGTTAATAAAAAGATCTAACAATATCCTGCAATTTTGACCTGTTGTATTAAACCACACTCCCTGTAGTTATTACAGGAATAGAAAGGCACAGTTCAGCAGCAGCAAAAGTCAGAGGAATTAATACCTCTTTTTAATTTTATAAGGGATGACTGTTCTCAAACACATAAACAATTACCACTACTCTTAGCAATGAAGAGGATGAAATAGCTCCTGTCTAAAATGGTTGATTATTGGATTTGTCACATAAAGAACATGCTCCACTAACCTCTAACAATCTGTCCAATACCCTTCCTTCCTAGTTCTGCATAGGAATTTTCTAATATACTCTATGCCATGGGAAAATATGTGGCAGAGTTGACAGGAACTTTAATTAAAAAAAATTATTTAGGATAAAATTCTGGCATGCTTATGAGGACTCTCAAAATAATGACTTCCTATTTCAAGTGCCATAATTTCTACTTGAGTAGTTTACTTTGATAGTTCATAGAAGCAACATTTTAATTTAAACTCTTAACTTTGGGTACAAGAGCCTTAAGAAGTCCTAACCAGTTTCTACTAGTATCTTTGGTGCCTGCTTTAAAAACAGCTAATAAACAGAAAATAAACAGTTATTTTATAGGGCAGATAAAACAATTCCTATATTATTATGATATCTCTAGGGAGGAAAAGTGCTTGAAACAATCTTTATTTTCAAATTAATTAATGTCAGTTAAGGCTCATATTTTGGGTGACCACTCTGAGATTATGTCAAAGGGGATAGCTTTCAGGAAAATAGGGGAACTCCTTCATAGAGTCAGTGAGAAGAAAAATCTTTCCTAAAAAGCTTTTTCCCTATTGAAAATTTTATCTTCCAGATATACTGATTTATTTTTCTTTACTGACAAGAGTTACAATCTGCTTGGAAGGAGGGTTAGAAGATACAACAACTTATATAGAAACATTGCAGGAAAATGAGAGGAGAATCAATGAAAACAAGTTACAGCCTATATTTTCATTGACAGCTCAAAAGTGAAATAATTTCACTTTATGATCTTTATTCTGAATATAAACATTGCATTTGATTTTCTGTCTCTATAATACCCCATTTTTATTTCCTTTCAGTCACAAAGGAGACTTCATGCTGCTGAGGGGTGTTGTTGGTGGCCACAGCATAGCCACAGCCACATTGTTTTGCTGGGACTCATGGTGCTGTTGGGCAGGACTCACTAAAGGAGTCTTGAGGTGTCACTGGATCTTGTTCCCAAAAAACCCCACAGATGACTGCAGGTTCAGCACAAGGTCTTCCTCAGTGACCATTTTCAGGAAGATACCTCATAAAAGCAACTGCTTCCTTTTCCTCCCTTTGTCAAGTTACTTTTGAGGCATTCAGAGTTAAATTCTGTTTGGCAGGTAAATTAAAATACCAGACTTTTCAGTGCAGCACCTTCCTACAAAATAGGAAGGCAGAACATTGTCTTCTTTAATGGATGTCTCTTTCTAGCAAGAAAACTTAGTCTATTCAAACGTTGGACAGTTTTTTCTACCCAAACTTGATTCTGTGTGTTTCCAAAATTAAGGACAGTTTGGTTACTGCTAAAGAAAAAGGGTCATATTCTGTTCTCAGGCTCACTAAAGTAAATCAAGAATAATGCAATCAAATGTAAAGGGTTATTTCAGATTTACACTGGTACAAATGAGAAAACAATTTTCTGGAGAGGTCTCTAAGGAAAAGGGAAAAGGAAAAACCACTGGAAAACTAGCAGCAAAGAACTAGAAACAGTATCAAATGGCGACTCTAAGGATGAGCTGGGTTTTAATATACTAAATTGCTTCCTAATTAAATTTTGAGGTGTACCTCTGATTACTTACTACTTCATTGCTACATTGATGATAGGCACTATATTTACCATTTCCTACTACTCTTTTTAACTGGTCTTTCCAGATGATTAGTTATGGAACAGATGTGTATCACTTTTAATGATACAAACCATAAGACATAAATATGAGGTTTTTTTTTTTCCAGAAATAAAGCAAAAGACTGGAAGGTCATCTCATAGTATTGCAGTTACAGTTTTCTGTGGTTTCTTGTCAAGTCTGAGGTGAGATTTTCCTTTTATAGTGATTGTTTAATTTCAGCTTCATTATGTGTGTGTCGACAGCTTTAAAAGAGAGCACTGACAAACTATCAATTCGTTACCTTATGTGACCCCTTGAATGCTGTAAAAATACTTCAGCTTTAACTGAAAAAAACTAAAGTTGATAGATATTGGGAGATACAAAGTTCCTTAATTTACTGAAGCAGCTCAGGAAATACTTAATGCACTCTTCCTCTTTTTTCTCTGGGAAGACTATTTAAAAAACAGAAAAAACCCCTACCCCCAAACAAACCAAGCAAACAAAACACACCAAAAAACCCACCAAACCCAAACCAAACAGGGAGAAAGCAAGCTGGGTACTTAATTAAATAATTATCAATTTTAGCAGGAAAAAATAGGTTTTTTTCCTCTGGAATCAGAACATAAAGGAAATCCTCTGAGCTGTGGCTGGAGAGTTGTAACTTCTTCCTTTCAGGGTATTACAAAGCAAGAAAACAGGACTAGTATTTTTTTCATATTTTGAAGCTTCCTTGAGTTCACTATTTTAAGCAATGAAGTTGAGAGAAAAGCACTTGTGACCCTACATGACCAGGATGCAGAAGAAATATGTTGAGATGAAGGAAAATAATTTATGATATGCATTAAAAAAGTAAAAAAGTTAGTTCCTATTGAAGATCAGTAAGATAAAAGGAAAAAAAAAATCCAGCAGTTCGATAACCCATGGAAAGTGAGGTCTACCTTTCATGTTTCCTACATTATGTCTGTCTACACCATTGCTGGTGTCTGTGCAGGATGTTTGACTTCCTGCAGCAATACAAAGACTAAAATAAGTATATTTATATCCATCTTGCAGAAGAGACAGAATTTATACCATTTTTCTTACTTCTGAGGGAAAGCCAGAGGGGATTCCACCTATTAAAACTAAAGGGTAGAAACTGAAGTAACTTCTCACTCTGGCTGTAAGGAAAGATTTCCAAGTATATTCTTCTTTTTGATCAGTTTTTTCTTTTGACATCTTTGAATAACGGGGATTTTTGAGCCTTATAGGACCTCACTTATCCATGAAAATAATATGATCTCATTTAGATATGTTTAAAAAAGGGTTTGATACATATCTGAGTGCAGTTAATTGAATATAGTCTAAATAAAACTCAGTTGTTATGATCTGAACATGGTTTCTAGTTTTAACAGTTGATGATTTTTTTAGGGTTGCTAGCTGTAGACCATGTTATTTCCTGCTGAACAGTAACCAATACTACAAGATCAGTTACAGGACGATGGACAGTTGTGGACAGTTGTGTTGAAATACTGGTATCTGAAAACTGATGCCCTGCTTCTGAGAGTTTTTGGTGCTGACATTATTTCTAAAATTTATGCAATTTAATACTTTTCTTCTAAGATGGTAATTTATCAAAAGAAATTGTAATAATATATAGTTTGTTAGCTGCAGCAATTATAAGCTTTTACATTTCCTTTCATACATCTGTGAGAAAAAAAGTTACTACCAGTGATAGACCAAAGAAACTTGGCAACAGGTGTTACATATTTGATATTCTTACATCCTAGCCTCTATTATCACCATCCCATCTTTAGTCTATATTTCCCTGAATACACAAAACTGGAATGAGACCAATTCTGTACAGATCTGCAATGTCAGAAGACCAGGAAGGGAAAACAGTAATGAAATATTTGCCCCTCTGTCATCTCCTCAACCCTGCCACACACATTTTGTTCTGAAAGATTTCTAAAACACTATCAAAAGTTTCTTTGTATATTTCAACCAGCATAAAATCCAAGAGTGCTTGTGCATGCATCAGCTCTTCACTCCTGAGTAAACTGAGTATACTGAATATAAATACTTGACATAACATGAGAAGGTCAATCTTTCAAAGTCTTGACTCTCCATAGCTCCTTAGTAAACTTGATTTACCACTGAACTACAAAAAAGCTGAAGTTATTGACTACCTTTTAGACTGAATGGTCTGGCACAACTTTGTCCACTCTATGTATTGATTTTTTTATATATTTCAGTCTTTCAAACTTCCATAGGACTGGTTCTCGGTGTTTACTGAAGGGTTGCATCTTACATTTACACCGATGTCAATTTCTTTATCTAATTCAGGAGTATAGCCACATTTAAATCTATTTAAAAGCTGTACTCTTTAAACACACTTGGTCAAGAAGGCCTACTTAACACTGATGATTTGGAAATATACAAATACGGAGTTATCAAAATTCTAGATTTACTGTCAAAACTTCAGAAAAACTGTTATGATTTACTAAAATAGATTAAGAAAAAGGGAACAAAACTATGGTAAGGTGTTACTAAATGATGAAATGTTCATTTGATATTATTCAGAACTCATTAGTCCAAGTACTTGTCCAGTGTTAATCTGCCTCAATAGTCAGGGGCTTTAGTTTCTTGTGAGAAGATCTTTCTCTTAACAATTGCCTTGACCATAAAATGTATAAAATGTATTTTTGTGCTTAAAGTTATCTGAAATTTGTGCATTAATCTTTAATGTCTTCTAGAAGCACTCAATTTATTTGACAAATCACAGTCAGAAGTGGATGAGGCTACAAATATCTGAAACTATATTTCTGATATATATTCCCAGGAATAAGAAAAGAACAATTGCCTGACACCATGTTAAATTCATATTTTGAAGAAACTGTTCTCAAACAAGGATTGCTTCTGACTTAAGATTTAGTAAAGCCATTTTCAGGCTTCATTTATTTTTCTTTTTGATAGAAGGACTTGTTTAACGTATCTATTTGTGATTTAAACCATTTCTATAACCTTTTCTGCAGTCTTATGTTCAACTGAGGAGCTGGCTGCTGAAGGACGAGAAACAGAATACCTCTTTCCTCTACACCTTTGACTTTTATTGTCAGTGTTGATTATTTATTTTAGTGCTTCTCCCTTGTGGTCGATTTAGGTTTCCCTTGCTGAACTGCTGGTTCCTGCTGAGCTGGATAAGCTTTGGAAAAATAACTTTACTATCAGTACTAGGCAATGACAGTGAGATCAATGACAATACTCCAAATGCCAGGATACTGCAGGACTTTGAAAGAAGAGAAGAATGATACCTGTTCTTTTCTCTTTAATCATCTTAATGAAACACAATTCAGCCTGAACATCTGGACAAAAGCTACTTGATGACCATGTTAAGCCTATTTCAAACTAAAAGCATAATCCCCTATAAAAAACAATGGCCCATATCCCAGAAGAAAACAGCAAAGCTGTGTGAGCTCCATCAGCTGGCTGAGACAGCTGAGGATTTCATTCTTTTTACAAAACCCCTTCTTTTTCTTTAAATCTGTTTCCTATTTACTTTTTGTTTGTTTGAAGACATACACTGCATTTTTGACGTTAATGCAGAAACCTAGAAATGGTACATGGAAAACACAGCTGGATGTTAAATCTGGCTCTTATTTGTGGTGTGCTGGTACAAGCAGAGGAGTAAAATGGTGACCCAGAAATGTCCATTTATTTTCTGAATTCTGAAATACCAAGAATTCCAGCATTTTAAACTATTTTCTCATATTATTTTCTTCAGCTAAGCAGACAGGGGGATGAGCAGAAGTTTAAAATCTGAAGAAAATCTACTGCTAGAATGAATGTGTCAGTGAATGTTTTCAGATACAATCCCCTATACAGCCCATCATTTAAAAAAAACAACAAAACAATAATTAGTTATTTCTCAGACCACCCCAGCTAGGGCTCAGTATTTAGAAATCATTCTCAGTTCATGCTAAGAGTCTACATACTGTCAGCTTGAAGTGAGGCAGAGTTAAATGACAGGAATGCAGATCCTTTCATGCTGGTAGGTCTTTATGCTAAAAATCGGTCCCAACCGTATTTAATTTACTAGCAAATACATAATTTAAGTTAAATCAAGGACATAAGTTGAATTAAGAGGAGTCAAAGAGCATTCTCCGTGCTCTGATCACACACTATTATGTATTTGCTGAAGATCTGCAGCCGTTTCTTCCTCCCTCCTTGTCTTTTTCCTGAAGGTCACTCCCTGGCTCGATAGCACCACCTCAACTCTCTGTGTGGCCACTTAAACAGATTCCTGAAATTAGCCATATTAAACATCCAAGATTAAATAAACAAACAACAAAAAAAGACATAGGTATGTACATGTGTGTGATCCAAGTGTACATATATGTTTCTAAACAGCTGAACCAGCAAAATAAAGCTCTGACATACCTCCAAGGAGGCTGCGAACATGAAGGCATGTGCCCTTCAAAATAGGATCTTAACTCAAAAGAATGTTAATTTTTAACCACAAACACCAACACTGCTCTTCAGTGTGTGACACATTAACTACTATTAATACATACACAGCCACTAATACATAAGCTCTGAATTCATTCATATTCTTACAGCTTTGGAGTCTACATATGTTAATAGCTTTTGTAACTAAGGCAAATAGAAGAGAAAGGCTCTTTTGCCTGAGGTTAAGAAGTCCTAATTTGAAATGTCATTATAGACTTCTTAAAATTCTTTGCCCCCAGAGAATTGCCAAAGTAAAATTTTATTAATCTCTTGTCAAGACTCCTGTAGTCATGCTTGGCAATGTATCATTGTGTCCATCTGGGAAGAGACATCCCAGTTTTTCACTCCTTACCTTCATATCCCAGAATCACAGAATCTGCTGAGTTGGAAGGGACTCACAAGGGCCCTTGGGTCCAACTCCCAGTGCTGCACAGCATCATCCCCAAGAGTCCCCTGTGAGTATTGCCAAATGCTCCCTGGGCTCTGTCTGGCTTGGTGCTGTGAGCACTTCCCTGGGGAGCTGTTCCAGTGCTCAACCACCCTCTGGGGTAAGAACCTCTTCCAACCTAAGCCTCACCGGGCACAACCTCAGGCCATTCCCTCAGGTTCTGTTACTGTCACCACAGAGAAGAGATCAGTGCCTGACACTCCTCTTCCCCTCATGAGGAAGTTGTGGACTCCAATGAGGTCTCCCCTCAGCTTCCTCCAAGCTGAACAGATCAAGTGACCCCAGCCATCACCTTTGTTGCCCTCCTTTGGACTCTCTCTAATAAATATTTTTATTACATTGTGGCACCCAGAACTGCCCCCAGCACTTGAGGTGAGGCTGCCCCAGTGCCGAGCAGAGCAGGACAATCCCCTCCTGTGTCCAGCTGGTCATGTAGTGCCTGATGTCCCCAGGACAGGGTTGGCCCTTCTGGCTGCCAGGGCACTGCTGGCTCAGGTTCAACTTGCCATGGACCATCATCCAGCTCTTGACAATTCCTGCATGAATCCCACCAGGCCCTGCAGATTTGTAAGGACACAGCTGGAGCAGCAGATCCTTCACAGTTTCAGGCTGTGATCCTTCACAGCTTCAATTTAGCCCATAGTTCATTGAAATCTGAGCAAATCTGGCTCAGCTGGGAATTTCTTTACTCCTCTTTACATTGAGCTCTGGACCTCTAGATAGCATATGCTGTGATTTGTATCACAGGTATGCAATCCATGACATAAGGACATCGTGATTGGCTTCTTGGCTATCAAACCTCGCATTCTGAATACAAGTACACTACACAAATTAGTAAATCAATCAATCAATCAATCAATCAATCAATCCATTAATCACTTAATTGTGCTATAGCTAGTGTGCAGTGCTATATGTTATAGATAGATTTCTGACATAAACTTTGTTGAGAAAGCCATGAAGAGCATATTTGACATGCATCCCACTTTACAAAAATCAGTCCAAATCAGCTCAAAGTATACTCAAGAGACACAGGATTCCTCAAGGTAAGAGTAAGTAATGTAATTAAAGAGGGAAACCATTGGCAAGTAAGTAAAATTCAATGGAGAGGAAATACTGCAAGGTAACGATAAGTAAATAGGAAACCAAGGCATGCAACATCTCTTCTTTCACTCTGCAGGCTAATCTTTTGTCAATATTTACTCTTAGCTCTTAGGAAGGGCTTGCATTCATTGGAACTTTGACTTAAGCTCCCTTGACTTTAAAAGCTGATAATTCGTTCAGTCTTTGGGCCACCAGAGAAGTGTCCAACCTCAACAATGAAACACATGTTAAACAATGCAGAGTCTGGAAGAAATTGGAAAATAGTGCATTTTGATTTGAGTCTTCTACACACTTCACAAAAAGTAGAACATTTTTGAAAATGCATTGAACTATTTGGATGGTATTGTTTTAAAACTGCACACTACCAGCACACTACCATAGGCAAATTGAACAGCACTTCAAGGCTTCTCAAACTCTTTGTTCAAAATAGCTATTTTTATTCCTGGTGGGGCTGCTCATGTGTGTTCAGCTCAACAGGCATGAACAAAACCCCCTAGGGAAGCATTTTCTTTAGACTTAAAAGGCAAAATAAAGTAATAGAATAATGTTGCTATGTTCTAAGACAATAGCTTTTGTAATAAATGGTATTTTTCTTGGCTTTTGTGTATTGTTTATTTAAACCAACTATCCTGCACTCAGGTATAATTTAATGGTATTCAGAGGTGCCACAAGAGATTGCCTTTATCAGTGCAAGGGTAAACAGCACAGTCAAAGTGTGGGTGTATTTATTCTTATCTGGGAGAGCTCACTTCATGACAAATATGAGTTGGATTTGAGATGAGCTTTGTGACAACCTGAGTGAGGAGGTAAGTGAATATTGGGTGATATCTGCAGAGAGCACAAGGAAGAAAGAGACTTAAAGCCTCAGATACAGGATCAGTTTATTACACTGTTCTTTATTCAGTAACCAGTCATGACTATAAAACTAATCTACTAAAAATTCTTTACACAGCCCTTAACCTAAAAAACCCAACAAAATTTGCTTGAAAATGACATTTTACCTACCAAGTAGTGACAGTATCTTCAATGTAAAAAGAAGTTTCTCTATTAATTATATTAGAGTTTTTAATGAGTGCTATGTTGGATGCCTATATGGATGCCTCCATTAAGTAACTTCTTTAAAAGTAAACACAAAGGTTCCTGTTCCTTCTTTTGGCCAGCCTTAGAGTTATATTAATTACTAATGATAGACAGACTGATGTGGATCTTGATTTGGCTTGAAGACTTGATGGCAGAGTAAAGTGTACTTGTAATTTTTTAGACATCTGGAGGAGGGAGATGCCTGTCCATCTGTCACATCTGGTTTTGTGCAATGTACTTACGAATCAAGAGACTCATAGGAAACAGTATTATTTTCTGAAATATTTATGTGCTTGTTCTTATTTCATGACCAAGCCCACGGCAAACCTCTTGAGCTCTTCCTAGACTGGCAACATCAGATCCATATTTCCTTCATTTCCCATAAATAATGTAGCTTGTCTCCTGTGCTTTGTGGGCTATCATGTTATCTATAACAGTTTACTCAAATATTTTTCAATTGCATAAGAGCAATAAAGAATTATTTCTTGTAACACTGACCTATTTATACAAGTTTTGCCTGATTATTTTTTGAACTTCATTTTCAAAAGGCAAGTTTGAGAAGATATTTTCTCCTTTGCATTGGAAACATGTAAATGACATGGATTAGATGAATATAAGAATAATACTTTATACTTACTATTTTTTTAATTGATCAAACAACATTTTATTTGAAAATTTAATTATTAAACCTATGACAAGCAATTTGATTTCTAGAATGGATTACCTTGTTCTATTCTAGGCTTTTTCTGTTCTATTGGCTTATGATACCAAAAATGGTTCTAAAGTTTTGAAAATTGTGTAAGCATTCTGAAGTACAGTCATCCCCTATTTAATCCTTTGTGATTTTCCCACTACATCAGTATTTGCACCACTCACAGGGAAAGGCCACCCCTTCATGACCAGTACTTTTTACAATTCTTGCAAATGCTGACCCTTCACAAGTACCACAATTATCCTAGTAACCAAAGGAGAATGTAGGTTATACACTGTTTTGAATAAATTTTATTTTGACTTCTCCTTTATTTTATACAGAAAGTTTATGTTTTTTTATTTATTCTAAATGAATACATTGTTTACTGAAAGACATGTTAGCTGTGACTAATATAGATTAATAGATTGATTGATGGCACCTAAGGATTAGATACAGTGGAATGAGTCTAACAACACTGAATAAGATATCTCTGTTTGCATGGTGAGTATGATATCAATGAAACAAATAAATTAACATGCTGTTACTATGTTTAAAACATATAAACAAACAAGAAATGTGTATTGTAATTTGGAATTCTTCTATTGCTAAAAAGTAGTGTTGCCATTTACTTATCCTTTTCTATCACACTATGACAGACAAGAAACTTGCTTTTAGTAGAGTGAAAGAATATAAATCAATCCATATAAATTTAATCAGTGCGTGAAAAAAAGAAAGGGACAAAACCTTCTCTTTCATACAACAACTTGAGTGGAATTTTGTTTGTCTATATCAACAGTGACTTGGCTTGAAATGCTGCATAAACATGAGAGAAAACTATGTGTTATTATATGGATTCTGCACAGTTACATTACTAGAATATGAATACTGATAAACAATTCATTCTGATTTCTGTCACTACTATTCTATCTAAGAAGAATATTTATTATAATATGATGTTAAAGATGAATCATTCTATTCATGTTCATGTCTCACTTCAATTCTCATTGCTGTCACTAAGAATAAATGTCTACATCTTCCTGGTCCAGGCTTTTACCTAAGCAATCCCTAACGTATGTCCCTAGTGACATTTCCAGTGGTTTTGCATCTTCACTGTTGTCCAGTAGTAAAGTGACTGTGCTCTTCATAGTAAGGGAATACCACAAGTAGGGTTATGTACAGTTATCTCTTTCTTTCATGTTCAGCAAATCTATACCTATCACAAGGCAGAGGAATGTTGCTGAGTTAAAAAAAAAAAAAAGAAACCACAAGGAGGTGTAGGTATTCATGGGTTTTTGTGGACACAAAAGCCTATGGAGAATTTTCCTTTCTCAGATTTTTGTCTATAGTGGAACTGAACTGACTAAATATCAGCATCTGCAATGTAGGTATCTGCACCTAAGGTAGCTGTCTGTATTTGAGGCTGAAAAATGTCAATTTATCTAATCCTAAAGGGTATGTCTCAAATAGGTAGGATGAATCATGGTCTAAAAGAGTCTGTTTCGCTCTACACTGATAGAAAGAGCAGAAGAAATGATAGATGTTAAAAATTAGGTGAAAATAATATTTTCCACACTCTAGACAAAGTGTAAAATGATTAATTTAAATGATATAAGGAAAAGTTAATACAATTTTCCAGCTAAAAACTTACTAGACGTCAGCTCTTCTGGAGAGTTAAGAATGAATACATTTTTCTTCCTCCCATAGGAAAATTATAGAAAAATTATATGTCCTGAAATAAAATGATAGTGCACAGAAAGGTAATGGAAAAATGCTTTTGTGGGGAAAATGAAGGACAGGAAAGAGAACTAGTGTGGTATTTGACATATATCTCTTAGATATATGTCCTGTCTACAAGCAAAAGAAGTAGTAGCAATGGTAGCTAAAGGAGTGGAGTGACAAACATGCTAAGAACAAAACAATATCCCCTGCTAGGAGAGCTCCTTTTCTTCAAAGATTACGCTTTGAACACAAAGATGCTTTTTGATTCAGTTAAGAAAGATCTATTTTGGAAACTCCAAATACCCAAGCCAAGAGACAGGACTAGTGACACAAAGTGTTGCCCTTGTCTTACCTCTATGAAGAAGAGACTAGCTGCTGATGTTGGATGATGGTACATGTAGACAGTCACGAGGATGGCTGCAGCCACAACGAGGACCAGGACTAGAATGCCGACAATTAACCCAGCATGAAGCGTTCCACCTTTCTTCTCTGCTGCACTGTCATCTGTTGAAGCTGCACAAAGAGCACACTTCTTAGCACAGTAACTTATGCCTTACCCATTCCATTACACAGACAGCAACGGAGCATTTGCTTTTTCTGTGTTACATGTACCTCATTTTCTACAGCCCAAGTTGGAAAAAATATTAGATGTCTATTTTCTACAACTGGGTATTCTCATAATCTTAATGAAGAGACTTTCAAACTGATTCAAATTAAATAAATGATATTAACATCCTTTCTTCTGAACTTAAAATGGACAGTCTGAAGTTCTTAATTGCTTTTATAATAAATTTTGCTTTGATTTACTTATAGAATTGTTGCAATTGTCCCACAGAGAAAAAAAGTACTAATTGAATACATTTTGAACATTTTACTTTTCTTTAAATATTCCAGTTGAGACATGCCACAAACCCTTGTGAGGTCTAGGTATTAAACACATTCTGAAAGCCTTATTAATTAGCTTGTAGAAGAGTTTGGAACTGCTCTTTCCAACCAAATCAGACAGCAAAAAGTGCAACAGATGGATGCAAATATCCTGCAATATATTTGGTCTTGGTCTGAATGGAACATTAGTCATAGCAAAGTAATGCAGAAGACCATTCGTTTACTAAACTCGATACCAAGAAGCCACTCATGTTATGCTACTGTCATGATAAAAGAGGCTTATCTTTTTAAAAGTTCATGAGTATCTGTTCACACATGAACAGTTTTAATTGTACTGATTTTGGACATGAATTTTGAGTTTATGTATGAACAGGATCCAAGAACCAGGTCTCTCCCTGCCTACAAAGGGATTTACTTTGTTTTTTTAGAGCTTAGTTCACACAAATGTATAAAAGTTTTGAAATGGAAAAGTAGTGTCAGCCCTATTTTGCTGTTTATTTTATTTTTTAAATTTAATTTAATTTTATTTTATTTTATTTTATTTAAAAATTTTATTTATTTTATCACAGTACATATAGTGAAAATTTCCAGGCAATTCTTTATACTGAAGTGGGGGAAAGGAGATATTACTTAGAATCTGGAAGTTCTATTTTTCAGATTTTTAAAATTGTCTCCTATAGGGTCATTGAAATATTTCCTGCTAGTTAGAGCACTATATAAAGAAGGATGCAAGATTCATGGAGAAAGCAGGAAAGAAAGGTGACCCAAAAAATTTCTCTTAATTTCAGAGAGTAGAATATTTTGCTTGACATAGTCATCAATATTCACTTCATCTGAGAACAGACGAATATATAGAAACATCAGTCTTCATTTCTGTTCATGCACTGTAACAATATTTAGTACTTGTACATATATTTCAAATTGCCATGCAAATGGAAATTAAGTAACTGAAAGGGCAACAGAAAAGGCCTGCTTGATTGTACATCCTCTTGGTTGGACTGTTAATTCCCACTGGTGAACAGTTAGTTCTGAGTTGCCCTACTGAGAAGCAACTGCTCCCTCAAAGGAGCACAGGATTCATAGCTTGTCTCATAATTATCTTCTGACAGTTTCATACTCTTTACTTCAATGTCACATTTGTGCATCAAAAACTACTTTGTCACTTGTACCCATTTTCAGGCCAATTTGCACTAAACGAGCAATTTATTGTTGCTATGTTATGGTTGAAGGCATAACATCATATGCTGCATTTTAAAAAATGCTGGACTTCAGCAAAGGTCCTAACCACTCTGTAAAGGTCATCAGTTTAATCCCTTTTGATCTGATATTTTCTCAGCTTTTAGCATCCAGCTTTGCAAACTAGAACACAGTCTAAGTGAAGCACTGTGTGGACATCAGTGCAGTGATCAGAATGCCGAATGCAAAAACATAATGAAACAAAAGAAATGTTTTCCTTAAATTACAACAACTTGTATCCATAATGGAAATTCAGTCCATTGACCCCAGGGCTCAAATACTCACGAGAAAAGGATTTAACACTCTTTTCACTGAGACAATAAACAGTGTTGTCAACACTGAAAACATTCTTTGTTGCAAAATCAACTGTCACTTCTTTAAAAACGCCACCAAGGGAAATAGATAAAAAACAAGGACTAGGAAAGTTTTTCAGATGTAGAAATCTTACCAAGATTATCACAGCATGTCTGTTGTTCCAGGCAAGGTTAAACCCATGGAAGGCTATTTGTTTTATGAACAATCCTTTCCCAAAAGGGATTTTCTCTATGGAACTTTCCTCAGATTTTCCTTTTCTTATGCTCAAGAAGCAATTGTTACATATAATATACCCTGTGTTTATAATGTCTTAGCAAACTCTTAAATGCATTAAACTTCTAAGCCAAAGGAGCCTGTTAATATCTCCAAGGTCAGTCTACTTCTCATTAGGTGCTGCATGACTGGATAGAAAGAGTAAGTAGCCTTTTTCCCCTAAAATAAAGGCACATAATCCAAACTAGAAATGGCTGTTCTGATGCTGGAATGTTCAGAAAATAAAAGTGAAAACACAATAAAAATGTTCCCATTGCTTCCATTAGAAACATATAAACACTATAAAATCTTTGATTTAAAATAACTGATATGCCTCCAGTTACTCTTGGGCTAGCTTCTTTTGTAGTAGCAAAACAGAAAAACCTCAAGAAATGAAAATTGAAAATCTTGTTTTGCCATGGCACACAGGTCTGTGATGCTGACTTTAACAGAACAAAGGTGTCTACAAACTGAGATTGCTTTTTAGTGTTTACAAACTGCTACTTGCTGTTTGTAAACACACTGAGGGTACATTGCCAACATTATTTTTCTCATAACCGCACATTAACCCTTGAGGTTTGCAAAATAATGAAATACATTGTTTTATATTATCTAATTTTAAAGTTTACAGAAAGTTTCTACTGTTATAGTTTTATAGATGAGAAAACAAAATTGTTATAGATACATTTACACCTCTTATGATATGAGATGCACAAGAGTTTAATTTCCAGAGAGTACTAGCTCTGTCTGTGAGAAGAGAGATACAAAATATTTTACAGGAAAACTGAGGAAAAATGGATGAACTTCTGGTACTTTCTGGCTAGAAAAATTTGCTTTATATAAAGTGATATGGAACAAAAGGTGAATGACAGACAAAAATGTAGAATTTCATTGCAGACTTGGGAAATAAAATTTTGCTTTTCCCTCTAAAAGCCATGGCATTCCTTTTTGCTCTAGAATTTTGATCAGAGGGTAAAAGACCATCTGAAAAAAACTATTGGATTTGAACCTCCGATTCAAACTCACTTATATGTACACGATTTGTTAATGGATAAAACACAATACTTTATTTGACCCTCCTGATTGACACTCAAAGCCAGGGAAATAGATGATTTAAGTAGCAGCAATCAGCCTGAAGATGATAACTCAGTCTGAAGCTTGGCTCTTTTCTCCCCTCTTTTTACCTGAAGAATGCATTTTCTCCTTTTTGGTCAGCAAAAGAGCAGAAACCTTCTCTTGCTGCATGTTCTGGGGCAACTACAGACCAAGTTCAGTCACCAGCTCTCCACTCTATTACATAAATAATTTCTCACCTGAAAACTGTATCACTCCTGTTTGCATGGCTGTGGGTTTGAGTTAGGCTTCAGCCAAGAGGGAGGACATAATGTTTAGGACAGCTGAGCTCACAGGCTTACAGGTACAGTGAGCTCAATAGAGCCACCAGATTTTTACCCTCTTCTGGGCCTCCATTTTCATCTGGAATGTGAACCTACCAGGAGACTCCCTGCTTTATGGGGCAGGTATGTGGTTCTTTACACACAAGTTTTTTCCCTGTACATAACACAGATTCCTGAAAAGAAGTTTAAGGACCTGTGGGAGGTAATAAGGGAATGTGCAATTGGAAGGATTCTCCAGAGACTGAAGGGAATACCCATAAAAATTTTCTCTCTACCTCTTTTAGGAGCAGCATGCTCTGGAGTTCTCAACTTATTCACAGTAATGGAGTGTGATTTTCTTGACTTGTGGGTTCAATCTCTTAGCATTTGTTAACATTTTGAGGTTAAGCCATTGCTTTACTTGGTTTCATGATGATTTATTAAGTTATGGCTCAGCTAATGCTTTAAGAATTGATTTTCAATTGCATATAAGAAATGAAAGGTGGTCTCTGAGTGAGAATATTATGAACTATAACACACAAAATCAGAATTCAGTGTCTGGCTTTGCTATCAATTTTCTGTAGGACCCAAGGCAACTTAGTAAGTCTCTCCAAGACTGATCAATTGCTTAGTGTAGTAAATTGATGAGAATGCATTACCATCAAATCCCTCTCTTTGTAGGATGACAGTACTCTAAATATGTTAGCTAAGGGCTTTCATTCTTCTGCTCTAAAATATCACCTAATGGTACAACAGTTATCTATATTAATTTGAATTTGAGCCAGTTGAGACTGTGTAAGCCACTACAATACTTAGTAGCATCAAACAGTTGTCCTCATGAAGCTCAATAAATACCACAAAGGACCACACCCTTTGCTTGTAAAAGCAGCTGACTCAAATTCAAATGAACAGAAAGTTAGCTATTTATAAGAATTTCAAATCTGCCACCTCACTGAAAGCTAACACAAGACAATAGAGGTAAAGCAGGCTGTTCCTCTCTAATGCTGTGTCTAATGCTTGTAGAGTTACTCACCACAGTGCCCACTACACTGTTGGGGCACAGAACAACTTCAGGTATTTCAACTTTAATGCAAAATGTACTCTATATGAGCCTTCCTTCACCTGACCTTCATTTTTGCCATTCTTGACAGTGACCCATGCACAGCAATGTCAAAGGTGAGTGTAGAGAAGATTGGAGAAGGCTACTAACTGCAAAACTGGATTAACTCCATGTAGAGTAGGAAGTTAGAGACAGAAGACCACAGGGTCTTTGTGTGCCCCAGCAGCTGTCACACTGCCATAGCAACAGAAGCAGATGATGTAAAATTAAGGAAAGCAGGCTTTTAGTAAAAGTTTATCCAGGTTTTTCCATGTAGTCCTTTTTAAGATCTGCACTTTGAGCTACATGGAGTTTTCCCATTAACCCTTCGATCGGGTACAAAGTCAGCAAAATATAAATGTGTGACTAACAAAGTCAGCTGTGTGCCTTTACAATAAAATCATGACAACTGTAAAAATAGAATACCATATATAATTTTCGATCTTAGACAACCAAAGAGAAACAAAACTAGTATGCTTGACTTCAATATAAGTTGAAGTGTCCACACACAGCTCTTCTGGTTTTTTAACATCACGCTTCTCCAATGTGATATATAATGCTTAATATGATGAAAAATGCCCTTTTTTGCTCAAGGAGAAAGTGATATTTTCTTTCTAGGGGTTATCTGCATTCCAGTGCCACTACTTTGGAAAATCTCTGCCATTATTTGATTGACTGTCTGCTGATTGGATTGATGGGGATTTTTTATGTATCTTGTGATAATATCTGTAATAGCATGATGACAACAAAACTGGGATGAAGTGAAGATGCAAAAATTATGGAAAAGGCATAAATATCTTGTTATAAGAAACATTCAAAGTACAATGAAGGGTACCATTTTTCCATTCCTGGCTAACACCAGATGAGATGAAGCTTCTGGAATGTCATTTCCTGTGGCTAAGCTAAGTTCTTGCAGTAAAAAAAAAAACTCTGTCTTGTCAATCTTATCTTATATGAAGTCCACTTACAAGAGTTTTAAGCCTTCACAAAAGTTACGTTTAAAATTTTTTAATTTATTGTGTTTTACTTCAAAATTGGGGAAGACTCAGCTAATTCATAGTGACTTGTTAAGCCGAGTCCCTTGGCCTTGGACTGTGTTGTCATAATGACACCCTCTATGACAAAAATATTTGTTTTGCCTGAAAGGCTGGCTTATTTCTTTGGTGAAATATATCTTATTTTATGAATCATTTAGCAATTTAACATATTAGAAAGAAAAAGGGTTATTTGACTCTTATCAGGTATTATCTGGTGTTCTATGTCTTGCAGCTGGGGTTCAGGGTATACAAGAAATAAAGGACATTTTCTCTGTAATTGAAATTAGGAAGACAGATGACTAATGGAAGCTAGTTTCCAGACATAGGACACTGTTGGAAAAAAGAGTCTTGGGTAAGTTTATCACTGTATCTAAAGTATAAAAAAGTACTTTTTTTCAAAAACTTTGGCTACATTTTGGGCATTTCTAACTAAGTTTCCTGATATCTCAAAATCAAATTAAGCTCACTGTGTTAATACTGTTAGTACATTCCTGTTAGTTGTATCTAGACCATCTTTGAAAATATCCAGATGAAAGTGTTAGTTGTATCTAGACCATCTTTGAAAATATCCAGATGAAAGTGTAAAAAACCCATGATACTGACATTTCCTACAACTACATATGTTGGGATGAACTTGTTAACAAATAAATAAAAAAGTTTTTTGTCCTCAAACGGGTTTTTTTTTTGTTTGGTTTGGTTTCTTATTTCACAGCTTTCCTTTTTTTTTGAAACAGAAATTTCTGTACACCTTGATGAATGAAAAGTGTAGCATTTGTCTGATACCTGCTGTCCAAAAGTCATAGCCTTCTCTTTCAAGTTTTAAAGCTGAAGGACTGTGGGAGACTCATAGCAATCTAATCATCACAACAAAGTGTCTAAAAAGGTGGCCAATCATTTAAATCATCTACCAGAGAGTTCTCAACAAGAAAATATTGCATTACATATACAGGATAGCCATGTCCAATTTCTCACAGTTTTTAAGAAAAATCAGGCTTTTAAACTGTTTAGTCAGTTGTTTAAATTTTAAGAAAATGAAAAAAAACAACTGAATCTGAAATTAACAACAAAAATATTGTACATTTTTAGTGCTGGACATCTCTTAGAATTTATAAAATGCTTATCATCTTAAGGAGAACCAAGATATAACAAAAATTGTGATGGCATACCACCTGTATTTTAAAACAGGCATGTATGTAATAGACATCTGTAATGTCTGTAAAGAAAGAGGGCAGACAGAAGAAACAAAACCAAGCACATTTGAAATGTACATTATGATATGCCACAAAACTGTGGGTGGACTACAGTCTAGTTGCAAAAGATTTTCTCATATAATTAAAAAGTCAAAGCAGTAGGACCAGAATAAAAACATTAAATTTATGACAATTTATAAATTTAAAATATTTGGTTTCAAAAGTACTAGACAGAGGTGAGATGTAGAATTTCCATGAAATCCTTTTGATCTACCTAACCAGATATTGACTGCTATCATCCAAGGACACATCAAACTATAGGCAATCATTGATCCAATATAGCTTTGGTTTTCCATTATAAAGGGTTCCCTTTCATTAGAGTTTTAAAGAACTTAGTGTGAGAAAGTAAAGACCCTGTATTCATGACCTGGAATAATCTACTCTTTATGAAAGGCTGAGAAACCAAAGAGAATCAAAGAATGTGCCTGCAGCTACCGAGGTTTTATCTGAGTCAAATCTAGGGGACACTAGAAAATTCAATGCATAATTGAAGATTCATCAAACATAGCTTCTCAGATTAAAAGATACGTTTACTGTGTGAATGAGGAATCCTGGAGTGTTGCTTTGCTTTTGTGTTGTTTGAAGTAATTTTATTTTTTTTTTAATTTCAAGAATAAAAGGAAAGCTCAAGGAAAGTGAATACTTGCATCAGGTGTTGGTTTGTCTTCCTAAAATGCAGCAGCCTTCTCTGTGGAAATGAACTTTCTATATACAACGAATGCATCAAACCCTACACCTCACCTACCAAGTAAGCCACAGCCATCTATAATTTGCTGTAGGATTCAACACTTGTACATAGTTTTCATTTTTAGATCTTGGGCACAGAATAAACAAGTGAAAAAGCAATCCTTCTGCAAGTCCCAAACTGAAAGAATCATGGAGGTGTTTTCTAAACCCCTCTTTTGGAATAATTTTTTATATAACAGCATACAGTTTTGAGCTGTGTATGAGATGCTCATGATGAAGAGCTGCCTGAGTCAGCTGTTTCTGGGTCAGCCTTCTGCCACGGAGCGTTGGCTCACAGGGCAGAGTGTGGGCACTTTTCAGCCAGGAATACACCTCCAGCTCAGAGCAGATGTGGCACAGGAGAATGAAGTGCTGACTATTGACCTCTAAGAGCACTGAAGCAGTTTTCACAATAAGAAGCAATTTGATTTCAAGAGAGAAGTAAAGTTTCAGGGACATTTCCATAGATAAAATGCTTAAAAGCACCACACTGAATTTACAGACCACTTTATTCCAAGGGATCACTTATGCATCAAAGCAATATCAAAAAATACCACGCCAACAAATGGACAATTTAATGCCCAATACAGCATGTGACCAGCCATGCTGTGGTTGGTGACAGCAAAATGACAGAGGCAAGGAAGAGGATGACAACTGCTCACCATGCAGTGAACAGATCTCTAGCTTGAGGAAAGGAGAAAATAATGGCTGAATATGACTGAAAAACAAATGACAGGAAAAGAGACCAACAAACTAAGCAGCATCTGCACTCTGATTTTTCAAAACTTGTATAATTCTCTGTGAGGGTCCTGAGAAGCTGCTATATCTCAGCTGTTCTGGACTGCTGTATGTGGGACCTCTGCCCATGATGTTGGGGTCCCCATGTAAGCTCAGGTCCAAACCTAAGCTATGTTGCAGATGAACCTATATTCAATCCCACCCCTGATCTTGTACCCTGGACCAGCACTAAAGATAGCTTGTCTCCAGTCCTGTCCATGGAATGTGCCTCCTTGGATGGGCTTTGGAGCTGTTTAGCCTTTTGCTGTTGCAGAACTCCTGTGTAGATGTCGTTCATCATCTCATCTTCTCTAGGACCACTGATGGGAGATGCTTCCTCTGGTCCTTTCCTGAGCTGTCTGTTGGCAGCTGTGCCACTTTCCCTTCTTTGCCAGCCTGGCTTCCTGCCTTGTCCCTGGGTCTGCCTCATTGCTGCAGACTCAGCTGATGGTCACTAGACCAGGGTTGAGCCCTGTTGCTTCCCTGAGCTGCTGGACTCGGGCTGTGCCCTGCCTGTGCCTGGCCACCTGTTCCCGTGACCCATGAGAGAAACTTCATGCTCCCTGCTTGGAAAGGCAATAAGAGCCAACAATATTCCCCTTAATACCAATGGAAATGTGATTTATTTAAATTTGCTCAGCAAATCTTCCTCTGCTTTGACAGACCATCCTGAAGCCTTCAGAAATGAACCCAAGTCTTCCTTTTCACCTCAGCTAGCCCTACTTTGGCACTGAACACAGGCGCAGGCGATGTCTAACAACTCAGTCCTATTCTAGTAGGGAAATTCTCATCCACTTGAAAGGGAGAAGAAAAAACCATAGGTCTCAGTCCTTCAGCTCACAAAGATTATGACAAAACTAGTCCCCTGCATAGCCTCATTCAACAGGAGCCCTATGGCAAGATGATCTTATTAACTTGCACATGGAGAATGTGCAGGATCTCTGCTAGTACAGACATAGATATAAAATGGGTATGCTTAGTAACAAAATGTCATGTAATGATTCGCTACTATGAATGCCTTTATAGCATAATATTATTATTTAGAACTAGCACTATATACTCTTTTAAAACAGTTAAATAAAACTGCATTATAGTCAATAACTGTATTAATAAAATTAAAATTTACTTAATATGACCATAATTGAACAAGCTCTTTAATTATAGAATGCTAAAGAGAATTGCAAATATTTAGTTTCCTAAGCAGTTCCTAAGCTTATTTGCCCTACTTATCTTCCACACAGATGTGGGATGCTGGAGTCCCTTGAGAGTCTGGTAAAAACTATTTCTACAATCAGATTTTGATTAATAAAATTCAGTGGAGTATAATTTGACAAAATACTGACACTATTTACAGACAAAAAAAATATCTCTTACCTCCATTATCTTTTAGGTGCAGTGCTATCTTGGTGTCATCTATAAAGGAAATTCAAAATTAGTTGAAGGAAAAAAGCATTTTCTAGGCCATGAATCACTTTAACAATAAATTTTTAATGATAAAAACATTCCACAACAAGAAAATTATTTGGTACTCAACTTAATGAAAACTAGACTGTGGTTTTTCTTACACTGAGCACTACACTTTCTTACCATTAAAAAAAAAAAAAAAGAAGAAATATTTTATGAGAGTCTTAAAGAATTCAGGAGGATTAGAAACACTAGTTAATAAGGGTATGAGAGTCTGTCTCATAATGTTTATAAACAATTAATATATATTACATATTCACACATAGCTTGAGCATTCTATCATATTAAATACTATATGAACCAACATATGTCAATAAAATAAGATAATGACTTACTTTCTTTTTGAAGAATCTTGGAGAAGTCTACTAATACTAAACTCTATTTCTTTCCATATTCCTCTTTTTCTTGTGAATTTTAATGAACAGAATGCCAGACAATATTCCTTTTAATGCAATCCAAATGCTGTACTGACAGTTTCTAAACTTGTATTGCTTTAAACTCACCAGCCTTTCTTATCAGTAGATTCCCACTTTGAAATGTCTTCAGCTCAGATTTTCCTATCACAAGCTATTTGGAAAAACTGTACCTAGTACTTTTTCGTGTGTTAACATCCAGTTTCAATAAACACACACACACACACACACACACACACACACAGAATTTTATAGATGTTCCTTGATTAATCTGAATTAGCTTTCTTACCCAGATGAATTTCCTCCAAAAGCAGGAAAGCAGGATATTGGTACGAGGGTGAGAACTGACCCACCATTGCTTACCCACTTAATTCAGTTCAGAAGCCTAGATAAGCTACTTCACAACAGTGAGCACTGTATGAAAAAAACAAGTGTCAACTGACTGAAAAAAGGTAAAAAGGCATATTTTAAAGAGGTTTTTATTTTGGATTATATAAAATTTTCACCCTGCTAAATAGAATCCATAAAAGAATTACTAACTCATTAAGTCTGTGATGGGAATTTCTTCTCAATTTAGCAGGGACCTTTACTACTACTATATGAGCAGATTTTGGACTACTGCCTCAATGTAAAGGAACATGAAAAAGTCACTGTAACCTTAAGTTTTCATGAAGTCTTCCTAACTTGTCCTTGCTTCTCCATCAGCATCCTCTCCTGGAGCCTTCAACCCCTTTTTACCTTACTGGTGCAAGAAGGAGCAATTTAAAAGCAAGAGCCTTGAATAAAATTCCCATCTCCTTCTGCTGCTGCAGAGGGAAAAGGTTGTCATCAACACATACTTAAAGGAAATAAATTTCTTTCTGAGTTGTAAATTGCTTTTAGTCAAGTGTAAAAATGAAGTGTACACATGTCACCTTCTGTAGGCAGGCTGGTTGGAAGGTGGGAAGTGGTGGATCCTCTGGTGGTTGTTAAAACTCTGAACCTTGTGGTGGTTGGCAGAAGGGTGGTGGTGGAGTACAGAGGTGTTTCAGTTGTGTCTATAGTCTTCTCACAAATCTTATCCTTTGACTGTTGGGAAACAACAGAAACAAGGAAGAGAAAATTAATTCTCAGTGGCAACTGTCAAGAATGAAGAATTTAATCACAGAAAAGTTGTTGTGATGAAAAAAGTGAAAATAGACACTAGATAAAGAAATTTGAAAACCTTTTATATTTTAGTTTTTTTTTTTTACATATCCCCTTTCAAGTCTCTATGCAGCATTAAGCAACATATATTTTTGTATTTATCTGCAAAATTTACAACTCTCAATTGTTAATTACAAAGTCACTCCAGATCATCAAACTTGTTATTTCCCTCGATCAGAGTTTAACATCTAAGTTTACAATTCAGATTTTCACTCTTCTATTATGAAAGCTCACTGCCATCAATCCAGGTGACATAAAACATGTTGAAAAAGATATCTGGGAATTAAATAGTAGCTCTTCATAGTGAGCAATGTGTAGTTAACTGGGGCATTTAATTAGGCTTTACATGTAATTATCACAAGAGAACACACATGGATGTGTAAAATGTGTGTATGTTTTCAGCCTATAGAATATTTATTTACTACAATAAATCAATCCATTCACTATATACTTATTAATTCAACATAATATTAAAATGTAATATTATTTTTAACATATTTTAAAAATATATTTTAATATATATATTAAATATATGTTATATATTTTAATATATATTAAAACATAAAAAGATGTATATATAAAATATAAAACATAATTATAAAATATAAGCAATAAAATAATATAATTATTAAAATATATTAGCACACTTTAAATAAAGGTCAACATCATATAGTAATTTACTATTTATTTGCATGGGCAAATATTTTGATACCAATATAGAGTCTGTTTGCTCTTTTTTTTTCCTCCCAAGTTCTGGATATTTTTAAAATTCTGAAGATGCAATAAGTAGTTTATTTTATGGTTCACACAGTTTTGCAGGAAAATACATCCAATTATCTTTCAGCAAATATGGAAACTGCATCTAACTCCTACTGTCCCCATTCAATTCAATGGGAAGTGGAGTCATGCAAACCTTTATTTCATTTTATTGAGATCTAGCTGTAAAAACCCAGTGGGCATTGTCTTTCTTTTAGTATTAATAGATATTTTATCATTCTCTTTTTTACCTGAAGCTATTTATTACATTACAGAAATATCACAGTATCTGCAGGATAATTATTCTTTACACTTCTTTGTATTTTTCTTAAAAAAACCTGTTAATTTCACTGATGTAATTTAGTTAAAATTTAGCTCAAAATCTATATTAAAAATAAAGAAACCTTACTATGAGAACCCTCACTATGAGAACCGCCATTATTTATCCTCTTGAATGAAGCACCTAAAACTAACTATTGTGTGCTAATTATTGATCCTTCCTGGAACTCCAGCAGTCAGCTCAGGCATAATTCTGGAAGATGCGAAGCAAGCTGTTGCTTCTATTCCACAGAGCCTAAAAGCTGGACAGTTAACTGCCACCAAGTAGCCCAAAACTGTGCAAATTAAACAATTAATTCCTCAGAAACACTTAGTGTATCAATAATTTCCTCTCAGATCATGCACTAAACCTTGGAGCACATGCTGGACTGAAACAATAAAGGAGAAGCAGAAGGTGATGTTAATGTCCTGCAGGGAAAAGTTTTTTGATATCTTAATTTACAAGTGAGTCCTAGCTAATTATAATCTGGATTAAAGCATACAAGAGTTGTGCACCATAATAAACACATGTTCCCAGTAACTTTTATCTTATGTTGCCCTCCACAGACAATAAATATCTCAGAAATTTTGCTTTCAAATCAGCTGGTGACAAACTGCAAAGCTGAAGCTTCAAGGCCACGTAATAAGGCAGTATGTAGGTTGCAGTTATCTTGCAATTACAGTTACAAAAAAAAAATCTTCTATTAATATGGATTTATAGCAGTACTTCTCTTTGCTTCTACTGAAAATAAAACACAATGTGCTTTTCTCACTAGACACCTGGGGCTATGTTTTGCCCTGGATTTCACCTGACATTTCAGAACTCCTATGTTGCTGAAACTCATGAGACTATTTAGCCTGTTCAGCAAACATGGAAAAATAACTACTTTTCTTTATAGCCCCCAGAAGATTAAAAGTGCCATAAATTAATTTGTTCCTATTACCACAATCCCAACATATATAAAAAAAATGGAAAATGGAAAAAATCCCAAACCTCAAACATAAAATGCTTGTAAAGGAGCTTTTTAAACTGGAAAGTCATCATCATCACCATCAATCATCATCATCTTTATAAATGTTCATTGAAAATGAACTTCTCTGGTCTAGGAGTACCCCAGATAACTTTCAGAGGAGGGTTATGGTCCCTGTTGGACAGCCCACCACTACCACAGTCAGATATTTTCACCCTCTCACTGCATCTCCATGAAAAGAAATCAAAATGCCATATAGGCTAGTTGTGTGAGGGCTTTTAATTTTTTATTTCAATTACTATTTTTATTTTATCTCTTTGAATGTGTAATTTCTTCTTTACAAAATGTTTTGGTCAGATTTCATAATCAAAATGCAATGTCTGTTTTTCACTTGAGGCTACACTTGCAAAGGGTTTTCTCAAATAAGGAACATCACAGTTTCTTCCCCTTTTCTGGCAAAAGTCAGAGATCTAAAAGAAAATCAGAACAGGGACACTGTTTTGGAGTAGGCTTTCTGGGTTTTTTTTTGGGTTTTGTTTAATTAAAGTAGTTTCCCAAAGACAAAATTTTAATTTTTGTCCATTTTAGTCACTCAAATGGGGAGTGAAACTGCTCAGATTGTTCTTCTTTGTTATGCCTTAAGGGATTTCCCCTAAATAACAAACATAGTATGTCTTTGGCCTTGAAACCATGCTTTATGATCTGAGTAATTTAAACAAAAACATCATAACTATATAAATTGCCTCTGATGGGCTGAGGATGTAAACTACTCACATACCTCTTCAGGGCAGCCACTGTCTACCCAGTCTTGCCGGTGACGATCAAATCCACTGGAGCATCTTTAAATGATGAAATAGATAGAAGTTGTCCAGATGGAAATAGGAGGAAAAAAAGAATAAAGGAAGGGAGAGGAACAGAACAGAGTGACAGAAAGAATAAGTAAATGATGTGATTTTAAATCCATGTGTTTAATATGGCATCACTTTTATTCAAGATGCTTTTGCTTTCAATTTGAGTCTCTCCTTTAATCCACTTCAGTCAAAGGTGTTTCAATGAATGAGACTTTATTTTAATTTTTAAAATTTATTTATCGTTTTATAATAGGAATATCTCCCTACCTCTGGATAATTATTCTTAAGATGTCACTGACCCATTTTTAAGTTTGATGTCAACCATATCAATGTAAATTAGTTTAATTATTATTGTCAAGACTTAACCAGGAAAATTTAATCCCATAAAGGATGCAGTGAACCAGTCACTGGGTTTATCAGGCAAAGTTCTCAGAGACATCAAGATGCACATATAGCCATTTGATCAATGTTCACAGCTCCTCTGAACACTCCCTGTGACAAATAGAGAACCGTGTATAGCTGCTTCTACCTCCTCACTAAATGCAGAAAACTTATATTGCATGCATATTTCTTATCCAATTAGGTGAGTTTAATAACCTCTTTGCAATATCCTTTTTCTTTTGCTGTATGTAACAAATAAATTTTTAAGAAACTTGTAGCAATTTAATGTAATGATTCCCCTGGAAATCCCCATTTCTCAGGAGTATTATCTGTGATTGTAGAGTAAGTTTGTGTTTCCTAGACAACAGGTAGCATCACAAACAGAAAACATTATTAAAATGGCATGCAAATAACTAAACCACGATGTTCAGCTTTGAAAGAGAATCTTGCCAGGTAGGGTGCTTTTATTTTGGAGGGTTTCTTTGGTTTCTGCATTCATTTCCTGCAGTATTTTGTTATGAGAAATGGTGATGTCATTTGGTACCCATGATCATAACTTACCTAAATAAATGTCACTGTTATGGTTAGCTGCATTTGAGGATTCTTTTTTTGTTTACAAAGAATTCAAAGATAATGAGACATGTCAAATACTACCTACTTCAAGCAAGGAACAGTTCATTTGGAAGAATGGAACACTGTAATTATTTTTATAGTAGGAGAGGATGTTACAAGAAGATGTAAACAATGTTAACAACACACTTGGGGTAAGAAAAATCTCCATATAATTATTCAGAGTAGAATCTTCAATGTCTTTGAGAAAAGATTTTGACAAAAATGTTCATTCTCTTGTTATACCTGCGTTGCATACCACATTTCATCATTTGCAATGTTACTAAAAGAAATACCCCAACACTAACAGGTGCCAAGTTTCACACACTCTATAGCAACTGGCTTCTCCAAAAACCCATTGCACTTAAGAGAGAAATGTTCAAATCAGAACTGTATATCAGAGAAATACATTTATTATATCTCCTTCCCAATGCATGAGGCCTCTAACACAGGAAGGACATTGATGGGCTGGAGCAGTCCAGGGGAGAGCCACAAAGTTGATCACAGGGCTGGAGCATCCCTCTTATGAAGACAGGCTGAGAGAATTGGGGTTGTTCAGCCTGGAGAAGAGAAGGCTCCAGGAAGAGCCTATACAGGCTTTCCACACTTAAAGGGAGTTTATAAGGAAGATGAAGAGAGATCTTTTATCAAAGCCTGTAGTGACAGAACATGGGTAAATGGTTTTAAATTGAAAGAGAATCGACTAATATTGGAAGTAAGGAAAAAGTTTTTCAGTGATGCTGGTGACTCACTAGAATAGACTATCAAGAGAAATCCTGAATGTCCCATCGTTGGAAGTGTTCAAGGTCTGGTTGGATGGGGCTTTGTGCAACCTTGCATCTACTGCCCATGTTCCTGCCCATGTCAGTGGGGCTGCACAGAAAAATCTTTAAAGGTCCCTTCCAACCCAAATCATTCCATGAGTAAAGACCACTTGAAAAATGCTTTCTTGCTGAAGTGTGAGTGAATCAGTACCATGTTGGGAGCTCAGTGCTGCTTCTCCATCTTTGTGGTGTTCTGTCTATGTGAATTTTTGAAAGAACAAAAAAACCTTACTAAGCAGAAATAAATGATGACATGGTATTCCAGGTATGAATAGAATGGGTTTTTTTTCAGTCTCCCTACATTTCTTTAAAATTTGAAGATCTTCATTAGCAACTTCTTTGCCCATCTCTGAGCAGGACTGCACTGACTTTTCAGATGTACTGAATACTCATAAATCCATTACATTTTATACATACTGCTCTGGCTCAAATGGTTTTGAGGATATTCAGTACATCAAAAAACCAAGCCAAATATTTAGACATGAAATCAAGCCACTCCACAAATTCCTCCACTTGAGACAGTTACTGCTGTTGCATATCTATGCTAATTCAACCCAGTGTACTTAGATCTAGTAGGGATTAAACTAATTTATATCTGACTGGTGTAAAATTTAAGGCTCCAAAGATTAAATTAATAAAAATGTATCCCAGATGCACTCACTTACAGTTCTTAAGTCTTTTGTTACAAACTAATGAATTACAGGGGTGAGTAACATTTCTGGGGTTAATTTTTTTTTCACCAGGAATTAACCAACCACCAAAAATTGAATGTGACACTCAAGGACTTGGAATGGCTCTTTCAGACATGTGAGGCAGTCTTGAGAAGACTCTGCCTTAAAAAAAAGTACATTAAACCCTGGGCACTGCTTATTTAACATTTTCCACTGATGCATAGTGAGTCCAAACAATACGATGAGAAAGCAGCTTTATCAGGAACGAGATAGTCTCCTGACAAACCTATTTTGTGAACTTCCTTTGAGGCATGTATCACTTCATGTCAGGCACAGAATCTACTACTGCTGCCTCATTGAGTTAGAGTTCTGGAAACTGTCATTTCAGTGCAGCACCCGCTTTACTGACTGCATTTTTAAGACCTTATTTTAGTGGCATGGTGATAATTCCCTGTTGCAATTAAAACATTGGAGCAGATTTGATTTGCTGTGCTGTTTATGCCATCTGTCAACACAGCTATTTTATAACAACTTCATTTTCAAGTGATGACCGAAGTCAGCTCCTAGGAAAGCAATAATAAAGATGTTCTAGGAAATGAAAATAGGGACATTTATGAAATGCAAAGAATTTCAGGATTTGTGAGAAACTCTGGAATACTGATACAGGGGGGAAAGGGAAAATGTATGTCTCTACACATATAGCTACTAATGCAGCTCAACTAATGGCACAGCTAATGCAGCTCAGTGTAAGTAACAAGAAAGTCAGAATCCATTCAGTGAACTGTATGTAGCCAGAAAGGAGCTGAGGATGCCATCCTATTTACCAAATGCCATTTACCTATATTTGGCAGAGAATATTTGAATCACAAGAAGTGTCCACTCAGTGTAGGACATGAAATACTTTGCTCCTTTTCTTAAAGAGAGTTCAATGAGGAGTAATTATGATGATGGTGATAATAATACATGAGATATCCTGAATGCATCAAAATTCATCAAGGTTTAACATATATGTAAAAGCTAGAAATGCAAAATTATTGGGAAAAAAAAGGGCAAAGCCTTTATGGAAAAACCTTTTCACTAGGTAGAGCTGGAGTGTGACAATCAAAAGCATTGAAATGCACAGCACATGTACTTTAAACCAATAATTTCCTAGTATTTTTGGTTCTGTAAGATCATGTAAAGAGCAGATTTTTTTGGAAATGAAAGGCATTCCAGAAATCTGAAATGATTTTGTAAATACCATGTAATGATTTACCTCAGTTAAAAGGGTTATTAACTCAGCTAAATAAAAGGTTAATCTGGAAAATTAAATAGAAAATTGAAGAGGCAGAACTCTTTTCTGAATTCAACCATTAAGGAAGGACCATCACATTATGAAAGGATTAAGACAGTTGCTAGGATGTTTGAATGACTAAAAGAAGAATTAGAACATTTTAAAGTGGAATTTCTTTCCAAGGCAAGAAAGAAAGAAAAAATAAAAATAAAAATAAAATTAAAAAATATTGGAACTTCGTGTCTGTCCAACTGAAAAATAACTCTAATTATAGAGTGATTTTTGGAGGGAAAAAATGTTTATCTTTGTGTTTGGTCTGGTTTTGCCTCCCTTTACCACAGAACAGGCTCCAGTTTGGTTCCTTCACCCATCAAATATCACTTTCTTGCCTCACCATGCTGTTTGGGAAAAGACTAAATTTTCCTTTGTTATTTTCCACTTTCAAATGCAGAATTTAATCACAGCTCAAAATGCTTATGAAGTTCATTTGAAGTGTCACTGTGAGTGACTATGGTATGCATTTATAAGATATTTGAATAGCATGGGTGCTTATCACTTAGCTCAGTACTTCTAATCATATATCTGAATTCTAGCATAAATATGTTCTCTATATTCATCCCTTACTTAAATATTGCTTAATTAAACTGCACTTCAGAATAGGAGGACAATTTGATTAATCAGAAGAGGATTTGCTCCCATCTTGCTGTTGTAAAATAAAAATAGCCAACTAGTTGAATACAAGGATTTTAAACTAAAATCAGCCTGTACAAGTCTAATGTTTATGAAAAATTTGAATGTTACAAAGGCATTATTAATAGTTGAAGCAATACTGAATTACACCACTGTTTTAACATTGTGTGGTGCTCAAAATTTAAAACATTCAGGTAATGATAAGGATGTTCAGAGTGGAACAAAGTTCTGCAGGCAATCTTCAGCTCGACAATGGTTCCACCATTTTATGGGATGAAGATCTTGGAAAACTATAGCTACATGTTCTGTAAAATACTCCTGAAATATCAAGTAAACATAGAAGTAAAAGATGTTAAAACTCAAGCTGTTATTTTACAGAAAACGACTGAACATGCATAAGCCTCAATATTTGTAACTCTGACACAACATTTGAATAGGCAGTAGAAAATAGACTCCCATAGGGAATTCTTTCTGTTGAAAGAGGCTAAGAATAAAAGTGAGATAAAAGAAATAAGTTCTATTTTCAATTCCACTAGAAAGAAAAAGATCAAATTGTGGTTAAAGTGAGACTTGGCAGCGCTCTGATTAAAGAAGAATAGGAGGATATTTTCTATAAACTTAATGTCAGCTACAACAATAAAGGAAACATGCTGAAAAGCAGATAAAGAATAAAAAATATGCTTTTGCTCAAGGCTCTGCTTTGAACAGTAAGAAGGAAAAAGATAGTGTAAGAGGAGGACCCTAGAGTCAAATTTATGAGATTATGGTACCGGAATTTCCAAGAGAATCAGCAGAAATTTATATCAAATGTGTTCTTTGGGAAGGAGCCACACTGAGATTAGTCCCTCATACTAGATTTGAATTTGTGTATTTGTACCTGCACAAAGTGGGTATAAAGAGCTAATAGCAAGAGAAGTTAGCAGCGAATTCTGATCTGTTGGCATTGCTACATGTTTGGCACACAAGTAATTTCTCAAGGTTTGATGCAAACAGCTCTGAAGTACTACTGGATGTACTTTACATTCTGGTTAGTGATCCTAAAAAGCACAATTTAGCTCTTTTTTCTAACATGATTGTCTGAACTATTTTCTATCTTTGAACATGCAGCTGACACAGAATTGCAGTTAGTGTTGCATATCCATTGATTTAGTCTCATTTTTAAAATAGAAATATGAAAGTTGCCTTTGGAGAAAATATTTCTTTTTCCACTTTAGAGATAAGGAAACAGAACATAGGAGACATGGAATGATCAGCTGAGATAACACAGAATTTGTAACAGAACCTAGAATTAAGCCCAGATTTTCTGAAAACCAGATGAGCATGTACTATTTTACAGCTTCTGTGTTCCCATAGTACTCACAGACTTATGAATGGTAGAACTGGGAATTAAACTGAAAAAATATCAAGTCTCAGGTGATGTGTATCAAGGCACAGATCTCATTCACACGTTGCCCACGCTCTTTTTTATTCAGCAACTTTACTGGGATTTTACTCCTTTTAGAAAACTCACACTGATAACATTAACAACTAGTAGAGTCCTTGTGACAGGATAAAAATGACCGGGTGCCTAGAGAGAGTATGAAACAGGGCTGTTCACAGGTCTGCTATCACTCATGAACCCCCAGTAATCACACAGTGTGCACCATGGCTGATTCAGTACTAGTGGGCAGCAGCATCTGAGCTGCTAGAAAGAGAATTGCAGCAATGGTTTGCTTAGTGCTGGGTTACTGCCCCTTCTATGTCTCATTCAGGAAGCAGGAGCTATGACAGGCAAAGGAGGCATAGAGTGCTAAACTCACCCTGCATAATCCAATGCTTATATGCTTATAAAAGTAAGTGAATTAGGGCAAAGAAAAGTACCCTCTGTTAAAACTCAGTGAACTCTTCAGATAGAGAGCAAAGCAAGGAAGGATATGAATCATTCTGTAACTGGTTATGTTCAAAGAAACTTAAAATTCTGAAAGATATTTGTTTCCCAAAATAGTGTCTTAATTGTATCTCATTTTTTATTCTAAAATTGAGTCCAATTCTGAAGTCAATATTGAGCAGGAACAGTCACCAAAAGAAATTATAAAAGCATTACAGAACAGCAGAGGCTCCTCAGTTTCTCAATTAATGGTACATATTGATATTTGTTGTGATATCCAGTGATTTCATTAATGCATTACGATAATGCAGATATTGAAGAGTTAATAGATCTGAATAGAGGGGGAACTAAAGATGACATTTAAGGAAGTGTACTCATAAAATTTCATTTATTTCCCTAAGCTGGGAATATCTTCTACAACAATATTTAAGAGAATTCCTGAGTTTACATGACTGGAAAGACTGAGAAATATATATGCTATGGAAAATCTGAAGACTATGTTGGGAAATGGAGCACTTTGCTTGAGGTGGTCCTAATTTCAAATAATTCAAAATTTATGAAGAGACGTATGAATTTCAGATTTGTTTAAATAAAGTTCTTAATGTTTTTCCTTACAGTTCTTACTCTTCTTGACAAGTGTTTAGTGTTAACTAATATGTAAAATTTAAAATATGCTAAAAAATGAGACTTTTCATTCATAGTACTTCATTATAGAATGATATCTAGGAGGCTGTAGGGCAAATATGATCTCAGTGATGCTCAGTTTATATTGAGGAGTACTACCATAAGAGGTTAGCACTTCTAGAAAGCAATTAAGGCAATTGTGATAATTCTGTCCATACTAGTACAATAAACATGCCCAGAAATGTTCTTTGGCACTGAAGACTCCTGGCACACAATGGCCTATGCCTGAACAAGCAAACTCTCTCAACCATAAAAAGGAGGAGGCTGCACATAAATAGCCAGCTGGGAATTACCTTTGGAACTGCCCAATTCCTGCACCATGCCTGGGAACTGTTCTGGACAGTGCCCCTGGGCATGGGCTGAAATTACACCAGGAAACATCATAACTGTTCTAGGGACACATACAATTGTTTGACAATGCCCAGGAAGCTTCCCAGGCTGTGTTTAATTTGCAATACCATGTAGAAAGGTACTTTATATGAGAAGATGAACTATGCTTGTAAAAGTGACTGAGGCTACCATTCTGCATTATATTTCAATGAAACATGAGAAAAGAAAATTTCATAAAGTGCAAAGAAACTTTCCATTAAAAATCTTGGTTAATTCCATTAAAAACCATTTGACTTATTTTATTTCCTTTTTTTTTTTCATTTCTAAATTTATTTCCCTAGTAATGAGAATAAAGAAAATTAAGACTGATCATAAAAATTGGTGGAAGATAGATTTCTTCATAGTAATTCAGTGAGTTGGATGCTTATATGAAAGGAAAAAAAAATCTAATGCTTCCAAAAAAGGAGATTAACATTCATCCTAAAAATTATCCTAGAGTCAGGTGTGATAATCTGGGCTGCTTGTTTCCACAGATGTGTCCTGAGTTTCGACATTCCTGAAATGCTTTGTTCTCAGCTTCTGTTGTTTCACGTTTGTTTTTTTTTTTTTTTTGGTTTTTTTTTTTTTTGATAGTTGAAATAAGGAAAGAAGGGGACTAGTTGACAAAATTTTATGTAGGCCAACAATTTAGGCTACAATGGGTAGGTGGTATATGGCTTCTGAAATACAGACTTATGAATATTCAAATATTTGATAGAAGTTACCCAGCAAGTAATCTCTTGGAACATACATTCTCTGGTAATCAAGGAAGGAGTTTGGAACTACAAATTAAGTGCATCTCAGACATGAAAGGAAAGAAATCTAGTACCTTGTTCCTCACTAAGTTATTCCACTGAGAGGTCTACAAGACAGAATGAACCTACTACACAATCTTTAGTTTTCCTAATGCATTTATAAACCTTTTCTGTAACTGAACTTAGGTGAAAAATCACCCTAAAGTCATAAAACTTAGGTTGGCCAAATTTGTGCATTTTCTAATACATCATTTTGGGACAGAAAAAAATGTCCAATTTGTTCATCTGTCGTAAGCAGTACAGTTGATTTATTTCAGGCTATTTGAAGTGAGGATAAGGTATAGTGCAAAATAGCAGTAGCACTGCTCTATGCACAGCAATGCATAAAAGCATTGCAAAATGAGCAATGATGGGTAATGGAACTATCCTGTTATAGTACTATCCTATCCCTTTTTGATTACAAATTCATTTAGGACTAGAAAAACTAGTTAGTTTCATCAGGAGAAGCTTACTTACATATATGGCTCAGAAACTGCTGTTGTGGGGCCTAAGAGCTCTTGAGAAACTAAGAACCAAATTATGTTTGGTTTTTATTCCCTTTAACTTTCATATTAAAACTCTGAAGTTCTAATATGTTCAAAGTCAAAACATATATCCTGCCATATATGGTTAGAGAAATGACCATGAGCTATTTTAGCATCCACTATTTTCGTTAGTGGAAGATGGTCAGCTTACTTATGACTCTTTCAGTAGCACAAGAATAGTAGTCAGCACAAAATAGCATAAAGAACTACACATAGTAGTCAACAGAGAGAGAACGTGATAAAAATATCAGTAGTTTAGCAAACAAAGATAATACTTGTAAATTAATGTAAGTTAGGTGAAGGAAAATGTATCAAATTTCAGAGGTGTGAAAAATTTATAATTTGGGACTTTACCCACAACAAGAAATGGAAGAAACAGCCTGAGTGTCAAGAAGATAACCTAAGTAGAGTAGAAACGATGCTGTAGACATGATGTTAAATTATCTCATTGTTTTTAGGTACTATACATTATATTGAGAAAACCAATGAGAAGTTTGTGACCCTGACTGCATTCCTCTTTCTTTGAACATGGGCTCATACAGCAGTGGTTCCAAGAAGTTGTCAAAACCTTCTTGAAGTTCTTTCTCTAAATACAGGTAAAGCAGGTATAGTTTTTGCCTTATGTGGTAACTTCCCCCTCAGTATTTTTGAAGCAGTCTGTGTCTAAGTAACAAACCTAGTTTTTCTAATTTTTTTTTCATTTGTGTTCTCTATTCATCTATTCATGATCCACCTGTATTTCACATTTCACATGTCATATATTATGAAAATTATCATACTAACCACTTTGTATTACAATTTATTCAATGCAGTGTTGCTACATATTTTAATTTGTTATCAGAAAAGACTGTTTTATTTGAAATTTGGATTTGAATGTCCTTTGCATTGTTTGTATTATACAATTAAAGTCCAATAATTATGGTAGATGGCCATTTGAGGCATTTATTCAGGAATCAGACAGTCTATAATGTCTTGTGTGTAGAAATCCAAGAGAGTGAGACAACCTATCACACACAGAATGATGACTACAGGCCTGAGTCAAGTTTCTTAAAATGTCTAATATATGTATAAATTGCATCATAAGGCATCTGTGGAACCCTTTCCTGGGTGAGTGTCATCTTTCTGCAATCAAATAGGAATTTTTCTGAATTCGAATGTAGCTATTAATGTAAGAAATCAACAGATGAAAAGGAAACCAAACTGAAAAGCATTTCAGGCTGTAATGTGACTGAATGTGGCATAGTTCTGTCAGAAAAAACCCAAAGTTTAATCCCAGAGTAAATCCCTCTCTAATACAGTGTGGCAATACCCACTGGAATGGCTATCACCCTCAGGATAAACAAACAATGAGGAATTAAAACTACACTAAGCTCTCTTGTGATTTGTGGCACAGAAATTGCAGTTCTAGATATAAATAGTTCATTAAAGACTGAGGTGGGCTTTGTCTTATTGTTCTAATGCAATAAATGAAGAATAAAATATTACTAATATTTAAAACAATTGCAACAGAAGTTTCTAAAGAAAAGAATTGTACTGCTACTTATTTTTCTGGTTATTATAATACACCTATTTGTCATTTTGGTGTCTTAGGTGCATCTGTGAATTTAAACATGGAAATGAAATACAGATGTTGCCATCTTCTTTCCAAATTAATCAGCAAATTGAAGTATTACCTAAGGTATATATAACAGGTGTATGCCCTTCTATCCCTCCTCTCAATGAGATTTAAGGGCTTAACTGTCCTCTCTATCTTTGATAACTACTTCCTGCATTTATAAAAAACACCTAAGGAATGTCATATATTTGGTAATAAACCGAATGAGACAGACTGTACAGGAAGGTCTTAGAACAGTCCAGGGAGTGGTCCTTTCCATATTAACTGTGATATCTATGGCTTGTCCAAGCTGTGTTGCAAAACTGGATATCACAGAAAACTGCACAGTGGATAATGAGCAGAGCCTCTAAGCTCCAGAAGACACAGCAACAACTCTGGCAAAAGATGTTAATGTGAACATCCAGTTAGTGAAAACAATCTCAGATTTTAAAAAGCAAATGATATTCTAAGAAACACATATATAGACTATTAATAGTGTAAGTGAAGTGTCTTAAATTGATCACTGTGTTTACATCTAGATTAAGAATCATGAAAATGCTTCCCCATCTTTAGGTCCAGGATTTAATAGAAACTATTTTAACAGAAATACTAGGATTTCATAGTAATGAGAATTGTAGCAATCTTCTGCTCCTTTTCTAGAAATAATTTAAAGTTCTATAACCCAGCCTTGAACTTCTTAAAAATCTGCATCAGTTATGAGCACAACTGTTGTCCTCATGCTGTTCTGAGTTATTCAGGATTCAGGAAAACAAAGCAAGGTATGCATATGTGTGACTAATACTGCAGCTGCACGAGACTGTGTGAAAGCAGGATTCTAATTCCCTTAGTTAGATATCAAATCTATTAATGTTAGGATAAGGATAATTTTATGGAGCTGCTGAGAACATCAGTGAGTACACTGCAGAAGAGTGTGGGGAGAAAAGAAGCTTGGGGAATGAATGGTCTGGTCTTGCACTGACTTGTAAAAAGCCCCTGAAAGCTAGTGCATGTTCACTGGGTTTCTGCTCAGATATTGAGCTTTTTAGGTTTTATTAGTATTAATCATAGGAATTATTCCAGACAAATTGTGCTGGATGGAATTACAGAAATTCCACAAAAAATCAACTGACTCCAGCTACTATCAAATTCCAGCAATTTACAAAAAACATAGAAAGGTTAGTAATCTGCTATTTTTCCATGTGAGATTCTCAGTGAATTGCAAATTAGCCTGGCTGCAGGCTAACCTTTAACAAAAACATGTTGCGAGCTCAGGATCATCTATGTTCCTTAACAGCACTTCCCAATGTACTGTTATGTACATTTTACTGATGTGTTCCATTATTGCCAATTTTTAAATGTACCATTACCATTTACCATTATTTTTAATCGCACCTGCAGGGTCATTGAAGTTAATGCTCTCTTCTAAACAGAACTGTCATCCCACTTGAGAATATCTATTATTATAATCTTGTGAGGCTTTCTTCATCAAGTAGTACCATCACTGAGCTCATTCTGGTTTGAGAAAAATGCTTTGTTCATTAAACACTTTTGTGCCACTGTCTTTTCTTGCTTTAGTCCCATCAGGCTTACCATGCATACAAAATTCTTAATTATTGAATGTTAATTTCCTAGCAGTTTCTTGCCGTGCATGAGGGCAAATTAGCTTGTCAAATTAAGAGCAAGCACCTTGGAAAGTATTTGAAGTTGGGTGTGGAGCAATTTTATATTCAATAAAGTATAGATCTACTTATTGTATTGTTCCAATCAGTAATGTATCAGGGCTGAAAAATTTACACATTCATTCTTGATACATTTGTTGCACTTGATTAGAAAGATCAATTGCTGCCTCAATACAGCTTTTAAATAAAAGAAAAATATGTTGCATTTTAGAGCAAACTGATAAAATCACACTTTCTGATTCTCAGGTCTGCAATATGATTGCTTCATAACTGAAAAAGAAACTGTATACAGGTTAGAAAAACATTACTGCCATTACTTTTCATTTATCTTAGGGTAAATGTGACCTAAATTCAACAATATGATTGCTAAGGACCCATGTGTTAGGACTCAGCAATATTTTCACAGAAAACTCCTCCAGCTGTAGGGGCACACAAACATCCAGAATCTGGGCACATTTCCTTTGCTTTGCCTGAAGCAGGGGCATGATCAGCAAATTCATGAAATCAGACACATGATAGAATGAAATATATTTAACAGAATACACTATGTATTAAAACTCTAGCCCTTCAAAAGCATCTAAAATGAGATTTTCCTTGTAATTTGTATATGAAACTATTACATTGATTGGATTATATATGCTCCCTCTGGTGGTTTACTTAATCCATAGAAATACCTTTTTTTTGTTTGTTTGTATTTCAATGGCTTAGGTACTGTGACCAATTTAATAATAACAGCACACTACTGTCAGTTAAAGTGTTTGGATAAAAAAAGCCTGAGTATAAACCAGCCAGTCTTCCTCCCATCTTTTAATTTGCAACTGAACTATGAAATATTCCTAAAGCGATAAAAAAAACCCACAAACAAACAAACAAACAAACCCGCAACCCTTAAAACTTCAAGTAGTTAAAATGAGGAAGTATTTAAAAGTCCGTATTTTGAACCAACCTTGAGGCTTTATGATGGAGTGCTAACAATAGTGGAGAAGGAAAGTGGATGTCACCTATGTGGAATTCTGTAAGGCCTCTGGCACAGTTCCTCACAACACCCCTCTCTGCTCTGGAGAGATACAGGTTTGGTAGCTGGCTGGTGTAGTGGATGAGGAACTGGTGAGATGTTTGCACCTATACAGGAATGGTCAAAGGATCAGTGTCCTGACTGAGATGGGTGACAAGATTCCTCAGGGGTCTGCAGCAGACCAGTGATGCTTAATGTCTTCATCAATGACACAGCCCATGGGATCGAGGGCACCCTCAGCAGGTTTGCAGATGACACCAAGCTGAGTGATGTGGTCTGCCTTGCCCTGCTCTAGTGGCATCTCCAACCCTCATTGTGGTATAAAAGCTGAGGAAAATGTAGATATCAAACAGTAAGCCATGTGTTTCTTATTTGGATTTAATTGTTTGCTTTTGTAAATCCAGAGACTTCTCTAATAAATACTACAATATTTGTGTCAACACTTTTTAAAATGAAAACAGGTCTTGTCAATTGGGATATACAGACCAAAAAACAATAAACATAATCCTTTTCTTCTACCTCATATGAAAAATTTTCAGAGATAAATTTACATTTGAAAGTTATCTAAACATGTTTCCAATTTCCTTCTAAAGGAAGAAGAACAAACAAGATATTGCAAACTTATCCAGAAGTTCAGAAGACAAGTAATAGGAATTCTTTTTTATTTCAATTACTATAAAGGCACTATGGAAAACTGTCACTTCATATTTTAACTGTAACATGTTTCCTTAAAAAATGCATGTGCCTAAAGATTCTCCCTTCCTTGCTTTCCAGCTAATCAGCATAGAATGAAAAATAACTTGTTTCTTTATTACCTGCTTAGATGGGAATAATGATTATCATAATAAAAGATTAGAAGTATCAAGCCTTAAATCACATTATTGCTGCTACTCCCAGACATATTTCTAATTTTTCACATTGCTCAGAACCCATTCCACAAACCCCAGCTATAACCTGTTCATTTTCACAACTAGTGCTATTGTTGGCACCGAGGACTAAGCACTGAAGTAAAATGCACCACAAACAGGATTCTTGCATTTTTTTAAGCATCTAAGAATCTTTGGGAGCTGTGCATACACACAAGGGCAGTATGACTCCCTAAAGTGCATGGAGTGTCCTGCCTCATCCTGCACTCTGTCCTGGAATTTGTACAGTCTCTTTCAGGGCACTTCTAAAACTTGGGGTTTGCACTCTATGGGTCAATACCATAAACTGGTATGATTTCAAACCACATTATTCAGTGCATACTCTGGAAAACAAAGACTCTTAAGGATAAGAGTGCAAAATCTCACTTCTTTTCAGACCAAGGAAAGTCCCCAGCAGGGCTGCCTGGAGAGCAGTGCCAGGAGCTAATCCTGAGTCTCCAGGCAGCCAGTGACTGAGGGTAGTGGAGCTGGTCTGAGCTGGAGACCTGCAAGGAAGTACTCAGGCTTACACACCTCCACAATTAATGGGACATTCTTCAGGGGTGACTTGCTTTCAGAGGGCCAATGATCTCTTGTGCTTCTGGGGGTACTCTGATCACTGACAGACTGTTGCGTCAAGGCAGTGTCACTCTTACTGAGTAGAGAAACTTCATGGGGCTCCCAGGATTTCACTGATCAGCCCTGCTTAGACTCATCTGAACATTCTTTTCTCGAATGAAGTATTGGACCTTTAGAGACTTTTTGGTCCTAGATACTTCAGTTCAGAATTTGTTAAAAAGCTGCTTTTAGTACTGCTCTCCTATTCTGTGTAACTTCCCTTGAAAACCTAAGTGAGTCTGCTAGCAAAGCATCCTTGTGGATCCAGCTGTTTGCCTTTTGGGTACCCTTGGCATAAGGCAGACTGGTTTGAGGATTAAAAATTTGAATATATGTTCTAACAGTGACAGCTGAGTAAAGCTATCATCTAAACTGTGTACAGCTCCTGCCCTTAGTACTACAGCCCTCCAGTTCCCCATCTTCAGTGTAGGGTTGATGGTACCACACCAAACTTGACTGATGTTGCAGGTACTGGGAGACTCTTTTATCCTGTATTGATGAAATGAAGCATGAGATATTCACAGCCTGAGTCTCCAGCATGCACAGATTGCAAGAATGTGCTCTGAAAAATCAGTTTCATTTCACTGCCCAAATCTGAGACCTTCCTGAAGTTTGTTAAAATAAAAACATCAATATCTAGGGAATCTTTATTTATTGGACAATCAACTTAAAATATTTTCAAGGGAACTCACTATTTCAGTATATGAAAGCAAGTTTTACAAACTGAAGCTATAAAATAACAGTAAGGTGTCTTAAAACTTCCAAAAACTTTTCTAGAAAATGACATCTCTAATGTGCAGGCTATACCAAGTGCCCAGAATATATAAACATTTTCAGATGCATAAGAAGATGATATAAACAAATCTAACATTAATGAATTCTCCCAATTTTTACATGTCAGGAAGTTAAAGATAATGAAGGGCAAATGATCCAGGTTTCAGCCACTGGAGACCACTATGGGACAGACACTAAAGTGTTTCAGGCATTTTATAGACATGGATACTTGTGCTGGAGAAAGTTAGAATACCATCCTAGCTTACATATTTATAATTAATCTCCTTTTGAAGAGTTTTACTTGTGAAACAGTTATGAAATATACATAGTTCTGTCAGAAATTAGCTCCTAGGGGGATCCTCCATCTGCTGAAGTCAAAGGAAAATGATGTGCCTTTGCTTCAGTCATGAAAAAGTTGTGTGACACACATCGCATTGGATTTCAGAGTGGATAGTTTGGTGACCCCCTGTGAAAGAACTAATGGTGATTTAAGCTTGTAGAGAGTGCAGGAATAGAAGATTCAGCCCTCAGTAACATCCAAAATGAACTTGCCTCTCCAACCATTGCAGAGGTTGCACAGCAGCTGGGCTGAAGTTACTGGTAGGAAACAACCCACTGTTGTAGGATAAAGCTATTTTCATTCCAACACAGATTGCCCACATGGGGGAGTAAAGTTTTTCTGCAATGGTCCCACCAATGGTCAGTTTTCCTTGTGCAGTTAAATGTTTTACATTAAGTTTTGGGTTCCCCCTCCCCCCACCCAAAACTGTACTTTGCTGTGTGAATGATTCAATATGTGGATTAAATCTAATGCAAGGAAAAAAATGAAATACAAGAGTGCTCCTGGTAGTAATGATTCTCTGGCTAAATGGGGTAATAAGTACCTGGGAAAAAAAGGTTGCTTCCCAATGGATATGTGTAGGCTTGCTACCCACATGGAAGTCTGTCTGCTCAAGAATATCTCACTTTAGAGCACCGAAGTGCACCACAGAAAGAACATCTCTGTGTCTTCCAGGCATATCTGACCCTCACTACCTATCAGTGCCCCCAGAAGCAAACAGGAATTCTCTCTGCACAAATCTGAGTGCTAGGTCTGTCAGGAGATTATTGACATATTGAAAACCCATCACTGCCAGTTCAAAGCCTTCAGGCTTTTGCAGCAAAAACTAATTGGCTTCCCCAGTCTGGGATTTGCCTACGGACAGGAGAGGCAGTCTTGGCTCCTCATCTCTTGGACCAGTGTGTCCAGTCAGATTGGCAACTGAGAAGCATTACTCAGGCATTGCTCCTAAGCATTCTTCCTACTTAAAAAAACCCTATGAGGACACATTTGAAAGTGGACTGTAAATATTAATTTCTTTGTCCTTTAGGCACTTCTGAAATGTCTAAGTTAATACTTCATGGAATTCTTTGCCCTTGGTTTTTCCAGTCTGATTTTATTCTACTGCAGCAGAGCAATGTATATCATAACAGGAGATAAAAGTCTCCATTGATTTACAAGGCTGGTGAGTGAAGAGCAGTGACAGACAGAAAAAGCTGAAGGACTGCGACGTAGGAATTAACAACTTTCCATCCTTTATGATTTTTAACCAGGCTATTAGATTTTCCTGTTGAGGAAACGCTTCTTTATTGCATGCAAAAAGAATGTTTTAACACAGCAAATTTATTTTTGAGGGGAACAAAACAACAATGTGGTACTGAAGCAAATGATTCTGAGCACTCTTCTTTGAAAAAGACATTGCCACAGAGAATGGAATAAGATTTTTTTATTTTTTATCTCTTGAAAATGATTAGACATGCTGAGAAAGTGCAAGGTAAAGAAAGAGAGGCACTAGACTAAAAGTCCAGAGAAAGTGTGCAGAAGTGGTAGAAAATTTTCAGTGCTGAGACAGAATGATTCCTCATCCCAATAATCCTGCAGTGTAACCAAATAAATATTCAGTTTTCACATTTTGGAAAGCAAGTTGCCTCTTTTCACAAATTATTTAGCCATTTATTATTTCAGATCTATTTCTCAATAGAGATGAAATAGCTGAAAATGCTCATTTCAGAAACTGGAGATGAGTGGCCAAGAAAGACATCAATCAAAGTCATGTTTCCAGAGGAAACAGCAAACTAACAGATTAGGTGTACAATCCTGTATAAGGTATTCTGGGAACTCGAGCACAGCCTCTGTGGTCAAGTCCTAGATGAACAAAGTCAGAAAGAAACTGGTCTGATCTCACAACTGGCTCTGCTTTCACCGGGAGGTTAGTCTAGACCTTTTCCATTCTGAGCTATTTTATGACTCTATACACAATTCTCCACTTTCTAAAACCTGAATGAATACTGCTCATCCTGACCTGTAAAAAATGTATGGTATGATTTTTTTTATACTACTGAAATTCCCATGTAAAACATATTCTTAGTTTCCTTTTCAGTATCCATACTTTTTCTAAGGAATCCTCTCCAGTTCCTGCTTTTACTGGTAGTCAAACAATGCCCAAAGACAACCTGCATGAAGTGACACTCTCACTACTGTCAGTAATTGCTTAATTAATAGCAATAAAGCTACTGAGTATACCTGCTGCATCTTCTCAAAAGCACAACCATGCTGCAGAGTGGAGACAGCTGGTTTTGGGAAACAGTGCAGGACTACCTCACAGTAGGGTCATCTTTGATCTCCACATGCAAAACATAAAGCAAGGTTTTCTTCATTCAAACTTTAATTGAATAGAAATAGATGTGTTCAGACTGTGCATTTTTCAGCAGTAAATTACAACTTGCCAGTTGTGAGGGGCAACCCCAAATGAACAGAAGGAAATGCAGTGTGGCTACATGTCTGGCTCTGCTCCTGCTAAAGGTCAAGGATAAAACTTAGTTCTCCACAGTGAATTTGTGCCTCAATGAGCAAAACATATTTCTCAGCAATTTCAGAACTCGGGAAACTCAGGTGTTTGGAAACTAGAGGGAAACAAAAAGGATCTGAAGGTTTCTGCACCTGTTCTTTACAAGATGTCTGGATTTTAAAATATAAGTGAGTTTATCCAAGCAAAAATGAGAACATTGGCCACAAAGCAACAGGCCTTGCTCATACCAAAGCCAACAGAAACTCTGTACTACAGCATCTATTGATGGAAGGAGAATGAAGCAATGCTGAAAGCAAGGAAGTGGCTAAGGCAACCAAGAACTCTTCATGCTTTCTTGGAACAGTCTTCTAGAAGTATTATTACTCTGGAATAGATTTGGTATGTTTTCTATTACTTGATTTGTCTTGGCTCTAATTCCACTAAAAAGGTTTTTGAAAAACAAATGGGGAATAGAGTTACTTTTTAAGTGACTTACTATAGAAGTTGCAGTTTAAGGAAACATTAGAAAAATGAGTCCAATTTTCTAATTCTGCCCTGTGTTCTTCATCTATTTACCAGTTCTTCAACGTGGTGTCAAAATATTCCACTATTTTAGAATGTTAGTTATCTTTTCTTGTTTCATTATACATCTGTTTCATACAAAGTATTTCTAACCTAATCACTAAAGATGAAGAGTACATTAACAATGAATGTCCATGATGAGACTGCATTTTGTTTCAGAGAACTGGCATTACATTAATCATTAAGATCAGTGAAGGTCAGTGACTGAAAAACTTTTTGAAAAGCTGCAGTTGCAGAGTTTCCATTTTTCTGACTGTGCTTCAGCTGCTCCACAGTCCAAATCATTCCTGCCATGGACTTGACTGTCCTGGTCCATGTGTCACTGAGAGTCTGAGGAGACCCAATGCACCCACTGTGTGTAATGAAGGTTAAAAAGGAAAGTACTCTGACTGTTTGGATGTATTGGTCTCCCTGAGGTTAGCAGGAAGTTTTTACATTGACACTTTACATCTCCAGGGGGTTAAATTATTTTTGCTGAAGCCAATGATGTAGGGAGAAAATATGATTTTTATTATGATATCTTCTTTTTTTTTCTACTTCAAAGGGATTTTAAAGTATGACTGAAGAAATATGAACAAGGGCTTAAAGCCCAAATCAACTGTTTTGACTATAGTTGCCTAATTACTTAAGTGAAATGTGACAATGATGAGTTGCTAGTGATCACACTTGAGATTTATGTTCATGTGAATTCATATATATAAATCCAAATGTAATAGCTTTTAATGCTGAATAACCTGTAGGCAATGGTTTTGGATAGCCTTTGAGCACAGCTCCATACCCACATACACAAAAAAAGAAAAGAAATTGTTTTCTCTACCTTTGGAGTTTACTGCACCAGCTGCAGTTGAAACCAATCTGGGCAGTGACACAGGGACCACAGCTGGTAAACTGGAGACAAGCTAGGATATAGATAAACACGAATTATTACATTAGTCTCATATGTGTTTCACATAAAAACACAAAAGAAGAATATATCTTTTGATAATATATATATTTAGGAAGTCAACAGGTTTAGCCATGTCTAAAATAAGACCCTGAACTCAGCCTGTTACAATGCTTTGCACAATTGAATGCACAAAAGTACATTTAATCTGTGGTATTCCATTTGTATTCCATTTGTAAATATACTCCTACTTCCACATCTGTTAATTCAGCTTCATTCCTAAATTTTTATCTTTTTGCTCAATATTAAGCATTTCCTTAAATCTCTTTCTTTCCTGGCTGTTCTTTGGCGTTGCTAACATTCACACATAAGCAAATAATAAGACTGACAGAAAAATGTGCAAAAACTATAACTGAATTTTAAAAAAGGAAAATTAGATGTTTCTACACTTTCTACAGTAGGACAGCTGTTATTTTAAACCCCAAGGTTTCTAAGCAATGTAGTTTTACTTTGGAAAAAAGAGCCAGATGAACTGCAAAACATTTGGAGCCATTTGTTTGGGGATATGCCTTTGTGATGTGATGCACAGTACACAGAAGAATTAATGTTTGCATTGCAAGCATGAAAACTGTTCTTTTTTTTTCTTGAGGAAATGTAGTTAAAGGCAATATAATCATTCTTCTGAAAAAATGATTTGGCACAAATTTCATTCAACACCTCCTGGGAGCTATGTACCTATAAACTAACTTGAGATACATGAGGATGAACTGGATAATGTATCATCCATACGGGAATCTAGGAAAGGATAAATGAATCTGTTTGTGATTCCAAGTCCACAGATAAAACAAAATATTTGAAACTGTGTATGCGTTGCTGGGAGGGAGAGGGAGATAGATGCTTTCTAGATCTGGCTCCTGCTTATGTAATGTTTTACTTACTTGGAAGTGGTATCATTTCAACAGCTGAGAGATTGGTAATCTTTGACATCTGTAGCTCCACCCTGTGGTATTCATAAATTGTTCTTCTGCGGACATCTAACAGGAATGAAAAAATAAATAATATTTTCTTATTTTGCAGTCTTTAGATGTGAAAAATAGTGGATGTGATTAATGCACACTGTTCCTTAGGTGCACACATGGCAACTATTTTTTCTCAAGAATATATTTTTAACTTTGAATACCACACAATAACATGTAAAGATAGATAGAAAATTTTTTAGTGGAGAAACCCTTAGAGCTGACAGAAAAGGTACTTCTCCTGGCAAAGAATTATGAAAATGCTGAGTGTGCTCTCAAGCATTTTAGTCACTGATTTAGGCAGAAATTCTAGAGACAGTCAGACATTTTAGGGTGTATTTCAAATACTTGCTTTTCTTAGACATCTTTCTCAACTTACAGACTTGAGAGAAATTCTTTATATGCTCACTTTGTCAGTTCTTGCCAAAATGTGCAAACAAAACTTATTTCATTGCTTAATCAAATTTGTTAGCTACAAGATGGCTCACATCTAAGTGTACTAGAGTATATTTTAACATTTATATATTATAACATTATATTAAAGAAGACAATCTTCCTAAACAGCTGTTATGCATAATCTTTACACAGTCTGACTGCACCTGTTTCTCAAAGAAGAAATTCAATATAGTCAATGTACTGCTCTGAAGGGCTTTGAACTCACAAGCAACTGTAAGACCCATGCACAAGATAAACGTGAAAAAATCACACACTACTTCCCAGAACAATATCCTGTAATGTGTTCTGAAAATTCCAGATTTTATACATACAGTTGCAATATAGACTTGCGAACTTGTATATTTGAAAATTAAAAGTATAACACCAATCTGACACAAAAATGACAGCTTTCTGCTGTGTTGGTTTCATATTTATGTTCTTTTTGAAGGTCTGCTAAACTAATTAAAATCAGAACTAAATATAATCACTGACCCTCTGCAATCATTCCAGAGAAGAATTAAAGGTTACATACAAAGGACTAAAAGATGACCTCTGCCAGTCTTAGTCTACGTGTAAGAGAAAAAAGGGACTTGTAAACAGTCACAAACTCAGTCTTTGGAGGTCTTCTATGCTGCCAGTCCCATATGGATTAGGGCACACCTTATTGCTTGAGGAAGAAGCTTTTCTCCCCTCTCTTACCTCATTAGCTCTCAGGGACAACTAGGCAGTATCTCACCTTCAGACAATAATTCTCTTTAGTTCCAAATCAGCACCATTGCCAACCACCTCTTGCAATTTATTTGAAGCTTTGCCATGACTTCACCCCTCCTGATAGCAGAATTCTCTTTCAGTATGAAATAAACCTATAATTGAACTAGTTTCATGTGTTACACAAAGTCATTCTGACTAGTTGAAAGATGGATATAGGCAGGTGACAAAATTTACCCCAATAAATGCCTTAGCCATGTCCTTGAGACCCACTGGACAGAAAGACTAAGCTAACTATGTGTTGGGATAGGAAAAATCTCTTGCCAGCTGCAAGGGGTTTAAGTTTACAGGATGGTCAGTCTCCTGAAAGCCCAACCAGAGTGATTGTAAAATGTCTTTTGAAATGAGCTCCCGCCAATGCTGAAGGTTGTAATTTTTTTTTTCCATAGAAATTTTTAACTTTCTGTCAAAAAAAAAAAAAAAACCAACAAAAATGCAGCAAGTGAATATGAACACATAAATTAAAATGCTGGGTGTCAACCCTTTATTTGAGTTGCACCTCATCAGTACTGGTACAGACTAGTATACTATAATCCTGTTAATGCTGAACCTTTCCTTACAGGTTCCTTACAGGGCTTACAAGAAATAAGGAGCTTCTGGCTTTCCAAAGACTCACTAAGAATCAGAGATTCAGGGCATAGGCAGTTTTACCTCACCCAGTGCATGAAATTTCTGAAAAACACTACTTTTAAGAGAATGAAGTGTGTTATATCAAAAAAATTCTAATCACGCATATTTCAGCATGACTGTTTATTCCATTAAATCCCACTGCCTGACATACTCAAATTCGATCTTTTTTCTTCAGAAAGATGACTGTGTCAACCACAGGTGGTGAGTTTGCATATGAGGCATCTATCTAATGTAAGAAACTTACAGAGAGGTATTTGCACAGCCACCTTCTAACATCTTTGCATACACTTGCAGACAGGTGCTTGGAAACGTGAGCATTCAAATTTATCTGCCTGCCCTGGCTAGAAAAACATGCAGGTCTAGATTCTGTTGAAAGTATGACTTAAGCATGCCATGCCATGCTTATATCTTCAAAATGTACTTTTCTCTCTCTATTTTGAATTGTGAGCCGGTTTCCCATAAAAAAACTGGTTAAAAAAACAAACTCAACAGGATAAACAGGAAAATGAATACTCTGCCCTCACACTTTCCCTCTAACCTCTTCACCCACTTCTGCTTCAACCTAGGACAGACATTGCATTTCACACAGGTGGAATTTGTTCTTTGCCTTATGCTAGCTATTTAGCTCTTTAACAAAGAAGTACTAGTGCAGAATCACAAAGAGATTATGTATACCTTAGTACAGATGTTAACATGACAAGAATTAGTGAAATAATTTGATGCAGATAAATATTTAAGCATCAAGTGCAGGTATTTTGCTATAAAGAAATGGTATAACATTGCATATATTCTTTAATAACTGCCTATATTTTTTTTATACTTGGTTTGATTTGCAGTATGGTTCAGACTGTTTTTTTGTTTGTTTTCATGGCATGTACTTGTGCTGTCTTTGAACACAGGCCAAAGGTACAGTCCCAGCAGAAAAACCTGAAGAAAACACCAGCTACTTGAGGTAACAACACATTACTCATTGACTGAGAGAGATAACATGGGGGTCAGAATGTCATTTGAAAGAATTCTTTCAAGGGATTAAGAAATGGATTGGTAAATTATGGCTGTGCAAGATTCTGCTGTGACAAAATCATTCTGTGTAGTTTTATCACAGTAGCATTAAACTAAGTAATTCGATATATAAGTATTTGAAACAGAACTGCAGGAGTTGACTAAAGGTACTAAAGGAGAGGGAGCAGTGCCAGGAGAGCACCAATGATTTCTTAACATGTCTGCAGCGTTAGTGGTTCATAACAAACTATCCTAAATATGTGTCTGACAGATGCAGAATCTCTCTGTATCTTTCCCATTACATAATCACTATTTTCCTCATACACCATTCCTCAGCTAAAACCTGCAATACAGTGAAATGTGAAAATACTGGAGAAGTCATTCTGAGTTTTTAAATTATACGTTCACAGAAATAAAGACCTTTTCCAGTGAAAGATTTCTAGAGAATTTGGATTTGCCATATACCCAGAAATAACTGCGAAACAAGGCCATATGTATTCCTACAGCTGTACTTTCAGTTTTAAGTCTTGCTGATAGAGAAAATACAAATGCTAAGAGGGTTCATTTGATTATGCAGAAGTCAATTTGAAGTAAACAATTTATGGAACATATCCAACAAGCTGCAATCCATTTGTGGAAAATATAAGGCATAGAGAAGGGAGGGGCACAGCTGCTATGTTACACAGCCACTGACTTTGCTTGACAGGGATTTTGTTTAACATCACTGGCTGAATAAAACCTGTCACCCTGGTATATCTGACTGCTGTCACCACAAAAGGTAAAGGAATCAGAATGTCAAAGCATCTGTTCTCTAACAGCTTTATATTGCTAAACTTATCAATATTAACTAATTAATTCTTGAGGCATTGACACTGGGACGAAACACCAATGCCTGTAATCCAAACATCTCCACAACTGCTCCTCTGAATATAACACACATCTAAATCAAGATAAAAATTCAGATTCCCTAATTGTATTAATTTTATCATTCTCTTAAAAATTACTAAAAATATCCTTTTAAACCTGGGAGCTGCACCTCAAATCTGTGAACAAGCAAACCAGTGAATTAGGCTCTGAAAATGTCTTTATGAACAATGTACTAACAACTGTTCTGCCATAATGCTGCTCTGTGCCTACCACACATTATTTACTCTGAAACTCTCCATGTCCTTCCAGATTTGCCCTAATACCTGTTGCCAGCTATAGAGCTCCTGGTATAGGATCTAGGTGTGAAAACTTGCTTTCTTCCCTAATCCCGCCATGCACCAAGCTGCCTCACTCTGAGATCTGTCTGTGGCTATTTATGAGAATATTTTAAACTTCGATCAACTTGTACCAGTCCTGGCAGTATTGTCATACTACCAAAGATCAACAGCATGCTCCTGAATCAGACATCTAGTGCAAGGAACCCAGCTGCCTTGATAAACCTTTTTGGACCAGCAGACAAACATGCAGACTGGAGCAGCTGGCTCTGTGGGATTAGTTACACTAGTGTAAAGAAGAATAAATACTATGATTTTAGAGTGATAACTTGGGGGGCCATTTTGCACAGGGGTAAATTAAAACACTGCCACTAAGGCAGCAGGAAATCAGACTTGATTTCCCAAGTGGTGCTGCACCTTTATATAATAGATATCAGAGCATAAATGGCCAGTGGTCTTTTCAGGAAGGTAATCCTAAGGTTCTTTCAGGGGTTTCACTGCTGTAAACAAAGTGGTGAGACATCTTGAGCAAACATTTATAACATGCAGAGTTGTCACTCAATTATATGCTTGAGTTACACTACATATTGAGTGACACTAATTGCACTGAAACTGGAATATTACTAACACATAGCTTAGCTACAATTTTATTTCTGTACACAGTGTTGTTGAATAATTTCAGTGTGATTAAATGTTAAGTTGTCAAGGCATGGATTTCCTAAAAGAGCTGCATCCAATACAGTAGAGGCCAAAATCATGGAGAAGTATGTCTCATTGTGGAGGTAGGCCTACTACTCATTATCTCTTAGTGCAAGATTGCAATTCACTTGTGTAGATGCCCTGAATCTGGCACTCTCTCATTTCCCAGTGTATTTCAGGGTTTTGTGGAAAACAAGCACAATATGGGAAGGCTCTCTGGTGGGGTCTTCATTGCTAAAACACAAAAGTGGGTTGCAGGAAATGCTTTTTCATTTTTTCTTCTTGCACAACAAAAAGCTAATTGAAAGACAATAGGAAAGAGCACTGAAACAAAAGAGAGAAACACAGTAACCCTGAATGAGAGGAAAAATGGAGAGAAAGAAAGATGATCATGAAGTTAAAGAGAGATCTTGGGAATCTGCAGAAGGAAGAGCAAAGGACACCATGGGCGAGTGAAAGAAGGACCAAGAACAGAATAACAAGGATGGCAGAGAAATAAACAAGAAATAAAAGGCAGCTGGTTGGAGAAGGTAGGCAAGAAACAAAGGCCCTGAAGCAGTGAAGGTGTTTAAAAAAGTCTTGCTGGAGGAATATGTAAAGCTCCCAGCTTTGTTATCAGCAATCATGTTTCTAGCTGGAAGACATCCATGAAAATTTCTGACTGTGTTTGTTAGAAAAGGAAAAGTAGTTTGTATGCAAGTGTTCAACCTGTCTGAAGAAGAAGGAATCGGGATGATCACCCTAACTTACACATCAGAAGCAGAGCTCCAGAGGCTGGAACTTCATTTGAATTACCTGGACAGAGCTGAAACTTTTCCTCAGAAATGAATCAAAGGACTTAGTTTGCCATTTTGCTGTCATATAAATCTCAGAATTATCAGGTTAACCTTGGTGTCAATCAGAAATTTACTTCCCTTAACAAATTACCAATCATTCCAAAACACCTCTGGAGTATATACAGGTATATCTATATCTAGATATAAAAGATAAAATAGTGGCTAATCTGCAATAAAATAATTGTAAATGGAAAATAAAGAGACAGTCTATAAGCAAGAAGTAGTAGCAGATCAAGGAAATATTTATTTAAAAAAACCCAAAACCAAACAGGCATAAAGCCACCTGCCAAAAATCTTCCATCTCCATGCTCTAACTCTTAAAAGATAAGGTGAACAAGTGCATGTGCCTGTGTGCTTTTAGGGGCAGATAAAAGGAGTATTACAGCAAAGCCTTTATATGAAGAAGTATATTAATAAAAATATGTATGATATTCTCAAATTCCTCCTTTTAAAAAAGTTCAGAAAACCACTCCTTTTAGCTCTTGGCTCTTCAAGACTTTTCAGCACTCATTAAAATGCACTTTTGAAATGAAATGGCTGATCAAAAAGCATGTTTTCTCTTCCCAGAATGAAATATGTTTGCCTGGCTTTTGAACTCACCTTTCAGAAGTATTAAAAAAGTTATTACCAATCTTTTGGACAGTACATCTGAAAAAAATCTGATAAATAGTTAGCTTTAAATCTTCTGAGATTACTTTAATAAACTAGGTCTGTTATATTCGAGTTTTAGAATACTGAGCATAGAAAAGGCACCAAAGATTTTCAGCAAAAATTGAGGGGATATATTTGTTCAAACAAGCTTGTGTTGCTCTTAGTGTCTCTTTCCTTTTCAAATGCACAATATATACAAAAATAACAGACAGAGCTCAAATATGAAGCAGTAGAATTTGGGGTGGTTTATTTGTATTATTTGAGGGGAATGATTTTGGCTCTTTTTTCTTTTTTAATAACTAGCCATGAACATAAAGGGAGACTGAGTTCTTTTGATGGAAAAATCTTAGATAAAGTGGGAAGCTAGAACTAGTAGTTATACTCTGCCTTCTCCTGGGACAAACAACAATTTATATTCTTCCATTGTCTTAAGAAGTCAGCAAATAAAGCAAAATAACAATTCTATCATATCACTTTTCCAGAAATTGACTAGAGCCATAGTTGATTTAATACCTCTGAAAAACAAGAATTCAGGAACATGCATATTTTAAGAGCATCTGATACTGGCTTTCTATGGGCCAACATTATTTACCAGTTCTGTCAAGGTGCTATTATATTGCCTGTAAACATCAATATAAACCTATTTTGTTGAGCACACAATTCAGCTTCAGGAAAATCTACTGTGAAATGATGGTTCCCTTGATTAATATTAGCTCTAGTGTAAGTTGCAGTCTAGCAAAAATAATCATGAATTACCATCCTCCACAGAACTGGTAGTTAGGGGCAAGAGCAATGCATTGTAAACAGCAATACATTAATAATGCTCTCAAAACTGCTGTAGCAGTAACAGTAGGAGATTTTATACTCCTTACCCACATTATAGCCTCACTTCTCTTAGCAGAAATTGTCATGTGAAAAAAAAAAAAAAGATATGCTAAAACCAGAAGCCTAGTAAGTAACTCTGCATTCATCAAAACCAGTATTATTTACTGGTAGTAAAACAAGGTGCTTGTCTGAAATATTTCTACAAAAAGAAACATTCAGACTTGAAAAAAGACTCACATCTACCATATATTTTCCATACAAAATATGTAAATCTAATACAAGTCCTTTAGTGTTGCTTTATTATGGAGGCCTGATATCAAAAGATATCATCCTGTTGCATCTCTTGGATAGAATTTCTCTGTGACTAATCTAATAAACCATTTGCATAAGTCAACCAACCTAATTTCCCCCAAATCCATATTTGGAGCTCTCAGAAACTGAAGATTCAGAAATATTCAGATTATTTACTTGCAAATATCACTCACATTACTGAAATTTCTTGCCTAGTTTCATTTGTTCTTAAACACTCAAAACCCATCCATGTAAATATAGGCACATTACAACTACCTACCTTATTTCAGAAAAAAATTTCTTTTCTCTTAAGTGAAATCTTGGTATGCTACATCCTTCAAACTACTCTGAGCTCACAAGTAACAAATAGTACTGAATAGTCCATATTCCCAGACAGGAATGTAAGACATAGGATTGATGCTCCCTCATGTTAAAGATTGTTTTATATGTGATGAGGAGATAGGCTGCACTGAAAGGCCAATAGAACTTTCTTTGTCAGTGTCAGCCCCATCTGCTGTCTGTCTTAAAGCTGGGCTGGATCAGGTCAGTCCTTGTGAGCACCACAGGTCTGCCAGAGCTCACTTTAGGAGAATATGCCTGGAGTCAGCCCTAGGAGACCGGTTCAAGCACAGCTCCTTCCATCTGCACCCTGCTATTATTGAAATAGGGCTTCATCGAAAACTGATCTTAGTAAATTTTCTCTAACTATTTAGTAAACCCAGTAGACTTGAAAAGTGATCATATTCTCTAATTGCCAAACAACCTCAAAGGGTCCTTTACACAGTACATTAGAACATTGAGAAAGTCACACTTGAGAAAGTCTCACACATTGAGAAAGTCACTACTATTTGTTTTCAGTGAAGCCATGCAAAGTATAACTAAAAAGCTAAATGGCAGACAAAACTAAATGCCACCTGCACTACTGCTGCCATGACTATGTGAGCTCAAGATGTTATTTAGTAACTACATCTCCTCTTTTTTCCTCTCACTAAAATGTATACATGAATTTGAAATACAGAATAAAGTATCAAGAGCTTCCAGCCTAGATATTTTTGGATACAAATGGTTTTTCTAAACAGATTGCTTCTTCTTTACTATGGATATGAAAGCATGTTCCAGATAAAGTATCTTATGGAAAACCAAATTGAGCCAGTTGAGAGTTTAATTTGACATTATTTGACAGGTCATTTAATTTTATTTACTTAATTTATCAGCTCAAAAGAAACAATGACAGGAAAAGCCATATTGGGAATTATCAAGCAAATAAAATTACACTTGAATTAACAAGCTGAAATTAGCTAGGTTGTTATGCAGCTAGTCACCCTTGATGAAATCAGCTTATACTAACTTCTCAGTCTCCAAACCATTAGCACCACTACAATTCTACATACTTGGAATTTGCTGGATCCTGTGCACGACCACAAATGCATCTGAAAGTCCCACTTTCACTGGGTGGTTGGTTGAACTTATCTGTGTCACAGCGACAGGAATCTAAAAGACAAAACAGGAAGATATTATTGAAATATTGAATTAGAGAAAAAGACTAAAAATAAAAAGCACTGCCAAAATGAACATTTAACCAGTGTTACTTAAAAGTCCTAAACAAATATTTTATACAACATAGCACAATAGAACCACAAATTATTTGAAGAGAGAAATTACTGGTTTTACTTTGTATTTTATCTCAATTTTCTTTGCATTGTTTTCACATGAACCCTTAGAGGCAGAAAAATTGTCAGTGACAAAGCATAAAAGGGTAGGAATTTCCAGTAATTTATTTCCTTCAACTGAAGAAAAAGTGGGATGATGTGCTAGTACACTCAGGATGAGGAGGCAATACCTCCTGTCTACTGTTGAACACAAAAACTGTGAAAGTTCAGCTTGGGATAAAAATTTTAAACTTATGACTTAGTTAACTTGCACTGAAAAATGTGTGAATTGTTATCTGTAAAGGGCTCTAACAGAATGATAATAATATTCACTATGTTCTTGAATAGCAGGAAAAGTGTTGTGGCAAACATGGAAAATTCCAGATGCTCAATTGCCAATATCTAGAGGAAGAAATAAAAATATGTAGAAAGTCATAGACCATTCCAGACTGGTACCTTAGGAGTAGAATAAGCCACAGCTTTCTATGAGCTTCCTATGAGCAATTTCTGACAGTTGCTGCTTTCATATATTTTATGTTTGGCTATCTTACTTTTCAAAGCCGCCCTTCAGGTAGGCAGAAATTTCTAGGCTGAAGACAGATGGAACTAGATCAAATGTAAGAAACTGAGATACAAGGTATTAGTTTTACTAACTCAATAGCTTGCTCTGGCTTTACTTGTGTAAAAATACAAAAATTATATAGTTGGTCAGTATTTTTCACATAGCAGAAAAGGTTTTCACCAGCATAAAAAGCCGGTTATTTATGTAGTGACTGAGGATTCAGTTCTGTCTATGTGACAATTAGTAGGATGATTTCTGGCATTTGAGTTAAGCATCAAGTTCTCCTTGTCCCCAAAATACCTTTTAGTTTTGCTTTTTCCCAATTACACTGGTAAGTAAATTCTGGTGAATGAAACATTGTAATAAATTGCCATTCCTTTTACTTAATTTAGTGACTGTTTTTTTGGGGGTTCTTCTGGTGTGGTTTAAAAAAGGCTTGTGGCATGTTGTCAAAACGAGAGGAAAAATAAAACTGGCTTGGAAATACTGCTAGCAATATATCAGCTTAAATTTGGCTTCTATCACTGAGCTCAGATGCAGTTATTGGATAACATGACAGAAGAAGGCCAAAAGCCATATTTTCAAATTCTTCTAAATAAAATACTCACTAAGTTCAGAACTAAGTCTATAAATTTTCTGCAGCATGAAAGCTTAAACAAAATAAGGGAATTATTCATAGTCTCAGAACACTGGAAAGAAAAGCTTACATTAACTATCAAAGAAACTGTCTTAAATGATTTTGAGGAGGATACTCTAGACAACCTATTGAAAGTTAAGTTAGAAAACCACTGATGAGGAGAATGCAATGACTTTCTCTTCAAAGTTAGAGAGGAAGCACAGCAGTTGAAGAAAGGAGTGTATTTGAAGAGTGTATTTGGAATTGGCATTAGTAGCTGTGTGACAAAAGATTTTGGCAAAATTGTCATCTTAATGCATAAATTGTGTCTGATGCATAAAAAGGATTATACTCATTTGTGTCATGTGAATGTAAATCAGGAGAAGTTGCACTCTGGTCTTCTTGAATAAGACTCTTTTCTTTCTTTTTATTCTAGTGCCTTTTCACATGTTTATCGTGAATTTTTGAATTACTGAACAATTTGCATTTTTCCCTCAAAAATTATGAAAAAAGCAAGCTATTTAATTTTTTGTTTGGTTTGGTTTTGTTTTGCTTCTGGGAAGGAGTGATGAGTACTAATTCCACAAGCGAGCGGTCTGGGTATTTTATTTTATTTTTTAAAAATAAATTTATTTTCATTACAACCTGGTTCAGGCCTTGAAAATTAATAAAATGATGAATGACTCAGTGATATGTGGTACTAAAGCAGGATGCAGTAGCCAAGTTGAACAGAAAATATACAGAAAAACTTCAAGAGAAATTAGCAAACTTTGAAGCAGAAGTAACAATGGATTTTGCCAAAATCCCTGCAGGTATCAATACTCCAGTGCTGGGCATTCGACTGAGAGCAAGGAACTTTCATCATCTTTTCTAAAACAAATAAGAAAGTAGTAGGGTCCAGTCTAACAGAAGCAGCAGCCAACAGCTTGGATACATGTTTTAGAAACAAGGCTAGAAGCAAGAGCTTCTGTAAGATCAAAAAATAAAAATTAAATTAGTATAGTCAGCTCTTCAAACTGAAGGGCAGCCTGTGTGAAACAATCATACAGTCAGAAATGCAGTCAAAGTAGAAGGTAATCCACTACCCAGGAACACTCTTATTCTCCTGAAAAACTACAGTGTCATTGTACTTGTATTTACAAAAACTTTTATTAATTTTAAGGTGTGGAAAAAGAAATTGGTAATGTGTGTACTGAGTGCCATATTACAGGTGGAATCTTTTGCATGAGATGTCAAGATAAAATGAGCTTTTACCATATGCTATCTGATTAGGAAACATTCCCTTTTGACAGAAAGCTTGTAGTAAATATTACAGTAACTTATGGAATATTACAGCAAAACATAGACAGCAGAGACATGCTGTTCTGGATTTCTCACCTGAATGGCAAGATATGTCATAAAAGGCTGACATGTTAAATAGCTGAGCAGAGAGCTAGGAACCTGCAAGTGATTGCTAATGGTTGGCAAGGATTTTACAGCATTACCTTCATAGAATGGCTTTTAGCTAGAGTAATTCTAAACAATCTGTAAGCTCTACCACAGAAAATGTGATCTTTTGTGTTGTACAAGTCACCAGTTTATGAATAAACTTCCCACACTACCAATGAGGCCATTAATGTCTATATTTTGGATTATATACTTCAACAGTAAGGAGAAGGGTATTTAGAATTTATGCTGAATTCTGTGTATCATTGGGATCTGTAATCTAGAGAGTATTTTTCATCAAACTTCTCAAATTTTCTCAAATTCTTTTCAATTGTGAGGTCATATCAGAATCTTATACTTCAAAAAAGGATAAAATCATGGCCTCTAAACTAATTCTGAAGGAGGTGGTAAGCATGTTGCAACTACTGCCCCACTTCTGAGTCAAAGATAAGAGCCAAAGTATGTTGCAAAATAATAATTAGGAACACAATAATAGTATTTACACAGGGTTTTCATTGCCAGTTTCCTAAGTAGTAATTAATTAGACCACAGGCTAAATCACATGAAAATCAACAGTTTCAATTTGTGTAAACTGACCACCTCAAAAAGCAAAAATCATTTCCATTTTGTATTTTTGATAATAAAAGAGGCGAAAAATGCGAAGCATGTATAATGCAAGCAGAATACCCTTTCACATTATGTGATTTTTTTAAAAAATTGTGGGTTTTTTTGTGGTTTTGCATTTTGTTGGTTTTTTTTTTTTGGTTATTGTCTTTTGGATATTTTTTTTTAGGTTTTTTTTTTTTTAGTTTTCAGGAAACAGTAGCAAGGTTTGAATTCTTCTTACTGAAAACAGAGTATTTTCTTTAATGCCTAGCAGCAGCATCAATTTTATTTAAGTGCTAGCACTTTATTTTCATTCAATTCTGTCTCCTTCACAGAACAGAAATTCATTCTACTACAAGCCTCTTTTAGAATTATTTTCCAAACTCATGTATTGGACAATTTTGAGCAAATATTTTAACTTTAATAACGGTTTCTGGATGACTACATAAATAGAGAGTCATTACTGTTCAAATGAACAAAGAGAACCTTCTCTAATGATATTAAGAAAAATATCCTAAACAATTAGCAAGATCTATGGAACCATTGCCTAATTTGTTCTGTATTAATCATGGATAAAAAAAGAAATGAAATATTACATTAAGGAACATTAGCTCTAAGCATTAATGGGAAAAAACTATATAGAATAGTTATTTTTTTAATAAGAAGTTAAACTCTTGAGAATTGAACCTTGGTGAAATTTAGAACATAAAAAATGAGTGTTCACTACTAATACATAAAAAGTATGCCCTTGCTAAAATTCTTCTTTATTCCTGTGTTCTGCTGGCTTGTTTGCACTGTAATGCATTTCATATGTAGTAAAGGTACACCAGTAAAATTTTCATGCCAGCTGACGTTTCCTGCCATATCGACCATTTGCCAGAATACTAAGAGTTGATGTAGAGCAAAGTGATATTTAAAATGGAAGGTGCATGCAACATAAACCAAGTAAATTGCTAAAGAAATAAACATTTTACTTGCTATAGGACCTTGTTATATTTCAAATTCTTTTCACATTTTGAAAACTTGACCATACAGCTCCTTCTCCTAACAATTAACTCTTCTGAAAGATATTCGGCTGTCTCTACATTTGTCTTTTCTGATGGTTCTGCTCCTTTTCTAACTTAAAAAAAAAAATTGGAAAAAAAGTGCAAATTTCAGGTTACTTTCTATTGGGGAAATCAAGAGAATGCAGAAGATTGGGCAGAGCGACTCCTTTGGTATTCAGCAAACCTTCTTGGATTCTGTCTTGGTGGTCAGCACCAGATTTATGAGACAGCAAACCTAATTTGGGAGCAGGAAGAAAGTGACAAAAGGCTCTCAAATTGTTTGAATAAATACGAAATAAAAGGTAAAATTCACCTAAAGTGCATTAGACATAAAACACCCTAGTTGTATCTGCTTTAAATGTATAATCACAGTTATTTTAAAGGTAGACTCTTTAGATAAATGCCTGGTGTAACCAATATATAGCCCCTGTGGGATGCTTGATGTTTGCTGTATTTCTTACATGGGGCTCCAGCTTGGGGACTTTCAAGGACAATACCATGAAGACCTCTCAGATTTGCCATATATCGCTGTCATTTTTGATGAACTGTGATGCTAAAGTAAAACGGCATCAAAAAGAGAGTAGAAATCTTGTGCAACTTTTAGTCATGCTAGTGAGCACTCACACAAGTAATCTCACTGGAGTTCATAGGGCACCTGACAACATGAGTCAGCAGCAAGAGAAACGGCTTCAGATGGAAGGACTTCCTCAGAAAGAAATGGATTCAGCACTAGAAAGTAAATAAATTCCTAACAAGTCTTATAAACACTAGGACCAAGTTTAAAATGATAAGTGACATGTTTGTTCTTTTCAGACAACTTGTGTCTGATCAGTGATTAGCAATCTTATTTAATTTTCCTTATTTAAGTGAAAAACTAAGATAGTGGTAATGGAGTAAAGGCTGCAAATAAATACTGTAGTTGTCAAAATCTGTAGTCTGGAAATCTCAGACTCAAAACCATTCCCTGAGTAATTCTGATGGAATATAATAGTTGTAACTTTCTAAAATATTTAGAAAAATATTTTGTCAAAAGATTTACAGATCATTAATACATTACTTTTACCACATTAAAAAATCTCTTTCCTTAGTTATATCAATAGCTTTAAAGTAATGTTTGGAAATTCCATTCCGGACAGGAATAAGTCATGAGAGGGGATGAGTTCAAAGATTCACCAGTAGTAAAAAGCATTTTATTCCATTTGCAAATTCCAGTTTTCTGTCTCAAGATTAATGAAAAGAACATCAATAACTCCTACCCATAAAAGCAATGTGGTTTTGGAGGAAGCTTCCAGTAGTCTAATGAGAGCAAGCAGCCTGTGCATTGTAGCTCAGAAATTGTTCATCCATGGATTAGATATCATAATTCCCTGGAATTCTAGGAACTAGTGGTAAAGGAGTGGCCCATTTACTCCTCTTTTCCTAAATGAATAATGTTTTCAACTACCTGACACTCTACATCTTCACTTTCCTTTCAATTTAGAGCAGCAATTTCTATCACCCATATTAGATCAAATTTGCACAGAGCTAGATAGTAACAGGGAGTGCAGCTCATCTCATAACCAGGAATAGAAGTCTCCTGAAAATGTCACCATTTTAATGTCAGAATGCATATATAGTTCTTGACAAATTTATTTTAAAACTAGTATCTGTCTCCACCTCTCTAGGTCTTGAAGGCAGGAAATTTTCTGCAGTCTTTAGAAGTTTTTGCTTTTCTTTAAAAAGTTTTCAACAACAGAAGCTAACCAAAGCTTTTAGTTCATACTCTTTTGATCATGTACAATTGAGCTCCGTTGTCCTAAGCAGAATAAAGCTTACATGAAGTTGGATTCAAAATGCAGATAAATTGCATTTTCATAGATGAAGACCATAACCTGCATGTAACATTCAGAAAAAAACCAAAGCAGACCTTGCATCAGCATGTTTTTTATAAGAAAAGGAAAGCCATGTACATGGGCATACCAGAAGTTTCTTGTTTCTACAACACTGATCCAGTAAGAACATCTTGCAGCAGTCCTTTTCAAGTTGCAAAGACATCTATCTTAAGTGAAGGTATAACTGCTTCTAGTAGAAAAACCTAGATCCTGTCTAGCTTGTTAGTGAATGGCAGAGGAATGTTATCATTTCAGCTTCATTAAAGGTGCATAGCTAGAAGACAGGCATAAAAAATTAGCCTGAAGGCTCACAAGAGTTTTATAGCAGAGAGAAGAGAAAAGAGATTTCTCCAAGTCAGGACAATTGGTTTTAGCACTCATTAGAGTTTCTTACCATAAGGAGGATAACTGAGAGTTGCATTTTGAAAAGAAAGTCACAGTGTACATACCAAATAGATTAAAATAAAACAAAACAGAACAGAAAACCCAAACCAAGCAAAACCAAAAAACAAACAAAAAGGAAGACATCCTTTTGCCACCAGAGATTTTAAGCTTGTCTACTTTCTGATTCTTACTTGCATGAATCAGAGAATCATAGAATACCAGACTGAAAGGGGACCTCAAGGATTACCTGCCCCAACCTTTCTTGGCAAAAACCCTGAAATTCAAATAGGCTATAGCTGAATTCAAACAGCCTATAGCTTCTAGAGCTCTAGCAGCTTTAGAAAAAAAAAAAATCACGCAAAGCAACAATGGGAATTCTGAAACACTTGGAGAATGCACAAGAGGCCATTTAAGACAACATATTGGTGCTATGAAGGCAAACCAAATGGCCTCAATCTAAGCAATTTTATCACTAAACAGATGGAAAACCTCAGAGCTAGCAATACAAACCAGTTATTTCTTGTTTCAAATATATGAACTTTGAAATATGTGAGTTGCCAAAAAGTACAACTACAGGAAATACGTGACCTTTTAACAATAACCATTGATTCCAGAGTATTTTGAAATGGGTCAAGATTGGGTAAACTAATTGAAAAAATTAGATCCTATCTTTCAAAACCCGTGGGGAATCTACTAAAAGCCTAGGAATTTACCGAACATTTAACACTCACAAACATCCAAAAAAGCCCAGTTGAAACCCAGTTGAAATGTGTCATGTTGATGTTTTTAAAGTAAATTATATAAACATAATTTTAACAATAATGTGTAATTTTCATCAAAATAGTGATCATGTAAGCAGAATAATGAAATGATCTTATATAACTGGTATTTCAAAAATCTTCCCTCCCCACCAAAAATGTAGGGAAATTCCTGACATGTATAAAGTAATTTGTCCACTTAAATGGCAATTCTCAGACCCAACTTACTTCTTTGTAGCCGAAAATGATACGCCCATCATTGAGAAGGGTGGCCTGAAAAGTGAAACTGCCCAGGTTGTAATTATCCTGCAGATGTACATGATCCCACTGGACAACTAGTGCTGTGCCTGTGAACCCCAGAGTGGGGGTAGAGAGGCAAGAGGAAGAAAAAAATGTGAGAAATACATTAACTGACTGTAGGAAAAGTACTTCACTGCAGTTACTTGAAACAAAAACAGTGATTTGTCTCTTTCTAGCAACTTTCAGCGCCACACCTTGAAATGCCAAAGATATTACAAACACAAGCTGAAACTGAAATTCTCTGAAATGCAGACACCACAATGCCACACAAGCACCTCAACTACTGCTAAAGCAAGAGCGGTCAAATATCTTCTTTGAAATTGCACAAGAAATAAACTAAAAGTTTATTTATAAGGTGTGCTGCCATTACAATTTCTCTGCAGTGGCATTCTTTACACTCTATACCTAAATCCTGATGGCTTTGAAATGTGAAGTGCTGACAGACTTGCCTGATTAGTAAAAGTTAGTATTTCAAGAATTCATATTCTTCCTTCCATTAACTATGCATTAATTAAATAACATTATTCTTTTTCTGCATGGTGCAAGCCCTTGCTGAGGTTCTGCAAATTGAGAAATCCTAGGTGTTGGCAATAAATAAACGTAGTTTAAATCAAACTCACTGAGAAGTCATAGATGGTGTAAATATTGAGTCTGGTATGCAGAGACTCAAATGCAAGAACCTTGTTAATATTCACAGGAGTTCACTGGCTGAAGACGCACTTACCACACTGAAAATATTTCTCAAGCAACTTGCACACCCTGTGAGCATATTTTACAGATGTTGAGACACTTATCACCCAAACTGTGTTTACTGAAAATAACATTTTCATCTTTACATGCCTTGCTCAAAAACTTCTCTTTTTGGCACTAATGGAAGTTATGTGCTTTCATTCAGACTTTAATTTCCTTTCTTTGTAGAATATTCATGATGGGTCAGTACATATTCAGCTCAATATACTTTTGATAGGTCCTTGAAAAATCTTTTGTTACAGAGCTGTGCTGCAACTGTCAAGAACACACCTTGAGAGGTGTTGTCATGAAATTATGAGCATGCAAATTTTCGGTCCACACTGCACCAAGTCCAACATGTTATTGTCCCTTGTATTTTTCTGTATAGTAGATACTCATTAATTGTGCACACAGTACATTCTTTCCTTCGTGACCACATTAGTTAACTATTTTCTGAATATTTATTTGATTGCATTAAATTTTGTTTTAAATGGAAATTGGCTTCTAAAGTTATTAGAGCAAAAATAGCTAGAATTCGTTCTAGTCAGTCACTGAGTACTTCAGATCTATGTGCACCTCAGAACCCCAAGCTAAAACAGAAATCAGTTGCCACCTAAACTGTCATTTCATTTCAAAGGCTTTTATGTAGATTTGTGTGTCCCTAAGCTCCTTGCAGTTAGCTACATCAGTGAGACTTTGATGGATCTCCACACACATCTGTCCCTACACTACAGATGCTGCTTTATGGCAGAGCACTTATTCATGTGGACAAAGCACACATGAGTAAGAAATAAGGTGCTGAAGATACAATCTGCTCAGTTCCTTTTTTACTTGTGTTAAAATAGAAAATTCTTTGTCCTAAAGCCTATGGAGCTCAAATGATGATGCATTACACATGAAGAAGAATTCAAAATCTCAAAGAAGAGTTCAACCTTGTAATGAAAGCCATGTGATAAAGCCTGGTACACCTGGTGTGAAGACTGGAAGTCAGGACTATAATGAAAATCAGCAACTTTTCCAGAATCCTCATATTCTTTAAATAAAGATGACAAATCTCTGGCCAAAATTTTAAATCATTTAAAATGTGAAAATGATATGTTTTTCTGTTTCAAAATTCTTCATGGAAGGAGTAGGGTTTTCTCATGTAAGCATTTTATTGGATTTTTAACAAACATTGCAATGACTAGATTGTAAGGAAAGGTTATGACTAAATATAAAAGATACAGAATATATTTTGATAACTGATGTAATTAATAAAAAATACTATTGGAAATATGAAATGTTTGTGAACCTGATAGCAATTTTTGCTTAAATTCACTATAAATAAGCATACATAAAATAGCATGGATATATCCAGGACAATTTAGAAGTCATGGATGTCATTATATTAATTCACAATACTAAACACTCTAAGTTTTAACTGTCAATGTAGCTGATCACTAAAGGCCTGAGGTAAAGCACCAGATGCCTTTTAAGCACATAGGGTCTGTTTCTAAAATATTGATTACAACTGACTTCAAGAGAGAAATATCCACACATTTAGGGCTTTGAAACTCCTCACAGAGTTTCAAGTACAACACTGCAGCTTGCCTTTTCCTCTTTCAATCTTTTTTACAAGGAACTGTTGAGAACTCATGGTGTAGATGAGTGTATTGGATTCCAATTCTGGGACTCCATGAACACTTACTCATTGACAGGTTTATTAACCTTATCCCTGCCCTGCTTCTGTGTATTCTTGCTATTGAACTCCACAAATGCTATTTTCATTTTAGGTAGTGGACAGATGGTATCCACTATAAATACTTTGAAGTAACACTTTGAATTTACGCTGTTATATAAGACAGATTTTCCCTTTTAAAACTGATAAAATGCATTGCTAGTGAGTTTATGTACTTCAACACCCAGATGACATCTGCTCAATTAAGAAAAGGCATTCATGATTCTTTACTGTGTTCTAAATTAATAATTGCTTATAGATGTCAAGTCACATGCTTTATACAGGCTCTAAATTAAAAAAAATTTAAAATCCTCAATGCTTCCTTCAGAAATAGTTATTTAGGAAAATAGGAAGAACCAAGAGATACAGACAAGAACTGCTACATACCATTATCAAAGTATCTGACTGTTGAATTTCTTGACACACTGGGGTCAAAATTTGCCATTAAGGGTGCAATATATTGAGTAGCTGTTAGCATTCGATGCACAACTTCTCCAGTATATATGAAACCTACAATAAAAAAAAGTTGAGACAATTTCAGTAAATTCTGAAAAGATTTTAATAGAATGGCAGGTTGAATTAGGCATTGCCAGAGCATTAAAGGGTCATCTGAGAGAAATTAATCCCAGCACAAATTTTATAGTGAATTAAATAAGAGCTAAAATTTCAGAAAAACATCTGTGATGGCTGCCAGAAAAACAAGATCCAAAATGAATAATGGAACAAATAGTTCAAGAAGGTTTTTTACTGAAATAAAAACAGTGAAAACTCAAGGAAGAATAACTCCAGTTAAGCGCAAAATGCAAGTAAGTGGCACTATGAAAATAAACCATTTACCACCAGGCATATTCCATAGTGCTTTCTTCCATACTTTCCAAAAGTCTGCAGTTTGTTTTGCTTATGCATTTTGTGACCTCTTTCAAAGTTAGTCTAACCCTTTTTCATATTTCTAGTGACCCAGAGTTAGGGACTATTTCAGACTAGAGGTGACAACCCTTTTTAAAAAAAAAAAGTCAGATGAAAAGTGGAACAGATAGGGCCTATTCAGGTTTATAAGGCAAGTAACATTTCTACAACATTCTCTGCTGTGTCAAGTCTCACTAGTCTGTCCTATTCATCCCTGAATTGCCAGTACTCCTCAGATCAATAGTGGGCTTCTTTCATCTGAAGTGCTCATCCAAAACCTTTTACTGGTTTGGAATTGGAGTCCTTCCTTTGAAAGAAGACCAGTCATCGACGGTGAATACAGTAATTCTGCAGGTTTTTTTCAAAGCAAACATCAGTTGTATTTTAGTGACAAGAGCCTCTCCTCTTTTAAACAATAAATGGTCTACAAATAAACCTTCGTTGTTAAGGTTTGCCAACTCCACTTCAACTGGCTAATGGAACTAATTATTTTAAGTGCCCCAGATGAAAACTTGACTTAAAAACTCCCATTGCCCTAGAATGAGTCTTTTTGTTACCCCTTGCCTTTAAGTTAATTTGAGCTAGAGGCAGATCTTCGATAATGATGTTTGCATATTACCTCTCCTCCTAGTGTTCACCAGATGGTGTCTTACGATGTTTTTGTTTTTTCTACTTCTATTGATTCAATGAAGTATTTTCCAACAGCAAACATCTCAACAACAAGAATAATATTAGAGCTGAAAATTTTCTAACATGAAAAATGTTATTAGAAAGACATATTGAAGAAATATAATTCTTTACTGGAAAATTATAGCATTATATTAATTACTAATTATGCTGGTTTATGTTTCCTTTTCCATTTTCAATTATATGGAAAGTCTCTCTTCTACAAAACTTCAAACTTCTCGCTGCCAAGGCCAAGAGTTCCTTTCTTCTTACATTTAGTATCATGGCAATACAGCATGTGATGAAGAAGCCTATAAATCTAACTCTAAAATAACGATTGTGAAATTCTAGAACCAAATATGAACCTGATCAAAACTGCTGTTATTGTACAGTATTAAAAACTATTAGTGTGCAACCTCACTTTCTTAACAATATCTCCATCCTAACCAGTGTGAGATGAGAAAGTACATTAACAGATTTGTTCAGTATGATATAGGAAATCTCTGAGTGCATGAAAAAATAAGTTTCTGGAGTGCTTTAGGCATCCTTCTACTCCTGTAGTCTCCTGAAATACACAGTTAAATGCTTGACAACTGCTCATGGAACTAGTTCTAGAAGTCATAAAATGCTATAAAGAGATAAACAAACAAGGTGGCTCTCTGGATTAATTCTCCTGCATGGCTGCTTATAGATAACATCTTGTTCTGTGAAGTCAGCTCTTGTGGTGGTGATAGGGGGACCTAATAAAAAGTCAGGTGTTGGGAAAATACAACAAAAGATTCAGTTGCAAAGATTTGGTATCTGACAAAGCGGTGACCTAAGAACTGAGATGTTTTTTCTTCATTTAAAACATATCTGTATATTCAAAAGAGTCAGCATTTTAATATTTGAGCACTCACTAATGACTAAATTAATTCTTACAATTCAACCTTTTTTTTTTTTTTTTTTTTTTTAGGGGGAAAAGGGGGAGAATGGGGGACAGATTCCTCCAATTGAATATCTAAACACCACTTTTTTCTTTTGGTAATTGATAGGGAGAGAGAAACACCAGTTTAGAAAGAGAATCTGCCCACACATATTTACAAGTCATTTAATCTGAACTTTTAGAATATATAAGTGTGGCTGATTTTATGCTATTACTTATTTTAGGATAGCCAACTACCTTGCCAAATTATAGTCCCTGAAAGGCATTTTCACTATTTCCTGCTTATTAGTGTTTGCTTCTAAAATGTCATTCACTTGATAAATAATCCTTTATGCTTATTTCGACATTTCTAGTAAGTATTATTACACAGAATTCTATTTCATACTATGTGCTGCTTATTGTCCCTGAGGACATCTGCAAACATATTTTAACACAGTTGTGGGTAGGTCTATAATCTTGAAACCATTCCTCAAAAATATTTTGAGGACAAACAAAATCTTTGAATCCATATTCGTACATTATAATTAGCCTTAACAGTTCAGTACTTCTTCATCCCTTGCACAATCATCCTACACTTATACAGTTTCTCCTCCATGCTTTCATCCCATTTACAGTATAAATGTCACCCTTATAACTAATAATGAGGCAGATACAATAGGAAAAGAAAGGACTCAGTTGTGCTGGAACACTTAACTAAGTAAATCAGCCCAAGTAATTAGTAACCACAAAACGTATTTTGAAGTATTTGCCGGATGTAGCTCTACTATAGACAGAAATGGGAAGCAGGAGGTGGAAGATAGCTGGGAAGCAGGCAGGCCTTGCATGAAGATCACTCTAATGAAAACTCCAGTCATGCATCGGAACAACTTGAAAAGGAACACAAAGTCGTTTCAAATCATCCCAGAGATTTATAAGATGAAGCCACCATTGACCATGGACATTTTATCATTGCAACTATGACTTAAAAAGAGCTGTAAAAGTAAAATTAGCTTATTCTGGAATGGAATTTCGCAGAAAATTGGCTTATGCTATCTGTGACCTAATTTTCTGACAATGCTTAATGCTTGTGGTTGATTCATTTAGTCAAGGAAGAATTTTTCAGACCTGCAGTTTCCTGAACCACTTAATCTCTCCTTTGTGGGAGGCACTGGTAGAGGTCTTTTCCAAAGCTCTCCACAAGCACTATACCTAGAAGCATAATATTCTCCTAAATACTGGAATGAAGACAAATAGGGAAAAGTGCTCAGCATTTTGCAAGTTTAATATGTACATATAAATTTAGCTAAAACTGAGGCTGAACTAATACTAAAACCACTTGTAAATCAAGAAGCATATACTTCTAGTTCTCACAGTGTACAAATTTACACTCACACAAACAAGCAAAAAAAATATATATTACCACTTAAGCATGAAAGCACAGTCCCACTTGATGTAGGACCCTGACTTGATTTAAAAATGCATTTTATGCCTGAATTTGCCCATTCCGAAATATGCTTATCTGTTGCATGCTAACATATCAAGTTTACAAAGACAATTTAATGTACAAGGTTACAATACACTGCACATCAGATTTCTGTGATTTCTTTTTTATATTCTTAGCTATGCACAAACTCAGTATCACTTAAAAAGTTTTTTGACAATGTTTGCCAACAGAATGACAAAACAGTTTCAAGGCAGCACAGGCAATGAGTCCTTTGAAATGTGTCTAAAGAGATGGTAGGATATATGATACACAGACAAAAGCAACAAAAAAAGAGAATGATCTGGGTTGATAACCATCTTCTAAAATGCCTAATAACAAACTTGTAAGAGAGAGACAAAACCTTGTCTCTCTCAGTGGTGGGTTGACTTGCCATCTGCCCCCAATCCACCGGGCTGCTCTCTCACAGCCCTTCCTCAACAGGATACGGGGACTAAATAAAATGAAAAAATGCATGTGTTCAGACATAAACAGGGAGAACACTTGCAAATTGCTGTCATGGGCAAGAAAGAACTGATCTGGGAAAAGCTAATTTAATTTGCTGTCAGATAAAATAAGTCTGCATAGGGAGAAAGACAGATTAAAACACCTTCCCTCCACCCCTCCCTTTTTCCCAGGCTTAGTTAGTGTCACTCCTTTATTCCCAACTCCTCTACCTCCTCCTTCCCACTGAGCAGTGTAGGGGGATGGGGAATGTGACTTGTGGTTAGTTCATAACACTTCATCTGTGTCAGTCCTTTTTTCTCTCATTTTTCCTAATCCACCATAGATCTTTCCCATGGTCTGCAGTCCTTTAGGATAAACCTGCTCCACTGTGAGAACTCCACAGCCCATGGTTCCTCCAGGACATTTCCACCTCTCCTCTGCAGTGGATATCTGCTTCAGTGTGGCTCTTTCATGATCAGTGAGGAAATACCTGCCGCAGCCTGGTCTCCTTTACAGATGCTTTTGTGCCTGGACAGCCTCCTCCCTCTTCTCTCCTTGGTGTTCACAGTGTTTCTTCTCATGCTTTTTGCCTCACTCCTGACACCGAAGTGAAACATTTTTTACCCTTTCTTAAATAAGCTCTGCTAGAGGTGCCACCAGGGCTCGGTGTCCCCTACAGTGGATCTGTCTCTGTCTGGTAAGGGCCAGCCCCCACCTCCTTCCACAGAGGCAGTCACTCTGCTACCTAAACACTACCACAATCCCTAACAGAACTTAACTTCCTATTTTGATTTTTTTAATATACACCATATTTTATTTTGTATATCAGCTATTTTACCTAATATGCAAAACCAAAATTATTTACCTGAATTACTGGAATTTCTTGTTTCTTTTTAAGAGTTTTTAAAAATTATTTATTTTAGTTTAGTTATTTTATAGTAGAAGATAGCACTTAATGTACTAGTCTTTTACCAGTAATTGTTAGCTCTTGCCCAGGTCAGGTTACTCACACTATATAGTATCTTTGATCTTCTAAAAAGGAAAAAATGTTCTGTCAAAAACAAAATGAGAGAGAAAAAGAACCATTGTGTCTGCTGGTGCTAAATAACAGAGGTGAAATAAGTTGATGTGAAATTATACCTTGAAATATCCATGTCATTGCTATCATAAAGAGCACAAAAATTTATAATTGATTGATTGAGAGTCGCAAGTTTTCTCTTTTATTGAAAGTCCAGGGGGATTCAGGATTTTTTTTGCAATTGTTTTGATTAATGCTGCTGAGAATTTTGACTTGCATTTTGTTTACAGGATGTTTCTTATTTTACAACTCACTGTTTCTGATATACCATATTTTTATCTTACATTCCTTCTCTTCAGCAGTAACAGTAAAAACCGGATTAGCCTATTCTTATTTCTGGAAATAAACTACACAAGAGACATTTACATCCAATGGAAAGATGGCAAGATATGGGGAAATAAAACATCAGGAGTAGTGCTGCTCACGTGTTTATTTGGTGAAGCTGAAAAGTATTGCACAAGTGTATAAAGCATAGGCCACAAAACTTTGCACTGTATCTTTTTGAACAATGCTGAAATGTGCTTTGCCTGTGCTTTTCCAGATATTTCTCCACCAACTATTTCTTTATGAAGCAAATTCAAGGATATGTTTTGCTATTAAGCCCCTAAAATACATTGGAATGCTGAATTCTAGAAACAGATAATGCAGTTTACTTTCACGCCTTGTCCTATATGGCCATATTAATTTTTCTTTGATATTTCAGTGAAGTAAGCTTTAAGTAATGTAATTTATCCCCAGATGGCTAATTTATTGTTATATCTGTAGAAGAATTTTATCATCACTGTAATTGCATGAAGATTACGGTGTAATTAAACAAAAGGATAACAGCAACTCCAGATCCCTCAGACAATCCATGAAAGTTAAATACCTTAATGAGATTTCAAGATCAGTGTAAAATGAACCAATCTTTCATGCTATTTTATGATATTTTCTAGCCTTCTGGGAAAAATGAATTAGAGAGAAATTATACTTTTTTTTTTTGCTTTTCTTTTACTTGACTAGATTGAATGTCTAACCTATTTCTTCTGGCCTGAAAAAGTGGGCTATCTGAAAGCTAAACCCCAGAAAGCATGAGCATTACTGTTTTTCTTTACTGCATAACCTTACAAGGCTTTCTTGTGAGTCTGTGCACGAGGGTAAAAAAGCAAAGCTACCCACAATTCTCCTACTCTTCTCTGTACTTCTATGTTATCTTATGTAGATATTTAAAGGCCAGAAAATTAGTTTTTCACCATTATTTTTCCTGCTGCTTTGTTAATACTTAAAGCAAGCATTATCTGGAAAATTTGGGAATGCGCAATGTATGACATTAAGCAAATGTCAGTAAGTTTTCCAGCTTGCTGGAAGTCGTTTCCCAGCTATTCACTCTCTTTGTGAAAAGTATGTGATCCAGTGGAATAAAATCCATTCTGGTCAATATCCTATTCAGCTCACTGAAGGAATTTAGCGGATAATGTTTCATGAAACTCTTCCAGTAGATTTTTTTTACCCTCCGAAAAACAATGCCCCAAGACATATCTTGTCAGGAGACCGTTAGATACCAACAGGTAGAACATAGAAACCACAATGGTTTTTAGAGTCTAATGACTTGTATCTGTTCCTCTCTGATCACACTTCCTTAGAGAAAATTCTTGGAAAGAGGCATGAAATACTTTATCTACTTGGTGAGACACCACCATGTGATAGCTCCCAAGAGCCTCTCAGCTTCAGCCAAACAAAGACCAACACAGTTCCTAGACAGACTGGAACCAGAGAAAAGAGGTTGACAGGAGGATTATCTCACTTGGGATGAATATCTTAGCAGCTGTGTCATTGTAGTAACTTTGGCGCTGCTGAATCCTTGGAAGAGACTTGAATAGAGCTGTTAGAGGAAAATCTAATTTTGCAGTCTCTTTCTGGTACTTTGCAGTCTATTTCTGCTGTTTCCTGGTTGGGTAAAACTTCTTCATGCCTGAACAGCTCTTGTCACGAATTAAAAAATTTGGAAGGTACTGGATGATTTTTGGATATTCTTTTAATATTTGCAGACATTTAATATAACAGCACAGGAGCAGTAGGGGAGTGGATTCATGTTTGAATCAAACTGTTGTAATATCAGTACAGATTTTTTTTAGATTTGCTGCTGTCTGTCTCTTTCTTATATTGCCACAGAGTTTAATAAAAATAACTGTCATAAGCTTTTGTCCTTGCTCTGTTGATTCTCCTCTTTGTTCCAGCTAACTTTCAAAGTTATTTCTTACCCGACAAATCACAGGAAACTTGAATCACATGATACATGAGAATTAAAAAAAAAAAAAAAAGGTTTTCAGGTTATGATGAAATCATTATTAAAAAATTCAGTAAGGAAAATAACAGAATTTAGAAAAATGGTAAATGCCATCAAACTGGGTTGTCATGCATTCTATAGAAATTTGAAGCAACAAACTTGCAGAAGGCAAAAATAAAATTTTTCAAATTTTAAAAATCCTGCTTAAAATTTATGCATAACAGAAAGACAGTTTGGTGAATATCTGGGGTTCTAACGCAAGAAATCAATGTTATTTGAAATATAACTTTGGGGGTTTTACATAGAGATTAATTCCACACCCACTGTATAATACTATTGCATTGCTTCTATTAATCCTTCATAAATTACTTAAGCTAATCCCATGTATATAATATTGACATTCATGTAAAACAACAGCACTCAGCATGTCAGGGAAGACTGCAGAGGCCAACATGCAACATCAGAGAAATTTCAGACACCACTAAATTACATTTCAGTGTATACACAAAAAAACCACTGAAATAGCATCTAATGAGCATGGTTTTTATTCTACTGTGAATTTTTCAGAAGGGAACTTAGCTCTGTGTTCCTCTGCTGTCAATATCTTGCCACAACTATGTGCTGTCCGAGGCCTTGCTCTCTCACCACATTTTTTGTGTTGGACACAGAGTTCAGAGAGGTGAGGCAGCGTGGGTTTGCCTCAAGCAGAACTACTCAGCAGTGAATGTACAGCTCAGAACAGTGAGACAGAAGCTGGTAAATGTCCATGTGCAACTTGGGCTTCAGGGGAGGCAGCTGTGTTTTTGTGTTCGGAAAGAGGTCCTTGTTCATCTGTGTTGCTCAATTAAAGGTTATGTCAATATAAGAATATTATCCTTTTCTCTTGTTGAACTCTGCATCCCTCCCAAGGGGACTCAATGCAGCTACTGTAAGGGAAAAGCAGTTAGCTCTGTCCCTTTCTGTCCCTTCAGCCTGAAGCACAGGACTGGATACACCACTCATCAAATTTCATCACCAATTTATTTCTCATCCTAGTGGAATTAATGGCAGACAATACTTTGAATGAGGAACTCCTACCCTGGGTCAAAAGTAAATAAATCTCAAACCAAATCTTTTTGATTAAGATCAGTTTGCTGGTCTATCTCTCTGTGCAGGGGACAAATGTGTAGGCAGTGAAGGTGGCAGGATGGCGTGGTAAGGAGCAAACAGCAAGAAATGACAACAGTATTCAACTAGATTTGTAGCTGACACACTGTATCCTGAAGCTGAGATAATTTGGGTCTTGTCCATTCTTTGCCTCCTTTGTACACTTGTTACCTCACAATCATTTTGGCCTGTGCTTTTCAATTGTGGAGCTAATCTATGAAAACATCTGGCCTAGAGCAACATTAGCAGAACTAAACAGAGAAAAGGCAAAAATCTAAGTGGGGGAAAACTAGAATATATTAGCCTCAGTGTTTAGAATTTGAGAATTAAATCACATTAGCTTTGGTATCATCAAACAACTTGTGTTTCCTCTCTTTTGCTACATTAGTTTACATTAAAGCAAATTACCTTACATGAGAGCACTGTATTGATATATAATTTAAATCACACAAAAAACCTTCTGCAAACAGGTAGGGAAATGGACCAATTTCCCTTCCACAAAGAGAAATATTGCCTGTATAAAGTGTTCGTGTATGATCTTTCAGTTTAAAAAAAATTCAGTACTATAGACCCTCATGATTTTTACCTTCATGGTCATACACAACATGATGGGAATGGGAAGACCAAAATGTCTTCCTCAGTGCAGTTAATACAGGAAGATATTCACCCAGATCCAAAAAGATGAAGCTTTCTCTCTAAGGAAGTAACTTAACAAAACTTCCATAATGATGTCAGGAAAATCTGCACTGTCAAACTGGGTAATTACATTCTCATTTCAAATTAATTCTTTTAATTAAAGAAAAAGCTTTCCCTTATCTCCCTATTAGAATAGGACCTGTGCTGTATTACAGTTCCAAGTCCAAGGTTTTAATTTTCTGACCAAAAGAAATAAAAGACAAAAAAAAAAAATTCAATACTACTTTGAACGAACTAAATGATTATAAGTCTGTCATGGGAAGTATACCAGCTTCAACGTTGAACAAAAACACTGAAGTAAAAGTAACATCTTTACAGTTTTTATTTTAAGATAGTGTTGGTGGTTTTTTGTTTTTTTTTTTTTTTGTTTTTTGTTTTTTGTTGGAATAAGCACTCTAAAGGGATGAGTGAAATGATGTCATTTATGGATGTAAAAAAAAATTAACAAAAAGTCTTTGGTACCATTTCCAGAAGTTTTCAAAATGTGGGTGCCCCTTTAAGAAAAAGCAGTGGTAAGCATGTTTTGGACTTGTGCATGCAGAGGTTTAGGAGCACAAGGGAATTGATGCTTCCATCTGAAGATCTCAGACTGTGATAAGCTATATTTTCCATGCAGTCAGAGTGAGAAATAGGCCATGGCTGGGCTGAGGGTGGTACATAGCTGTGCTGCTCGTAGTTCAGCTTCTCATAGGCCTAAAAAGCCATCAGGAGGAAGCTGATTTGTGTGCAATCTCTGCAAAGCCCTTTGATAAATATAGTTCTGCCTAGTCTCATGGCTGGTTCTCCAATGGAATACTGTACATGCTGTGATGGATTGCCTGGGCACTTTATTGTACAACATCAGCCCTGCCAGGGGAGTGCGTTATAGCACTGGGCAGCATGTACAGACTGGGTTTATACTTTTGTGCCTCAGTAAAAATACATGTGAAAACACATGGTTCATGTCTTTTAGACATTTGCAAAAGATTGGAAGGGTCATCTTTCATAAATTCAGTATGCATTGGTACAGAAAGAAATTCTAAATGACTGAGATTGAAAATATTTTAAGTATTTTGACCATTACATGATGAACTAAATTATGACTATTGGAGAAAGACGCATAAGAACTAAACAGAAAATGTCTTTAGACTAAACTAAACCAAAAATTAATTTCTAAAAAACAGAGGACTTAAGTTACAATGCTGTTCTATGTTATGAGAGATATATGATACAATGCACACTTCACTATGATGATGAATGTTGGTCATTTAATCATATGGTAAGTTACAAGCAGCAATAGGATATCTGTGGTAAATGCCATATAATCACAGGCTACATAAACAGTGATCCCTGCCTTCCAAGCCAAAGTGCAGGTTACAAAATAATTATGTTTAGACTTAGTAAAAGTAATCATCAGATGTGGCTGGATTGTATTTGCCAAGGAAAAGCCATTTAGGGTCTGCCCAAAGAAAACAAGTTAATTCCTTTCAACATTAGGATCTGTAAAGCATAACTGCAGCCCCATGTATCATCATCCACCCAAAAGATAAAAGTTATATCAGGAAAGCTAGAAGTCTAGTCTTAAAGCAGAAAGCCTTAGACAGACATTAGTTGTAATGAGGATAAGGCTGTTTCACCATGCTTTGGTGGGAAATGTCTGTCTGCAGCATGAGACACAATAGGCTGCTCTTCACATCAGATGACAGCTACAGAAGAGTGGTGACAGTTCTTTCCAAGAGCATTTTAACCACTTCCTTTTGAATGAATAAGAAAATGGAGAGTATGGATTAAACCACCAAGATGCAAGAAGAAAATCTTGCCTCCCACGAAATCCCAGGAAAAAAAATATAGTTATGTTCACATTCTATTATTTTTTTTAATAAATAAAGTTCCTGAAAGATTAAATTCAGGAAGCATGCACAAGCAGGTGCAGAAACAAAACTGCTTTCAGCTACCACCTGCACTCATAGTTGTTTTCATTGTTGCAGGTCATGAATGGCAGCAGAGGGAAAATCGAGAACCTATGAATTTTTTTACTTCATTCAGTTTGAACAAAATAATGCAGGCTCTACTTATTTCCCTTGAGAGAGTGTAGACATATGGCTTGTCATCCTTCTTTCTGCTGTCATGGCTCCATTAAGGAACTGAGTTACTTACTTTTACTCTTGCACAAATTTTATACCCCAGAAAGTGCCACTTTCACGAGTTGCCATCAGTATGGCAACTCACATTTCATTTTTGAGGAACATAATTACTTGTTTGGGGTACATGATCTCATTTGGTAAGGTGCATATATGTCATAACAGAGGAAAAAAATATTTTTTCACTACAGAATTTAATGACCTTTATCAAGAAACTAAGAAAAAAGCAGGAAGAAAAGATTTCAAATGTCCACCCTGAGTATACACTTTGAAGCACTAAGACAACAAAGAAAAATTTCAAAGGTTAACATCAGTATTGCTTATGCTTTGACAATCTGCTCACAAAACTGTGGCTCTGTACTCTCTGATTTGGGGACTCAGTTGCAATGGCCAGTCCTCCGTGATGATTACAATGTTTTAAAATTCACCATGGACAGGAGAATGCATAAAAATAATCATAATTTGTTCTGCCCAGAGATATGTTTTGTAAATGCAAGCAAGGAAGAACCAGCTTTTTACCCTCTGTTGCTAACTGTACTATGAGTATATGAAAGGCAAGTCTTGTCTAGCAGTAACCAAGATTGTGTTTCTGAGTCCAATAAAGTCCTGCTGAACGTTTGATTCATCTGGAAATGCAAAGAAGGGATAGCTAGTACAAAGAGTAGTGCAACCTTTTTAGTCACACAAGCATTTTATGAGACATTTTATGAGACATTTCAGAAAAACAGGGACTTGGTAAGGGGTCAGACCCAGCTTCATCTGTACAGTACAGATGGACTGCAGGTCAATCACTACAACAGTGAGTAGTGAAGTTGTAGTGATTCCTGACAGAGCACAGCTTCCTGAGCTCTGTGACTGCTGGTGAGGAAGGCAAGACCACAAATGACCAAGAGCAGCAGAGTACTTTGCTGGCATTAACAGACCTACTATCATGTGCATCCCGACTTCCTTGTATGGTATCTGACAGAGCAGGGTTTTGAAAAACAGAATGTCTTGCAACTTCCTACATCAAGCAAAGTGACAGAAGGAAGACTCTGAGTGTGAGATACTCTAGCATACAATGTGATAGAATATGTTTTATTGACAGAGGAAATAATGGTTGGGACATGTCTAATCAACATGACTGAGAATCAACATTACATTGAGAAAGCCATCAAATCAAAGCTACTCTGATCACCCCCACATCCATTATTCAGTGATAATACTGGACTAGAGAGCTGAGGGATATCCATTCCCAAACTGCACTGGTGCTTGTTGCCTCTTTGGCACTAAGCTGTCTGGAGCAGAGGAGGTCAGTATCCAATTGGTCATGTCAGCTCTTTTCTTCTCTCACATAAAACACTGCATAAGATGCAAGTTCAACATGGAATTTAAAGAACACATTTCTGTCTCTAATTTCTGTATTCACTACTCATCCTCCTTTATTTGGAAATAAACCTTAACTACAACTTCTTACTCTCTGCACAAACTCAGTCATACAGAATAGAAAACATCTCAAAAGCATCACTGCTGAGGATTTCTGCCAATGTGACTGATGTGACATATTGATTTTATCTGTGTGTGCTCAACAAAATAATGTAAGATGTCAACTAAGACCAGCAAAGCTACTAACACAAGAAAACTTGGTAGTACCACAGGATGAACATGATAATGTACAGATCCATGTAGCCACCGTGGCTTTTCCTTCTGCAGCACATAAAAGTAGAAAGACACCAGTGCTCTGGTACTGCCCAAACCCAAGCAGCAGTCACCAGAAAACCATGTCTAATTGGTTTCTCTGAAGCTATTTGTTAAAATGATGGTTGGTATCAGAAGTGAAAATTTTCCCCTTCCTAACTTTTTGGGGAAACTGTCTTTAAATCTCCATCACAGAACAGGACTGCCTTCTCTTTGTGTACAGTACAGAGGGCTGGCACCAAAAAGAAGCCCAGCATGAGTTTATAACCCTAAAAGTGGTTGTCACCAATCTATCACTAATGCTCTTCATACCAGTCTTTTTGCCTCCAAGACTAGATTCACACTTTCCCATTGAAATTCAATTTCCAGTTCTTTATCTTGTTAATAAACCCATCAAGGTGATGTAAACTCACATCCTCACACAGTGTCACATCCAACCAAAGCGGTCCCCAACCACTTTACCTGCTTTCACATGCCTCCTACCAAGGAACAGAAGCCTAAGACAGCAATAAAAAAAAAAAAAAAGCTTCATCATCCCACTTCACTGAACTGCAGTATAAAGACTTCTGCTATCCCAGGATAGCTAGCAGGCAATATCAACAGTGAGGGAAATGGATTCTCTTCTTGGCTGTGAAGGCTTATGTCAAATCAAAGTCATCATGAATTCTCAGCCTTCCACCTTATGATCAAGGTCACTTTGAAACTCTCATGAGCTTTCAATTTCCACTTAAGACTCTCATTGGGCTAGCCTACTCCCTCTCAACATTCTAAAATTTTTCACCTAAACTACATCTAACTTTTTTTTTTTTTACTGCTCAAAGTGGAAAGTAAGATCAAATTTGATAGATTTCACTTCTTTTTCATCAGTTCTAGGAAGATGACCTAATCTCCTCTTCCTGAAGTGATATCACATGCCTACATGTCTAAGGCAGCTGAAAAACCTTATCAACAATGACTGAAAGATGCTTCTGAAAAAAAGGAGAGAAATAGGTTTTCTTCTCATTTGCAAGTACACAGATTCAGTGTTGAGGCATGAGAAGGAAATCACGTGGTATGAAAATTTTGAGCTTGAATGTCTAACATTCAAGGTCATTCAAGATCAATGTGTTCATCATTCGTGTTCAGCTTCAAAATAAGCCAGTAAAAAGAAATTAAAATATTATTATAACACGATACTTAAAACCACTCAACCAGAAATGCTTCTCTATTGAAGAAAACATTGTTTCTTAAGAAACCATAACCGCACACTTTCTTTCAGCTTTTGAAAACTCCTTAAGCCTTACCAGGTTGAACACAATGGCTTATAAATTTGATTTAAATGAATGTCAAACCATTTCTCAATAGAAAAAAAAAAAGCAGATATGTCTGTAATTCTTATCACTTAACAAACTATATGAAGAGTAGAAGGACCAAGTGCCATTAAAAATACTATTGAAATAAGAGTGATGAATTCATAAGATGGAATCACAAAGAGAGAAATCAACTATTCAATTTATGTTAAATATAAAACCTATATTTTAATGTAGATTTTAAAACACTCAGGAAAATAGTTTTTCATAAAATACATGCATGTTATTTACAGTGAAAGCTATACAATATCCAGTCATTTTATGACAGTACGTACTGCTTCAGTTATTCTGCAAAAGCTGGAAACACAAACAAATGAAAAGCCCTAAAGGGCTGAATATTCTACCAGTTGCAGAGATGGGTTTTCATTTAGCAAATTATAAGAGTATCTAATGGCCTGTGTCTGCAATGGCTGCAGGTCCTTCAGTACCTGTTGAGTTCAGTCAATATCTAGGGTGTTCACGGTGGACAAAAAGGCTTTGACATGAAGTCCTGTTTTCCACTTATTAATTTTTCCAACAAAGGGAATACCTATATCCATCTCCTAAATATTCTACAAAGGGAATATCTCCTATCTCCTCCTACAAAGGGAATATCTATATCTATCTATTATCACAGCACTGAAGTAAAATCTCAGCTACCATTCAGCCATACATGGAATTGAGTTCAAACTTCTACCCACTTAAGTTCCGACCTTAAACAATGGTGTAGATATATGGGAACACCAAGTCAGGATCTTCAGCCCTAATAAGATATTCACACACACTTCGTTTGGCAGTTAAATATGTCTTGCAGCACAAGTGGCTGAATGCCATGGACAGTGTTGCCCATTTTGCTGAACAGACTCACAGAAAAACAGAATCCAACCAGGCCTAAGGACCTTTCTGCCTCAGGCTGCTTCCAGACCTTGCATCCAGGAGAAAATTGTATTTACACCTCTGGCAAATGGAAATCATACATTCACTTAGGCACAAGAGAGGAAATCTTTGCATGCTTGGCACTGGCCGCTCTCAGCATGTTTCCAAATTGCAGAGGGGGAAGGGGCCAGTTCTGAGGAGGGAATCCTATTGCAGAGGCTAACAGGCTTGCATCCAAGAAGGCTGAATTAGGCACTCTGAATTACCTTTTTCATTTCATTGACCACGTAAGTAAATATATGCCTTAACTGAAAGTGAGTTCCACCTCTCTTGCCCTGTTTCCTGTTCCATCTTCCCATCTATATTTAGAAAGAGGAAAGACTTCATTGCACAAAGACTATTGCTTCTTTAAAAGTCACAATAACAAAAATAACCTTTTGTTCAGTACATTTAATTATGCATTTATAATGCTCAGATCGTATAGAAACCTGTTTTCTGTCATGTATATATTATTGCTAGCTAGACAACCACTCTATAATGCCACTGATATGTTTCTTATTCCTTAGTATTTATTGAAATGATCAAGCAGAGAATATGTTTAAAAGAATCAATAAAGAAAATCTGGTAAAGGTGGAAGGCTATTTGGGGCAGAAGGATGGTGCTACCTCTCTTCCTAGAACAAAGATGACAATTTTTTTTCCTTATTTAATCTCACTTTCTAAAGTTGTCTATTTTTTTTTTTGTTTTGTAGAGATGGCATTAATCATTCTATATGTAGGTTTGTACATTTACTCCTACTACCATTGCATTGTTTTTTTCTTCTGGTTCGCTCTTGTTAATTATTTTAAAACATGGGTGATTTTTGTATAGATCAGGATGCTGGAACTCTATTCAGAGAGTAAACAGTGGCATACCATTTCTACTAAAACATCACTTATTTGTGCATTTTCTTGTAGCACATCTCACTTCCGAAATAGAGATGTGAAGCCAAACATATTTCTGTACTGAGAATTTAATTTTAGCTATGTTTAAGCCTTTATTTGGCAATGTGTCACTGGCATGGATTTGCACATTTAATTTTCTTATAAGATGTGCATGTTCTAGCCTTTCATTTAACCTGCAAATTCGTATAGGAAAACTCATACACTGTAGAATAAGTACCAGCATCAGGTAGGAGGAGCTCTTGGGTGAAGTTCAAATTGAACTGCTGTGTGACAATTTATTTTTTATAAGTGCGGAGGACAAAATGTAACTACCACGTAATGTCAAGCATCCAAACTCAGGAACAACTTTAGACCCGATGGATGTGATATTTAGAAAAGTATCAGTCTTGACAGAGTATACACAAATCCTACTCTGATATTGCTGAGCTTCCTTTGAGTTAGTAATGTGAAACATAATTCACAAGTTCTCCTTGTACATGTTAGGAAGAAAGTTCTAATGAAATCTGTTTTAATTGGTGAAAAATTTGGGTATAACTCTAGCACATTTTTTCCAGGTCTCCTAACAGTAACTAAACATGAAATAAGAAAATTCACCTTCCCTCACCCCTTCCCCCAAAAACCAACCAAACCCAACCCTTCTTTCAAAAAATACTATTCAAACCAAACAAAACAAAAACCAAAAGCAAAAAAACCCCAAAAAACAAAAACAAACAAACCCACGAACCACCCCCCCCAAAAAAAAAAAAAAAGAAAACCCAAACCCAAAACAACGATCAAAACCCAAGAAGCTCAAATTTTGCTAGTTGTTACAACTTGCAAATACCATCTTTTGGTCTAAGCCAGTGCTTTATTTTCATAAGACACAATTATGTATAAATTTTATATGGAAGGCTGAATTGTTCATATTATATTCATAGGGAGTTCTTGGCAAAATCTCCACATTCGTTATAGACAGTTCACAAAATTTAGCAAAAGTGACTTCACAGAAAGAAGATGGCACAAAATATTTGGCTTATCTAATTCACGCAGTTTTTGTGCACAACCCTCTACTGGATCTATGCCCTTTACTCTTATGCATAGTCAGTCAAATGTTTTCTGAATGAGATTCCAGAAAAGAAAGTGCTCAGCTGATTTTTGATACCTTAATAAAAGTTGGCAGGATTTACCAAAGTTCTTCCTGCTTTTTCTTCCTCTTACTGTGGATGAAGCAAGGAATTTAAGATACCAGTGTTGCATATTATGTTCTTTGGTACTGCTCACTACTCAGTTGCATATACTGAATATTTTATCTTGACTTTTCACTGCTACTGATCTGCTTCTGCTCACAGATAAATTTTCCTTTTACTGTCAGTTCTCAACACATCACAATTCAAAGTCCTTTTTTCCCATCCTCCTTAATCTGAGCAGTTCTTTCCTGAGGCACTTGCACTGGTCTTTGCACTCAAGTCCTCTCTGCTTTCTCAAGGCTGCATGTTTCCAATACTTGTGTCTTTCCCTATTAAACAGGTTGGAATTCTCTTCTGCAACTGACTCTCTGCAGGAATTTTAATAGTTTTTCTGAATTTCATTGCTTAATTTTAAGTATTTATTTCTAACCGAGGGATTTTTTGTAAAAAGATTAGGGCAAGGGATTCTGTGCCTAACAGAGCAGCTCTTGATTTTAGCAATAATCTGTGTTATGCAGCATGCATAACATCCTTTACAGAATTTATGGCAGTATCATAAAAAACCCACAAAAAAGATTTATCAGCACCACAGAGATATGGAATTACTGGTGAGAGTTGTCCAGTGAGGACATTCCAGCAAAGATTATTAGGGGGCTGTTTAGCCTACAGAACACAAGGCTTAGGGTGGATTTCATCAAGGTATGTAAATACTTGAAGGGAAGGTTTAAAAAAAAAAAAAAAAGGAAAACAGGCTCTTCTGATTGGTGTCCAGTGACAGGACAAGAGGAAGTGGGTACAAACTGAAACACATAAGGTGTGGTCTTTCTGAACATCAGAAAGCAATATTTTGCTGTGAGGGTGACTGCAGTAGTTTCCCAGGGACTTTGTGGACTATTAATCTGTGAAGATATTCAAAAGCTCCGTGCCCACTGCTGTAGGCAACTGGCTGCACGTGGCCCTGCCTGGGAAAGGAGCTGGACTCCATGACCTCCAGAGGTCCTTTCCAACCTTAATGTCTCTATATCCTGTGATACTTTTAGGTGTAAAAATAATCTTCTCTATGACTGACTGAAGATAAATACTTGCAAAATGCTTGTCTATTTTATATATATTTTGTGACATACCCATTAATTTCCAGACTAATAAGAAAACAGATTTTTCTGCCTCAAAAAGCATAAAAGAGCATTTCATGAGTTTCCTTTCCAACCTCAGCAGTGTAATGAGACCAAATTGATATACTAGGAAACAGAATTTTTAATAGGGATCAAAGTCATTAAAACACTAGCAGACCTGCTAAACTGGTCCAGTCATGGTCCTTTGTGTTTATTGCTTGGCTACTTAAGTTGTTATCACCTGCCCCACAGGGCAAAACAATTTAATTCTTAAATTGAACTGTTGGACAAAATATAGTTATAGAGCAGGGCAGCGTTACAGGATGAAGTTAGACTCATCTTTGAAAAGCATTAAGCAACTGTCTGAATTAGACAAAATATCTGCAGTTTGCTGATAACTATACTGTTTTTGTACTGCTTCAAACTTTACCTGGAGGTGAGGCAGTGTTTAGATCACAGCACAACTCTTTTATTGATTTTCTGCTGTGTTACCATGGAAACTTTTCCCACAAAAAAATGCACATTGCATTACAAATTTATACAGACAGTGTTCAATTTGTTGATGGTTAAAGGAGGAGCCAAATCTAAATGCTCCTTCATTTCAATCATCTAGTTAACTGATATCAGTGTACTGAGTCCTATTCAGTAATTTTTCTTATGGCTATTTTATTTTCTCAACCTTCTTGCAAGGTTGAGAAGTTTTCTGTGATATCAATCAACTCCTATAAATGAGATTCTTCTGCTCAATGTCTCCTTAAAGTTTCCTCCACTCATTACAGAGTCAGCCTTTTATTTATTTCTTCTCAGATTTATTGCTGTGAAACCACTGGGCTATAACCTGCTTAAGGGTTGTGATACAAAATGGTTTTATAGGCTGGTGCTTTTAAAGAATTCATTTTCTTGATGAGGTGAAAGGAAAAAGGCTTCATGCATGTTTGCTCTCATGAAGTCAGTCAGGGAAGCAGTCAGGCTTTAGATCTTTATATGGTAAGGACCAGTCAATATATACTTAGAATAATTGCAACTAATGACAGAAGTTTGGTTTCTTTTTAGATAAGTCAAAACAAAACACCTGAAAACTCCTGTGTTTATGAAATCCGTTTCATTCAGCTGTCCTCAGCTCTGATATTTTATCTAAGGATCACATAACATCTGATTGAGATGAAAATAAAGGATTAGGCCAATAACATGAAGATGACTTTAACAGTCAAAGAAGTTTCTGCCTATAGAAATTAGGTGGAACAAAGGGAAACAGGAATGTTATAGGTCCTTGTCTCCTGTGACCATGATCTGACTTGCTTCACTGAATCTACAAGGGCTTCTACCCTGTGACTACAGCTGAACTGGAAGGTTAAATGAATATTTATGAAGCAGGGATGCCTACAGGCAGCCCACGGTTTGCAGAATTCACATTGCAAAATTCTTTATCACGTACCATTGAAACTCACATACTAGTGAGTTTTCCTTGGTCCCTATTTCAAGTAAATTCTATGTACTACCTCCCTAATATTACTGGAAATACTGAAAGCTTAAGTACCTAATTGCAAATTTTATTGCAACTCATAATGGTCTCAATAGCTGCCTACCTAGATTATATACTTTAAATGCACCAAAGGAATAATTATGTTAGGCAAGACTAATTTATGAGTTCCCTGCTTGGAGCATATGGCTGGATGCAGTGATCTCTGAAGGTCCTTCTCTATCTGATAAGCTCAAAATTTCTATTCTTATTTATATGGTTGTCCTATGCAGAGTTCACAGTCAGCAGTCCAGCTCTTTTTTTTTCCTGAAGCATGCCATAAACAGAATTGCTGCACCATCCAGCAGCTTTCAGTGTCAGTTAATGATGAGACACAATAAGAGGATGAGGCTAAACTGCACCACACATTGATTCCCCCTCTTGCCAAAGTCAATAGCGACTCTCCTAAAGATTCTGAGGGCACAATGTTGAGTTTCAGCTAAAAGGTTGTTTCAACCTCTGTTTTAAAGTTTGAGAATATGCTGAAATATAGGCAGAAAGTGGCTCCTGAGTGGGAGCATTCTTACATAGGAGCAATATACAGAAGAATCCAAATGAACAGCAAGAAGACAACAAAGTGAATAGCGACAGGAAGAGACAAATCAGGTTGAAGCTCTGAGACTATCAATGAGACAAGAGATTAATGGAACAAGATCAAGAAGGTATTCATTGATTCAACTTTGTAAAATTAAAATTTAATGCAAAAAATAATGGATAAAAAGCAAGAAGAAGCCAGAGATATCCATGTTTAAATTCAAAAGAGGAAACAACAGTTTTTGGAAAGCTGTTGAAACAGCAAAACCAGCTAAACACTCATGCTCATACAGAAGAAAATCAACAAGAAATTTCATCAAAGAACACAAACAGACCCAAAGGTGCAACTAAAATTCAGAATTATTGCTGGAAATTACAGAGAAAACAAAATAATATTTCAATAGAAAGCTCAGAAAATTTCTATCACAGTTTTATGACTGGTAGCTGTCTAGTCATGCAACAACCATTATAAATCTCTTAAAAATGGATTTATACATCTGATTACCATGACTTTGGAATAATTTAAACAAGTAATTTGCATTTTTAATTATCCTGATGTCACATAAACAGATACATACAAGGATATACATGATTAGACACATTTCCCCATATTCCAAGAAATTGTTACATTTTGGGTTTTTTTTCCTTTTTCTTTCCCTCTAGCAAAAAATAACCAGATCAATAAAATTATTTTTGAATTTTATCATGGCCACAGAAGATCACATTTCAATACTGTGTTGAACATAGGAATTCCTGTAAGCTATGTCTGGACACAGGCTATCTGTTGGAATCAGCTACAGGATGGTCATTCAGTATTAAGGCCAGGTAGACTTCTCAGGACACACTCAACCCACACAGGTCATCATCTTTAGGAAGAAAATGAAACTTCTCCATTTAATTTTTTTTTTTTGTACCAATCCACAAGAGATCCTAGCTGAACTGCCTGAGGATTTCATACTGATTTGCCCATGGGAATAAGGTTTCACCAAGTTAAAAAGTTAGGCAAATTTCTGTCATGCCAGGATTTATCTCATTACCCCAAAACATGAGACCAAAGAAAGCATGGTAATACTTACATGCACAGAAAGATGTGAGGACAAAATATTTGCCTTTTGAGTCATAACTAAAAGTAATATTTTAAGTGCACAGTTCCAGTCAATTGGAAGCTAGGGACATTAGTTTAAAGATAGTCTCGCTGCCTTAAAAAAAACAAATCCAAATCCAAAACAAATGAAAACCAAACTGAAACAAAAAAACCCCACAAAAAGAAAAGAAAAAAAAACAATTCCCAGACATACTGAAGAAATTATATTAGTTGATTTAAAGTCAAGATGTTAATAGCAATGCTAGTTTCCCATAGAAAACAGTGATGAGATGACAAGATCTCTGTATACCTGTTCAAAATGCACTCTCCTTTCTGCTTCTCCCTACACAGCAGCTTCTTCTAGTACATTGTTATCTTTTGAGCCCACCTGCTTCACACTGCTGTCCAATAAATACATTTTCAGCTTCTGCTGGCTTAAAGAGCAAGCTGACTTCCTGCTGAACAGCATCTTTCCATGCTGTCCCGAATTTACATTAATGCATTGAGATGACAAAGTTATTTGCCATTATACCAGAATGCACAGGTTAATTGCCGTGACACAACCGCTGCTCTCCTCCACAGCGGCCGCTCTGGTGCGGTGCAATTAACAGCCACGTTAATCAGAGAGTAATGCATTAAAGTGCACCAATGCATTAAAGTCCACCAACTGTGCTGGTGCTTGCTCTGCTGTGGGCAAAGCTGCTGACTTGTCCAGGAGAGCCAACTGCCTGCTGAGGGCAATGATAGAGCAGTGCTGGAGAACACAGAGGAGTCAGTATGCACCCAGCAAAAACACACCTAGGGCTCCTACAGAGCCGTCTGACCATCCAACTATCACACAGATGGCATCATCAATAGAGGGGAACTCATTTTAGAGATTTCTCAAATTTGGACCATGTCTTGTAATTCTAGGCCTTTGGTAGCAAAAGGCAGTAGCTCTGCATTTTAAAGCTGTAGTCCTCAGTTCATCCTCCTGTATCTAAAGAATAAAAAAGAAAACAAACCTACTTTCAGTCTGTGTAAAAGATGAAGAATGGTTTTAATACAGCTGACAGTCATCTATGGTTATTGGCTTTGCAAGACCAATAAATGTCTCTTTTAGAAGACTAATTCATGTGACCATGTCAACACGACCATACCTCAAGCTACTATGAAAGGGACAGAAGCTACAATTCATCCCCAATTTCAGTGATCCTCATTTAAAGGCTGACACAGCCTTTCTCATGGAACAGTTTTCTAGAAGATGCATACTGCAGAATATGAATGACCCAAGAGGAACTGCAAGTTCATAATGGTGCTTGCATTTCATTTCATGAGGAAACATCCAGAAACAGAACTAGGAAAAACCTACCTGACTGTGACATCCTGATAATTTGACTACAAGGTAAAAATACAAAACTGTAAATATACTAGAAAAAAACAGTGATCTAAATGGGAACCACTGAATAAAAAACATGCCTGATTAGTTTTCAAATATTTGATAAGTTTAAAATGCTCTTGTGAGTGGAACTGACCTTTAATATCTATAATAGTGACTGCCAAAATGACTACATTTAAAAGAAAACAAAATGTCAACAGTACTATACTTCAAAACAATTATATTTCACCCTCAGAAATATTTAAGAATATTCTTGACTGCCTAGCCAGTAATTAATTTTTGCTTGGATGACATGTATTTTCACTACCTGTGAAAAGAAAATGTCATATGAGATTCTTGATAATTCATATTCTTCCTCTGTCCCTAGTCTTAACAAGCATATGCAATAAAAATAGTTTAAGTTTCTGAATACATACAAGAAAGTCTCCCAACTATAGACTTCCCCTACATGTATTTTAAAATATTTATTTTCTTTTATGGATAAAGGACACTAAACTAGTATTTGTCTACTTTTAAAATTTATTATTATTTAACAGTAAACCAAATACATAAAATTTACCACAGAAAATGTACATTTTGCCATTCTTTTCTGGTCTGCATAAAACGTAATTAAACCTATGGAATAATTGAAAACTGCGCCGTCAGTCTCACTCTTTTAAGATGCATATTATGGATGGATATTATTTGTGCTCCATATGTGTTTTGAGCAAAATTTTGTTTTCTCAATAATATGGTGATAGAATAAACCAAACACAGCTAGGACTGAAAACAGCATTTAAATGACCCCAACAATGCCTTCCAAATTCCCAAAGCAGGTTTGCTTAGAATTGCTTGAGTTCCTCTTCATGTAGGGTAAAACCAACTGAATGCCTCATAAAAATCTGTTCTGTTCCCTCTCTCAACAATGGAAATAGATGAAAAATTGTATTTATAAAAATCTGAATACATATATTTTGCAATTGGCAATCTAGGGCTAGATTTTAAAGTGCCGTGACTTCTGAGAAGTACCAGAGGTTGCAAGCTGCTCCACTGAAGTTTTTCACTATTTTTTGAGTGAATACATATGAAGTAATGTCAAACATTATTCCTTGGACATTTTCACAGCTGAATGCACAACTTTCTTGTCTGTGTGTTATCAGAAGTCCATGTTCATACTAGGAGTTGGAATTAACGAGTAAAATCATTATAAATGCTACAGCTGAAGAAGCACAAAAAAAAAAAAAAAAAGAAAAAGAAAGCATTTGTAAAAATTCAGAAACTCTTCTTAAAGAGAAATGTTCATGTACCTAATCAATCTGGTGGCTGGATGTTTATGGGCAGTGCATGTTTCCTCCAGAGTAAAAAAATGGTTTATCTTTCACATCACTATTTAAAAGAAACCAATAAATTAGCATGATGACTAAGAAAAAACTTGCTTCAAGAGAGGCCTGAAGATTTTTTTTCCTATAAATGTGGATATAGTTTTATAATCAAGGTAAGCAATGTCACTGCTGTCCTAACCTTGCTCTGACACTTGAGAACAGGTTCAGCTCAGAGCTGTTAAGGTGGAAAAAAGCCAGCAGAAGGCACAGGTAGGTGTGTATTATTTAGATAGGAAAGGAAGTATAGAATTCACACAGCAGTTGGTCTGATTATAGAGGAGGCTCAAAAGGCTCTGGGTCTAACGGCTTACAGTGTCCTTAGGAGATAAATTCAGGTTGTCAACTAAGAAACAGAATTTTTCCCTTAAAATATTGGTTCTGATGCAATTGCAAAATAGGTAGAAATCAGGGGGTAGGTATCCTAAAGTAAAATTCACTCATAACTGTATACCCAATAACACTACACAGAAATCTACTTGAAAGAAGGAAAACATTTATTTTAATGTGTAGGACTGAGAGAGAGATGGAGCTTAAAACTCTTAGTCAATGCTCCATAGATCTTTTTATTCCATTATATTTCATGTCTCCTCCACATTAGGCAGAAAGTCAAAGCAGAACATAAACTGCAGTAAAAAAAGAATGGGCTGATGACTTTTATTGCCCTATTAAGTCACTGCCGAATAACGCCTTGTTTTATTTGGCATCACTTGCATCTAACAAGTGAGATATATGAAATCACCCATCTACTGTCATTCAGCTCAGGATTTAACAATATTGTAGCTAGCACCCTTCAATTAATAAATTAAGAAATTAATAAGCATTTATTGCTTTGACAAATGGGAATTTTTAGCAAGCCAGTTAAGCCCTTTGAGTCTTAAAACAGTCACCATTCGTGGTCTTTTCAACAGCCTTTAGACTCTCTCTGCTATCAGATGTGCAGGCACGTACCAGACTGCCACGTGAGGCAGCTTGAAGTCAAAAAGTCACCATTTCTACTTGAGCAAATAGCTACAAAAAGATTTTTCTAGGTAAGCAGCCCCAGGCATCATGGGTCATGACGCAGGTTATAGAGTCTGGCTTTCTTTTTTTCAGGTTGGTTAAAAGCAGGGTTACAGGCTACACTTCAGCCTGCACAGATATTGCAGTACAGTAATGGGTGAAGATAATTCTTACACAAATTGCAGGGCAGACCCCGACTGAAGAGTTATACCAATGCTGTCTCTGGCAAGACAAGGCAGTGTTGAACCCACAAACACTTGAAGGAGAGGTAGCATTTGCACTGATGGCCCTTTATGGACATGTCTATCCCCTGTTTATCCCCTACTTCAGAGTTGAGACCAGCACTGGTGAGTGAGGCAGGGTAAGAATCCCATGCTAATGATTCTGGCTACCTCATAATTTCCTGGAAACACACTAGAGAGACACATCAACAAGCTGCTTTTCCAGGCACAGCATCACTGACAAGATGACACACATAACATGTGAAATCATTACAATATTATGGCCTAGTGGTAGCAGTTCTAAAATAAAAGTCCTGTCTACAATAGTCACTGCAAGTGATTGGAGCATGAAGAAGCTCCTAAAAGTAAATGGAACAAAACCACGTGAAAACAAATGTTGTTTTGAGGTAAGCTTTCAATGAAAACAACAAAAACCTCTTTTTTATTTTTACAGTTTTTCCTGACATGTCATTAAATTTATGCTTTGTGACAAAATTATCACTCTAAATCATGGCAAGGAAAACCTCCATAAACTTCTGGTGAACTCTTTCCTATGATTTTAGAAGAAATTTAGCCGTAAAAGCTTATTTCAGCTGCTCACACCTGGAACCATCTCCTCAGCAACAGGCATATGCATGAAAAAGCTTGAAGCCTGGGGATGTCACAGCCCAGTGACAACATTGAGAGAAGGAAGGGTAAGGGTGTGAATGCAGCCAAGGCCAAGACTGTAAGGAGGAGTGAGAAGCAAGTGAAAAAATTAAAGTCTCAATTGAAAACTGACAAAGATCCATGAGAATCTATTTATTTCAATGGCTTTGGTTTCAGAAAACAGACAGATATGAATCTGAACAATTTGCAAGGGTAATGAATTTAGGAAGGACTGGCTTGAGACAGGGTGGTTGCCAAGGAAGGAATGATGACATAATGAAGAGGCTGGCAACGGGCAACTGATTTTTCATAATGTGGCTCAGACAACACTTGCATGCATCTATTTTCTAACTCTTGATCATGCAAAACACGTAGCAGCATTTGCTTTTCTAAAGACTCTCCAGGAGTCAGGGATGGATAGACATGGATAGTCATCATATGAACATTGCAGTACAGTAAAGATATTAAGAAAATCTGTTCTCCCTGTACTGTCAGAGATGCAAAAGAAATTCCATGTGCAGAATTTTACATGACAGATCCCGAGTAGTGAAATTAGAATACTTTATCTGAAGTAATGAATATAAAAGCCTTACATAGATTTATTAATGTGCTTTTCACACTATTTGACAGTTAGAGATACAGACAGGAAATGGAGATTATGGGTGGTTTGTGGCTATGGATACAACAATGCAGAAACTCAATAGCAAGAATATATTTCCTTTAAATATTTACTTTTTAAATATTTACTTTTTAAATAATGCTGCTGGTGACATGTAAAACTAAGGAACTAAATAGCCTCTTAATGTGAGCCTGTGTCATCAGTAGGATGGTTCCAGTATGATGGTTTTCTGCTGCTGCCTTCTTTTAGCTCCCACAAAATATTTCTGCCTTCCTCATCAGTAAGGGCTCGCACTGGATCTCTGTGGGATGATCTGGGGCCATTTTAGGATCCAATTTACTTTGTTAATTATATTTCTCCAGCAATAATTCCAGTGTTCACTTTTAAATCCTTCATTGATTTTAATTAATCCTGTGTAAGCTTCCAAACTTTTCTTTTAGATAACAACAAGCTGCTTATAGCACAACAACCAGAAATTCCACACTTACTAATGCAGCTGAAAATCAAATTTACTGTCACTTGCTATAATTACTTTGGACATACTGCCAATAGCCCAAAAATGGGTAAATCTGAAGCAAAATAGAGGGACAAGAAATCTTGTTTTCCAAAATATGACAAGTTGCAAATTAGAACATTGGTTCGAGACTTTAGATGTATATTTTTCTTGCAACTTTTTTTTTGTTATTAATTAGTTTTTTGGATGATGGCACTATACCACATATTGATACATCATCTTAAAGATACTAGAGCTATTGCAACACAGATTAAATAACAAAGGTAATATAGAATGAATGCCTAATTGTTGTACTAACATTGCACTAGCTTAAACACCTTGATATACATCATCCTGTGAGCTGCTGGAATAGTGTTTAAGGTAATAAAATGCACAGCATAATAATGGAATAGAACCCCTTCACTGATAGAACAAAAAATTATTAACTGGATAGGACTCTTACCTATAGCTTTAAAAACATCACTTAGGTGAACTAATATTATAGCTGATGAGTACTTCCAAATATAATATTTCTAATATCTTTTCCTGACAGAATTAAAGGTACTTTATCTACACAGGCAAAAACTTTGCCTGTATTACTCTCTTCTTGCACCTAATGCTACCTATGCAGAGGGGAAAAAACCCAACTAAATAGATTTTGACACTTTTTTCTTTGAGTGCTGCTCTGCTACAACTCGTAAACATTCTCTACTACTTCAGAGAGGAGCAGTGGTGAATGTTGCCAATTCCTGCTGTTGCAGACCGTGTTTAACAGAGCACAGAATGACTTGGCTGGAATTGACCTTCAAAATCATTGAGTCCAGCCCATGCCCTAACACCTCAACTAAACCACGGCACCAAGTGCCACATCCAGTCTTTTTTTAAACACATCCAGGGATGAGGACTCCACCATCTCCCAAGGCAGGCCATTCCAGTACTTGATCATTCCTTCCATAAAAACTTTTTTCCTAATAACCAATCTCTATTTCCCTTGCCACAGCTTAAGACTGTCTTCTGGTCTGTCAGTTGCTGCCTGGAGAAAGAGACCAACCCCCACCTGACTACAGCCACCTTTCAGGAAGTTGTAGAGAGTGATAAGGTCACCTCTGAGACTCCTTTTCTCCAGGCTAAACAGCCCCAGCTCCCTCAGTCGTTCCTCACAGGATTTGTGTTCCAAGCCCCTCCCCAGTCTCGTTGCCTCCTCTGGACATGCTCAAGTGTCTCAATGTCCTTCCCAAACTGGGGGCCCAGAACTGGACACAGCACTCAGGGTGTGGCCTCACCAGTGCTGAGCACAGGGGGAGAATGACCTCCCTGCTCCTGCTGGTCACACCATTCCTAATGCAGGCTGGGATGCCCTTGGCCTTCTTGGCCACCAGGGCACACGGCTGGCTCATGTTCAGCTGGCTGTGGACCAGCACCCCCAGGTCCCTTTCTGCCCGGGCACTGTCCAGCCATACCATCCCCAGCCTATAACACTGCAGGGGGTTACTGTGGTCAAAATGCAGGACTCAGCACTTGGATTTATTAAACTTCATCTTACTGGACTCTGCCCATCCATCCAACCATTCCAGGTCTCTCTGCAGAGCCCTTCTTCCTTCTAACAGATCAACACAAGCTCCCAGCTCAGCGTCGTCTTCAAACTTACTAATGAATGACTCAATCCCCTCATCAATAAAGATATTAAACTGAATTGGGCCCAGCACAGAGCCCTGAGGGACACCACTGGTGCCTGGCCCCAGCTGGATGCAGCACCGCTCACCAGCACTCTCTGGCCCGGCCATCAGCCAGTTCCTGACCCAGCACAGGTAACAAACAGGAAGAGCTGAAGTCCAGATACACAACATCCACAGCCTTTCCTGCATGCACCAGGCAGGTCATCTGGTCAAAAAAGGAGATCAGGTTGATCAAACATGACCTGCCCCTACTAAAGCCCTGCTGGCTGGGTCCAATACCCTGGCCATCCTGGAAGTGCTACATGATGACACTTAATATAAACTGCTCCATAACCTTACTTGGCACTGAGGTCAGGCTAACTGGCCTATAATTACCAGGATCCTCCTTCCTACCCTTTTTGTGAATGGGTGTCACATTGGCAGCTTCCAGTCACCTGGAACCTCACCAGTGAGCCACTAAAAATGGAGGCAAAGAAGGTGTTAAGCACCTCTGCCTTCTCTTCATCTGCAGTTAGAAAGTTCCCTCCCGCATCCAGTAGAGAACAAAGATTAGTCTTACCCTTCCTTTTGCCATTAATATATTTGTAAAAACATTTTTTATTATCCTTTACAAAAGTTGCCAAATAAAGTTTGAACTGAATTTTGGCCTCCCTAATTTTTTTCCTACATGCCCTAGCAACCCCCTTAAATACTTCCTGAGAGACCTGATCCTCCTTCCAAAGACGATATATCCTCTTTTTATTCCTAAGTTCCTTCAAAACCTTGTTGCCCATCCAGGCTGGATGTTTGCCTTGTCGACTCATCTTTCAGCACACAAGGACAATCTGTTCCTGTGTCCTCAAGATCCCTGTTTTTAAGCACACCCACCTTTCCTGGACTCTGTTGTTTATAAGGGCTGCTTCCCAAAGAACTCTCTGAATAAATCTCCTAAATAGACCAAAGTCTACCCTTCAGAAGTCCAGTGTAAAAGTCTTACTGGTGTTCCTCCTGATTTCACTAAATATCAAGAACTCTGTAACTTCATGATCACTATGCCCCAAGCGGCCTCCAACCACATCTCCCACCAGCTCATCTCTATTTGCAAACAACAGGTCTAACATAGTCCCTCCCCTGCTGGGCTCACTCACCATCTGTGATAAAAAGTTGTCCTCCACACACTCTAAGAACTTCCTGGACTGCCTCTTTTCTGCTGTGTTAAGTTCCCAGCAGATGTCTGGTAGGTTAGAGTCAACTATAAGGACAAGGGCTGCTGATCCTGAAATACTCTCCAGCTGCTTACAGAATGAGTTGTCCACCTCTTCTTCACGCTGCAGGCATTTCTTCTGCAATGCCCCCTAGAACCAGTCATAAGCTCAAACACTCTGCACAGGAAGGGGTCTGAACAGACACATCCTTTTTTGGAGGCTTCTATTTGGCTACATACACTTTTACTAACAGCAGTTTTTGATCGTTTAAAAACCATTACTAACAAAAATACCCAAAACCAAAGAACCAACAGAAACACAACAAACTAAAACCCCTTGAGCAGGAGGAAACCTGCAACCCTGCCTGTGTGAGGTGCCACGCAAGCTGCCTGCCATGCCTGCAGAGACGTGCCATGCCCTCAGAGATGTGCCACGCCTCTCCCTGTGTGGCTAATGAGAACGAGGAACCAACCAGCTCAGTGCTCGTTTAATTACCTGCTGCTTGCCAAAATGGAGAACTGCTCTGATATGAGGTACAGCCAATTAGGGAAGGATCCTGCAGCAATCTAGGGAGATTTACAACTCATTTTGATAGCAAAAGGATAATGATATAATTTTTTGTCTTAACAGTCATTACTTAAGGAAGCCAAATGATCAGTGGCAGGTGCCTAGATTTCAGCAGAAATATGAGGAACAATATGAATTTTATAAGTATTCTAGGAACAAGAACACAAATGTATGACATTTACAGATGGAGGATAACATGCTAAGGAGAATGAAGCCCTCAGTTTCCCTGGCTATTACAAGTAATCATCAATGGTACCTGGTGCTGTGGAGCACTAGGTAGCAATAGCATCACACAATACACAAGATTTCAATTTTTATAATCCAAAATTATAAAAGTGCATTTACAGCTGCCCAATTTGAGAGGTAAAATAGATTTCCCTTAGAAGTGCAAAGAAAAGAGTCTTCCTTAAGATGCACATGGGACCAAGTGACTAAAAAGATTTTACTACCCCGGGCAATAATATTGATATTAGTAAGAACTCAACACATTATAAAAACCTAATCCCAAACAGTACAAAAAAAAAAAAACCAGGAAAAGGAAGTTTTGCCAAAGTCAGAAATAAAATTTTTAAGAAAGAACAACTTTTAATAATATTTTGACAGATTTCAAACTATGACCCACCTCTTATTAGAAATATTGTAACCTGTAGCAGTCCCTATCTTTAATTATTAATATAAAATCTGAGCTGAACTTTAAGCACAATTCCAAGCCTAAATAGTCTCTCAATACTCTATGCCTGGAAAGACTTAATTTTTTGTAAAATGTTGTAACCAAATATCATTATGATCTTAATTTTGGCTTTAAGAAACAGATCTAGCCAAGTAGCATTTTACAAATCTTAGAAGATTTATGAACTGACCATGTTTCATTTGGTGTAGGAATTCTACACTTAGACAGAATTTTTATGCACTGCTGCATTACAGCATCAAAAGTGTGTTTCCCACTCTGCATCAGGAATTTCTTCTTTTATTTAGAAGCTATAAGCAGAAATGTATTGAAGCTTTTTTTTAAACTTATACGCATGCACCAAACCAAAGAAACATTATATTTTGTAGTAGCTGGAGAAAACAAAGATTTGTCAAAAGTCAGAAATCTTTACTATGATGTAAGAGCATAATATTATTGAGACTTTGAATGCTACTGTAAAGGCTAAGCATAAGATAAATGCTTAATAAAAAATTATACTATAAAAAGTTATGGCTCCATTTTAGACATAGTCTATACCTAACAACTTCCCTGTGTAGAGTGGAGTGGTTTTCAGCTACCCTAAAGGCTCTTTGCTTTAACATTAAGTCATTTAATTTATTATTATTTTCTGCAAAATTATTTAATTTTATTTAATGCTTACTTGGCCTTACATATGGACAAATGCTTTGGTTAGTTATCTGTTATTCTATGAAATAGAATCTTAAAAATACCACAAATATGGTCATTTTAAGCTGTTACCACTTCAGTACCAGTACTGCCCATAATCATCACAAAGTTGGCATATGATATATGCCAACTTGATATATGATGATCAGAGTAATGTCAAGGCATATGGAATGCTTTTCTTCCCCTAAAGCTTATAATTCTCTTTGCCCTAAGTGCTTCTGATCCAATTTGGAAAGATAAGGCCTAAGTGTGGGAATGGAAAGGGTTGTAAGGGCTCACCAAGGAAAGGTAGGCAAAGAAGAGTTTCCAGGGAGGGGTTAGTCCCTTACAAAGACAGGAGCGGTATTCCCAGGACACTTGACACAGGAATGACAGACAAAGGAAGCTTTATAAGGAGAAAAATTTTTGTTACAAGTGCATGACAATATAAGACATCAGAAAAAGATGAGATAAATTAAGGCAATTGTATAAACTAGTCAGCAGCCAGACCTCCACAGTCCCTTCAGAGTGACCTGCCCACTGGTGATGACAAGTGTAATCCCCTGTAACAGATATAAACTACTCTGAGACACTGATTTGGCTAGAAACACTGTGTTTCACTCTGCTTTGTATCACATTTGCCATTCAACAGATGTTGCCCATAGGGCAATTTGTATTGTCAAAGAGCTCTTCATTAAGTGATGAACACATCTCCCGCTGGCTCCTTTGCTGAAAGGTTCAGAGTAGCAGGAACAGCCAGAAAAACCTTGCTGAAATTTCTGACAGACTCCAACAAAACGCTCCACTCAGGACACTGATAATTCAAAGAACGAGGTAAATTTCACTCCACCTATCCACTGGTTTGGAAGTTTAAGTAAATAAATACATGGCATGCAGGGAAAATAAATTAATTGGCATAGACTTTCTGCAGGCTGCAAATGCACAAGCAAATATTATCTCACCAGAATATAATACAGTATTTAAAAATTCAGCTGTTTGCTTCAACTTCAGCAATTTGCTACTACATAGGGTAGGCAGACATGTCTGGAGCCTTCTTCATTCTAGCTGGCATAATGTCTCTATATTCAGCATTATAAATCTAAAAATGTAACCACCTAGTCACTTCAATTTCTGCTGCTATTGTTATGTTTCTTTAATGCTGGGCAATGCTTGCACAGCAAGGTCTTTCCTGCTCCCTGCAATACCACAGAGAAATTTAATGTCAACAAAAAATGTCATAAAAGAAAAAAACTCCATCTAAATAACTTACAGCATCTGATATAAAATTGTGCTAAAATTAGAGACTGATAAACAAAACAAACAAACAAAACTCCCACAGAGAATAAACAAGAGGAGCTTACTACAGTGAACATGGAAAATTAATACAGCCAGCACTGAAGTTTACAGCATGTTGAGTAGGATGTAGAGCACAGAGCTTCAAGGATGCCCTTGAGAAGCGTTATGGCACTGCAGGGAGAGATGTATCACCAGAGAGGGTTTTCCCAGCTCCACTGAGCTCTGTGAGGGGCGTCAGTGACTGGCAACAAGCAGACTTCACATACTCAGCTCCTGACATGCATAACATGACTCACTATCTCACAAGTTTTTGGTTTTTTTTACAAAATTACCACATTTGTGGCCTGTAGGCCTGTAGGCCACAAATGTTAGAAAGCTTCACAAAAACCAAAGTTCAGCTTCTTATTTGAGAACTATCTATAGGAATGTGGGCAGAGACATGTCTGTATAGCAAAGAACCAATTACTAATTCTGTCAATAATTATTTCTATTCTAATATATAATTTCTATAATAATATATAGCATTTTCAAATACAAACTAAGACAGCAGTGAACAAAAAACCTTCAAATTATTTTCATTCCCCATTCTTCCTTGTCTTAAACACAATCAGCTCATCAAAACTATTCAGAAAAATATTAGCTAAAGAGGAAAAAAAGTTGAATTTTAAACCACAGTGATTCTAAAATCATCCTATATGATTTGGGAACCCTACTATGCCACAGTGCACACTCCATGGGTGTTGTTTTTATTGTGACAGGGATTTAATGTGCCATTGTCCTCAACTTCCCTTTTAAGTAGGCTATTCAGTTTATGATTTGGATGTAAAAAACAGTTTGTAGTGTTGTCATTAGCATGATTAATAATATCCCACTCTCCAGGAAGTGGACATCTGTCATGTGGGAGTTCTGTACACATTAACTTCATCATTCTTTTGATGTCAGAATAACCTCTTGAAGTATTCCAGGTCTCTAATAATAGTAATGCCATTGTAAAATCTTGGTAACTAAGAAATAGCAGACCACAGAGTATACGAAACATGTGGAACCTGTATTCATCTTTTCTTATTATAAATCATTGGTGGTGACATGTGATGTTTAGCCTAGCAACAAAATTTGCAAATACATTTGAATTAAAACACTTTTAGAGAGTTAGTACAGAAGTAAATCTTTCTTTTCATGATAGATGAGCTTAGGATCCTTAAAGTTGTAGTAAAAGTTGCATCCTGGACTGACAGAATGACTTACAGTTACTGGACTATATCAAGATAATATTTCAAAATCTATTATTAATTAGATCTTTTTCAAGCTTAATTTTGGGTTGGAAAAATCAATGAAATGTCAATGAAAGAAATATCTGTGCTAATGTCAATGGTGTACATTAAAAGGATTGATTTTAAAGTTGTATTTAGCTTGACAATAATCCATAGATCTATTTACAGCAATAATATTTTATTTAGTCCAAATGAAGCAAAAAGAAGAGCATAATTATCCGCCAGTATTCCATTAACAGCAAGAGAAAAGAATCCTGCAGAGCTGCAGTCATTTTTATATTCTGACTTTTCTTAAAAAAAAGAAAACAAAAGACAAAACCACTTAAATTCCCTAGTTACTCTGTATCAAAAGGAAAAAATATATGTACCTCACAAATTGGTATTACATAGTTCACTTCATGAGATTAACTTTCCTTCCAAGTCTTTTTGGTCTGATGGAGAAACTGGTCAGAGCAGTAGATTAGTGAAAGTGGTAGAAGTAGTAGAAATTAAGGTCTCCCATTAAATGGGAAGGTTCAGCAGAATGACCACACAAAAAAAATTACTTGAAGAGTTAAACTATGTGAAATTTTAAGGAACCAAGCAGAGCAGTAAGAATAAAGGGACATTTAGACGATGAACCCTGTCCCCACCACTGCTGCTTTAGCTTTTTAGTATCTATCCCATCCTTTTGCGCTACGCAAATCACGGGCTTGATTTTGGCAGCCCATCAAAAGCAACTCCTTTAATAAAGAATACAGAATTAGGCATTGATGATTAAGCACCAAAATGAAGCTAACATCAAAACAGAATGGAAATCAGAAAAATCTCAAAATCAGTGGCTCTTGGTTCATCTTATCCAAATCAGCATCAAAATATTATTGCTGATCAAGTAGAGAAAACTGATACTGAAGCAACTTCATAATTCTCCATCATTTTTTATCATTCTACTGCAAATCACTTTAATATCAGCCTTTATTCATCTTTGTCCATCACTTATATTCTGCTTTGGTAGCTCATCCTGATGAGGAGCATGACAGGAACCTCTGTTAAGAGTTCCCACTCTTGTTGAGACACTGGCTGCAATTGTACCCTAATGTTTTAGCCATAACCTCCCCATTTAGGACTCCAGTGGGACATGGATATCCCCTGATCGTGTCCATCTGGACCCTGCAGCAAGAGAAGGAAAAGCTTTGATCAGGGACAGGGTAGAATTGTTCTTGATGATGATGGCTCCTATTTCTGCCTGCTTGTCCTGCCACATCTCTAGGCTGAGCACCACTAGCCAGGGTCCATGAACTTGCTGAACATCTTCAAGGACCAGAGGATCCTCTGGGTGTGCTCTCCATGATGCTGCCTTTTGCCTCCGTGTTATCATTTTTTTACTATTACTCCTTCTCCTTCTCATTTATTGTCTTCCATGTCATCTCATTTTCCTTGTCTCATTAAAATCAACTTGTCTTTCAAGGAGTTAGAGTGGGAAGGGAACAGAAGGGGTTGATGGCTGTTCCCAGCACAGGAGATTGGTGCAAGCAGCAGCCAGCAGTTGTGGGAAGAAGAACCCCAACCATCAGCCATCAGTGGTGCCCAGAGCTGCCAGACTGGGAGCTCGAGCTGGCCCTGCCTTCTTTCTTACCCCACTCCTCTCATGGGAAGAAGAGAGGAATGCCATGGCACATTTTCAGAGGCCATACCACACCATGACAATTCACTGCGATGGGTTTGCCTAAGAGGGGACACATGCCATACTTCTAGCAGCACTTCTCATCTTTGGGCAGGAAATCCTTTCCCCTTGGGCAAATCCTGTCTCCCTCCTGGTTCTGGCTCCAGCACTCTCACCTCCAGTGCAACTGCTAAACACACACACACCTGGAGTTCTGGGGGAAATACCTAAACAGAAAAGGATTAATGCTGCATAGTCTTACAATGAGATGGGTTTATAACAGTTCAACTTAAATGCTGGAGGTTTTTCATCATATTGATATTTTGTGATTTTCTTTTTATGGACAGGAAATTTCCTAAATAAAAGCTGTAGTTTATCTCTTGACATATACAAGCAGGGCGGGGGGGAAAGTATTTTAAATAGCTGCAAGAAACTCTTCTCATCTTATTCAAAGTAAGCCACTTACCTCCAGTTGCTACAGTAATTTCACGTAGAAAATGTCCGTAAAATGGAAAATCAAAGGACAGATTCACTCTCTGAAAGGAATAACAGCAGAAAATAAAATCAATATTGAGCAGAACACTAAAAAAAAAAAAAGATGAACAGTCATCTTCTTCAAAAAAAAGATGAACAGTCATCTTCTTCAAATATCTCTTTCATTGCCTTTTATTTTTCACTAGAGCCTTGCTATTCTTAATTTGGAATTGCCAGTAGTTAACTGGAAAAAATTCTGAGGAGCACTTAAATACTTAAAACAGTGGATCTTAATAACAGGAAACTTCAGAAAAGAAAATACGCGAACAGACATTGTAACTCAATCACAAGAATAAAATTAATAAAAGATTTGTAGAAGTTTCGCCTTAAAAAAACTGTTGCTTTAACCTCTTTCATAAAAGGACCTGTCAATATCAAAAACCTTAGCAATACCTATGTTTTACAGGATGCCTGCTATTTTGGCTGCTTGTTTTCTGCTGCTCTGCCACACAAGCTTTCAGATTCAAGTGCTGTCCCTGACATCCTGCTGCTGCCTGGGAGCTTATCTGATGAAGGCTGGTCACTGGAAGGCAATTCCTCCAGCAAACCCATCTTACACCATTCCTTAAAACCCTCTATACTGTCAGCTAGGAGATGGAATGATGTATAAAGAAATATTCAACAGAAGCAACAACAAACTCTACTTAAACTAATTATTGAAAAATAAAATAAAAAATAAATATTTAAAAAGACCCTTTTTTTTCTCTGTCTACCTACAGAAAACTGTCCTCAACCAGTTGAATTCATAGCAGAGAATTGTAATTTGGGGAACGAACTCTTCTCAACTAAGCTCACCATAAAGCAACATTCAAATTTAAACTCATTTTGCCTCTCTGCCTATGGCTTTATCTTTTTCCATCTATTCCATTCTGTTCTCAAAGCTCAATGATTATTGTGGCCACTCATAATTATCACCTTGTGTGCTACCTGGTTAAACTCTGAATAAATTACTGCTCATGGCAGAAAGGAGTGCTGAAATCTCAGCAAGGTCTTTTCACTGTTTAAATATAATATCCTATGAAAAACATACTTCTTCCACAATGGTCCAAACAGTAAATGAGCATGCAGTCTATTATTCCTTCTTTTGGAGGATTTACTACAGTAAAAACTGGTGTGAGGATGAGTTGTTGGTGACTGTCCCTCAAACAGCCCACACATTTTAATAAAGTGGAGGGAGAATGAAGAAGAAAAGTACTCTTATGTCTTTATTTTCTCTCTCATTATTTCTGACCTGTGTTTATTATTTTCAGATTATATCTGAGTACTTCTTCTCTCAGGAAGAATTATATTTACATGAACCAGAAATGTTTAAAGAATTATTTAGCATGAAATTAGCAGATGAAGACTTATATTAACTTTAAGTATTTGGAAAGGGATGGAAAGATTTTCTTTCAATTTAAGTGGAAGACAGAATTATGACAGGATTTATTAGCACATTTCTTGTTTGCTTTTAATTAGAATGCAAAATCCATTTGCAATGTGTTAATTGGACTGAATAGGTTCTAATGACCTTTTCTGTATATACATAAATATGGATGTACAACTAAACATTTCTAATAAAAAATGGCATATGCAAAAGACAGCACATGAATTAACTCACACAAATATTCTTTTACCATGTTCTACAGCTTTCACTGCTGAAGTGTATGCTACACCTATGATTGCACTCGATTTAAATTATGTCCTTGCTCTACCAAACATAATTTGAAGAACTCTATTGAAACTACCAATATTCTGATCAAACTTTCCCTCTTTCCTTTATATGCCGTCCTCCATTTTACCTATTCACTTTAACTTTCTGAATCATAGTAAACATTGAACTACTTCAGAGGAAAACTGTGCCCCCTTATCTGTCTTCTAAAAGGCTATAATATGGCTACTACCACAAAGATGTTTCCCACTCAAGCCTGATATAGATCTCCTATTGACTAAAGTCAAAATGTGATACCTTAAATTCTGACAATGTAAAAATGTTTAACAAAGCAAATTTTTTAGCACAGTACTGTAATAACCAACATGATTTAACTATTATTTATAAACAAAATATTCTAACAGCCACTAAAATTTTGCTTTTATTTTAACGCTAGAAAGCATACCTCATTTTTAAGAAAGAATATCAGAATTTTCAATTCACTGAAATATAAATGTTCTCTTCATGCATAAATGATTGAATGGACTGGAAGAAATGGCAGTTGAGTTCCAAAGTATGATATATCCTGTATTTTAGTTCAGTGTTTGAGTAATCAACTCTTAGATATCTAACTTAAACACACTGAATACCAAAGCCACCTCTAAAATTTTATTGTATAGTTAAGAAGATGGTGGCAATATATTAAAAAATACCCTTACTACTAGAGTTATAAATCCTGTAGTCAGATATTTTAATTGTTCCGTTAATATATGTTTGCTACTTTCTACAAACAATTACTATGCTGTTTTAAAAATCAAACCATCTCGTGGATCTTCTCCAGGATTCTCTCCAGTCATTACGACTTTTCTTGTAGAAGCAAAACAAACTGACAGCTTCTGGGAACTCTCAGGATTATTTACTTCCAAATGAAGGAAAACACACAAATTGGGTGTAAAATTGTTAGCACTCAAAGAATCCCTGACATCATAAATTAATTCCTTAATATGAAGCATGTGATAATTTAACTCCTGGTTCTATTGTGAAACTGGAGAATAATGTTTAGAAAAATATTATGTAAATCATTGAGTCTCAGCAAGATGTGTCAAATGGCCTTTTAAAAAGAGTAATGGCAAAGTTTACGGGAGAGAAGGTTTGCTATTGAGGTATGTATGATCTCAAAATATATATTACTCTGCAGTTGTACAGTTATAAAGATCACATCTCTCTGTTAAACACCTTTGTTGTGTAGTACATATGGATATTGTTTACTTGGACACACACATACGAAAAATCAATTACAGATGAAAAAATAAGGATAAAACCTTATAGGATGACTCTCTGGTACTTTTTAATCCTTTAGGGGGACATAAAATAGATCTGAAAAAGGAGTCTTTAAAACTCTATGTAGATATGGCTGCAGCCACTCAAGTTCATAGTCTAAGATATTTGAGTAAGCATTAAAAGAGATGGATATCAGTGTGCTAAACAAGGCTTTCTCTGCTGAAGCTGGAAGAAAGGCAGAGGGGGCACCTGACATTCAGAAGAAAGGTCTTAAACCACTTGCTTTGAGGAGAAACACTTGAAGTCCTCTTAATGCTTAATGGTCCCCTACACTGACCCCACACCAGACCAAAAATATAGCCTTGTTCTAGGCTCTAGTTTAATAACTCCAACAAAATGTCCCCCTTGGGATGGTCATTTTGGCTGCATCATCTCAGAGATCCAATTGGAAACAAAAGTGCTTACAACAAAGACATGGAAGGGTATCATCTTTAGTAATCATTAAACACAGGTTAAAATTTTTGATTTAGCTTTTCTTTCAGCATATTTCCATTCTTTCCCCCAACACAGAGCACTAGGCTCGCACGTAAAGCAGACAAGATAGACAACAGAGGTCTTCACTTTTAGGTACCCTTGAGGTTCTTTGTTTCTCATTAGAATCAAACTTTCTTAAGCAAATAGCTGATATGCTGTTTCATTAAGTCTACCCCAAAGACCTATAACTGTCTGAACCCTCTGCATTTGCATTATCCCTGAGTCCCTACACTTTTTTAACTATGAAGGATATATTTTTTGAATTGGACTCTCTGCCAGTTACATGTGCTGGATTTATCATCTCACTCTGCTTTCTGTATTATAACTAAAATACCACAGTATTTCTTTCTGCTGCCTCTTGCATTCCTCTGAGCAGTCACCTGGCTTGTACCAGGGAGAAAATAGATTAACTAAGGAAAAGATGAATTAAACTTGTGTTTTCTCTCAGCTTTAAAACTGTTAAACACATCTGCATCTTTAAAAACTGTACAACTTTTAAGTAAGGTGTTCACTTAGGAACAGAGGAAAATTTTAAATGTATGTTTAAAGGCATCTCTGAAGGACTGTTACAAAAGGTTCAAAAAGTTCAAGGAATCATTTGACAACAATAGTGTAAAGACTTCCACAGCTTAACTAGAATTCAAAGACATAGCTCTATGAACAATAGCCATGGCACCTAGTAATATTGCTGTGTGGATCTCTGGGGAAAAATATCCATGATCATCAAAGAAAAAAAAAGATAAAATAACTTACTGCGGCTTGACGATGGGTATTGGAAAGGATCCCATGAATCTTTACTTTGTCCTTCTCCATTTGGTCTATATTGACCCACAAATCCCGGCTGGTAGAATCATAGGGGCCATATGTCCTTGATGTATAATAGTTATGATCTGTATCCTCCTAAAAAAGGGAAAAAACCACAGAAAAAACCAGATTATAATGGAAGATGCACCTTAGTTTTATGTAAAACTCACCCTTGAAATACTGAGTCCTGTTGCTCCTTGAAGAAACTCAGCAATCAAGGAAAAAGAGTAAGAATTGTAAATATGTTGCAGAGATAGCTCTGCTCCTAACCACTAGCAGTTGACAAGGCAGTTACCTCATGCAATCATCTTATATTATGATTATAATATTCACTGTCCCAAGTACCATACAGGTTGTGTAATAACCACATCAGTGAAATCTATGGCAAAATGTTTGATGTCTTTTGAGGCAAGATGGACAGTTCCTGTAACAATGGCCATACTCTAATGAAGCCATGAGAACTATTACGGATAACATGTTAAAAAAATAGTTTTTAACATTTCTGAACATAATTCACTATTTAAGAACATCCAAAACATTCCTAATAGCTGTAGGCTTACAATGCTATGTTATTTTAAATCTCCAAAAGTCTGGTTTACGGTAGATTTGCCCCTCCGAGACAGACAAATATACACACATTTATGGAAGAAATCTTCCTAATTCTCATGGTTTTAAAAAATACAGTAGTTGCTGTCATGGTCCCATCACAGGAAATTTTTGTTAAGGTCACTACCTTCCTATCTAAGACAGAAGAAAAGAAAAAAAAGTCTGTGGTCTGAGGCAAGAAATGAAACTCATCTCAGATTCCCAGTCTTCCTTTACTTAAACCAAGCTTTAGCAACCACAAAATATTTAAATCAACAGCATTGCCAGCTTCCTGCTGCATAGCTACAAGTAATTCTATAAAAGTAGTACATGCTAGTATTAGTTCCTTCCTCACTTCCTCCCCTTCTAAGATAAAGTAGAAAATCCCCAAAGCCTCGATGATAAGAGTTTGAAAATTAAAATAAACTCAAAAAAATAAAAGGTACAATAGAAAATTGAAGAGGAGGACTTAGAATTTGGAATTACCCTGGTGATGAAGGCGTTCCCCTCCTGCTGTACCTCATGTATCCAGTCAGCCACATGGGAGTACCCTCAAATCAGGCTGTGCTGCCATGCTGACCTGACATTCCCTCCCCACAACCCCAGACCATACATATCCCATTCCTATTGACATGATCCTGAGCTGGAGACACACATTGCAAGGACTTATATTCTAATGACATCAGTCATGTCCTAGATTAAACATATTGACCATAAATCCTGTTTCAGCTGGATTTGACCCTACATTAACATCATTACTGATGCATCTTATTTTAGATGTTGCAGATATAATCAGGTTATTTTTTCCTTGAAAATTTCTGTGTCTTCTGCAGTACTTTGCATGCCAGGATGTACTTTATATGTCCAGTAAATCTCAGTAACAATGCTGAAGCAACTTCTAACAGCTTCACCAGCTCTAGGTTAGTCACACAAGCAAACATAATTAAAAATATACTGTCAGAAATAATACAAAAGCCAGACACTTTGCCAAATTATTTTCTCCTTTAGTGGTCAACAGAAGCAGTTATTGATGTCATGTATACAATAGAGGTACTGTAAATAAAAAAGTTTTGAAAACAAATATATATATTACCAGTCCAATTTATCACTGAAAAAAAAATTTCTTAGCAAAAAATGGTCATATTTAAGGCATACAAAATCTCAAGGAAAAATCTCCAGAGACAAATAACAAATAATTGCCAAAACAGCTGGTTTCATATAAGCATGCAATATTTAAATTATAGTCAAAACTGTGCAAAGTTTTTTGCATTTCAGTTTTTATTTTAATAGCTAATAAAGCTACCCCAGTTAATTTCTAGTACCTAAGCCCCCACCTCCACAACTAGAAGGCTCTAGCACTGAGCCTTCTAGTACTAGTTGGTAGATCTATAAGACTGTTTTAAATGGTATCTTGACCCACACCTAAAACAGATTCATTATACAGCTTGTAAATCAAACACTTAAATGATAGCCTTCAGCTCAAGATTTTGGTGCTGTGTGTGGAATTGTTCATGTCTACCAAATTTGGTGTATAAAAAGTCTTGTTTATTATTTTAATCCAGGTTAAATAATCTTAGATTATTTATCTATTCTGGAAGGAAACAAATTTGCTTCTACTTGAATGATAGAAGGAAGACAGAATTCCTCTTCATAGATTTCATGCAGGTATATTTTATGAATATACTATTAATTATTTCTCTCTCACATCCTAATTTTTCTTAATTCCGTCTGTCAATTTACAATCTAAAACAAAAAGGCACACACAGCTAACTACTAAAGGTGATGTGAGCAGCTTGGGAACTCCAAATAAGGTTAGGATCCAAGTCACTGCTTTCATAGTTCCTAATTTGCATTACCATGTAAATGAAATTCTTGGAATCTTTAATAAATATGATTTTATTGGTATAATTAGATACCAATAAAATCATATTTAAAAACTTAAATTTAAAAAATGAAATGATGAAATGTCATTTTACAAAGAATGACTTTTCATTCTATCAGACCTGTTTATATTCTTTGGCTGATTGGACCTGCTTCATAATACATTCCATTCCCTACAGGTAGCTACTATATAAGATGATGGAAAAATGTTTAAGAAATTTTACTGAATTTGCATGTAAACTACTCAATGAAGAAAATAATTTTAATAGTTATATGAGATAGATCTGGAGTTTTACTGGTAATCAGAATTATATAAAGATACAATTATGAAGGGAAAAAAAACTTTTCAGTATCTATTAGTGACATAGAAGCATGTTACTGAAAGGAAAGCAGAGAACATACCCTTTACTGCTTCAAGAAGGTTTTTCTTTCTTTTTCAGATATGTGGAGGATACGAGCATTATCTCCCACTGGATCTCTAGATGTGCAATTCTGTCCAAATTCTGTTTGTATATGAAGTACATAGTATCTTTCTTCTATGGAACAATACAACATGAAAGCAATTGATTTTCCCAGATAGTCTTTGCACCAGGTATGAGGATTACTGTTGGCAACCTTTGTGACTATAAAGGGAATACTTATTATAACATCTCTCACAGCACTTTTCTTTTGAGGAAATGAGTTATTCTTAACCTCAGGCAATACTTAATGCTGAGTTGCTGTCTTATTTTTGATTGTAGAAATTAATTTCTTAGCTTTCACAAGGGGTATTGTCTGCTGACACTTTGAATATATTCCCATACTTCTCCAAATACAACTGAAGTTTTCAGGAAAGCTGAATATATGCACTACTCATAAAAGCTCAGCACAACTGAAGATTAAACCTTCTTTAAATACTTGGTGTTCAGTATTTGTCAAATTCAAAGACTCAACATCCATTCCATACATCACATATACAGATAATCCTAAATACAGTCCAAATGTCACATACTCATTTCATCAGTAACTGCTGTCCCTTTACAAATTAAAGCTTCCAATGTCTGATGTGATCTTTCACAATCAAGTAACATAAAGTAACTATATGTGATATTTAAAAGTAAAAACTACATTATGCCTCCAACATTAGTTCAAATTATTATCTGGGATTCTGGCCAAAGATAGGCACGAAAACATTACCAAAACAAACATGAAACAATAAAGCTTCCTCTCAGCATGTCCTGGGTTGCAAGGTGTGGATAGGGGGGTGTATTCTATTCCCATCTGTTAGAGGTGGGGCAGTTACCTTCTGTTAATTGGGAAGCTTTCTTTATCTTTATCTCTTCCACAACCAAACCTCCCTCTGGGAAATATCTTCTGTTAATGGGCCACTGACTGATAAAATTACATCATCCCATTGGGAGAAGCTCCACCCAGAGGGAGGAGCCAAGCATTCCTACTTGTATGTAATCTAAGATTCAGAACACCACAGCAGCCTTTTCTCACTGGATTCTAACAGTAGCAGCTTTCTTCCCTACTGGGTTCCCAGAGGAAGACCAGGCCCATCTACACCACCAGTGGACCTTCAGAGGAAACCTACATCCTTCTACAGGATCACTGCTCCAGCAGAACCACACCTGGCGCTGCAGGAGGGCTGCAGGCACCATTTAAAGGGACTGCTGCCACCACCCTGACCCACAGGGTGCCAGGTCATATTTTGACTTTGTGAGTGTTGTTTTGTAATACTGCATTTTTATTTTTATTTTCTTTCCTAATAAAGAACTGTTACTCCTGCTCCCATATCTTTGCCTGAAAGCCCCTTAATTTCAAAATTATAACAATTCAGAGGGAGAGGGTTTACATTTTCCATTTCAAGGGAGGCTCCTGCCTTCCTTAGCAGACACCTGTCTTTGCAAACCAAGACACAATGAAGACACCATGATTCTATGATGATACAATCACATAAATCAACATGTGACTTTTTAGATTTGATTATTTTCCTGTCACATTTTTTCTTTAACAGAAATTGAAAAGTAATATAAATCTCTAGGAGACAGAGGATATTATCAAAAAAGATTCAGGAGTAAGAGTTGCTGTTGAATCCATCTGCATGAATATTTAGTTTTTAAATACTGGATTAAATTCAATCCAAACCACATACATTACTGAACAAGGAGTCCTGCCATCTCTCAAGCTCTCTCTGTGTAAGGCTGTAATTGAAGAAAACTTCAACCAGAGAAAAAGCAACTGGCACACCAAGGAATGAGCTCTGCTGTCTCACAATAATTTGTTGTAGAAAAAGTCTTGCTTTCTCTGAGAAAGGAAAGGAAGACATCCACAAAGCAAATTATTATGGATCAGCCAACCAGACGGCACTTACATTGCAGCAGATTGTTTTGGCTGCCTTGTCCCAGTACTGGAACATTGTTTGTGACATTATCAATGAAAAATCAATTGGTTGATCAATTAATCCATCCAAGGATCCTCATCATCAGATCTTCCTTACCAAGTGTCATGAGTTATTGCCAGATGCAATAGAAGAAAAGAAGACTGAATTTAATTTGATAACTGTTGTCCCCTTAAATATGCTACTTACTGAAATTGCATTTCCAGCTTCAATCGAGATGACAACATAATGTAAAAACTCTGAAGCCCTCAAAGATAATGGTGGTAGACTTTATAGATACTTAATTTTATCACTGTGAATGGCAGGTCTGGTATCAGATTTTTAGCAAAATACATTAATAAATTGCTCAGATATTGCCAAACTCACAGACCAGTTTATTTTTAAATTAAGTGAAATTTCTGTTAGTATTTGCCCCAAAAAATTAGTTCCAAGAAAATTTCTTACCAATCACTAATTTCAGAACCATTACTTCTTGAATACAAACATTTCTATATTAATACCATATGAAATTAATCAGAGATTTGTGTTTTCTTTAAGGTGCATTTGTAGACTAAAATGAAAACACCAAAAGAAGAAAACATTTTAAAACAGACTACTTTTCAGCAAAAAAAAAAGCAAAGATATCAATACTTCTTTGGATAGTAAAAGGATATAAGGAAATAGGCTAGCAATTACAATTATTTCCCTAAGGAATAAAGTGGTTCTGGCAATCCTAAAAACACCCTTTCTATTTAAATAAGACAACAACAATGTGCCCCTGCACACATAGAGCCAAAACAGCTTCCTCAAAACTACTTGTACTTTTACCCAATCATATGTAATGCTGGCTACTCTATTATGGTATCTCTGCCTATCACATCAGTAAAATACAGCCAAAAGTGACTTCTGAATAGTTTCAGATTTTTGCTAGAAAATTGCTTTTAGATTTCTGAGCACTATTAATCCCCACTAGCTAAAAGCAGCCCAAGGGGGAGAACAGAGGTGACAGCTTGGATAGGACTTGAGCTAGCTCGGCATTGCAGGTGATGGAAAGCCTCTTCTCAACAGCACGTTTTTGGGCCCTGAGAAGGGGCAAGAGAGATGCATGGTCACAGTTTGCATTACCTGGGCAGGAGAAGCATGTGTGTATGGTGTTGCAACTGATTTTCCTCATTTATTCGCATTTTCTTTAGGCAGACACTGACTGAAATAAGGGCAGGTGGCAAGGACACATGGAGAATATCCCTAGTATAACAGCCATTAGCACAGAAGATGAGACAGTACAGGAGAGGATCAACTATCCTGAGATGGGGTCCTAGTGGGAAGATTAAGGCCAGGAGAAATGGGGATAGAGAAACTATGCATGCTGCTGCCAAAGAGCTCATTCTAACAGAATACTGTAATTACAATTACAATATAGCAATGCTGTGATTTCCAGGTTTATGGGATCTGATAATCGAAGAACCCTAAGGAATATTTAACTTGAACTGGCCTCCCAAAACATGAAAGCTCTAATTTACATGTGGATTACAACATGTACATAGTCTTACAGAGGATATATAAGGGGGCTGCTGCTTAGAAAGCTTGATTGTTCTGAGATGCTCAGAACTGTCAATTTCAGAAGCACTTTGCATCAAGGATAAACTCTCTGCTGTTCAATTTCTAACAAAATTCTTTGTTCTGTACAAATCTATTGAGCAAATGTAATTTAGACAAGTGCTTTTTCAGTGACTTGCTGCTTTCATAGTGACAAAGCTGCAATCTTCTGGGTTTTCTATTGGGTTTTTTTTAGGGTTTTTTTTGTTGTTTTTTTTTTTTTTTTGCAATGTCTGATATGGCACAAACCAAGGGAATATACATATATAATGCTCAATATTATATATTGCCCATATATATATTGCCCAATATGGGCATAGCATACATAGTTGACATCAACCACTGGCTTGTGAATATCACTGTTGATAACAAAAATACATTTTAACAGCTAATATAATGACTAATGAATGATAGGAAGCCAAACTAATGGAAGAGGAGTGCTTCAGTATTAAAAATGTCATCTCACACTATATTCTCTAAGAAGAAGCTACATGAGTACTCTGCAGAGTCCTGAAAGCCTGTTTTGTGTGTGTGCAGTAGTCCTCACACTCAGGTTTTCATTAGGACCAGTATGGAAGTTACTTTGCCCAGAATCTCACAGATTTACATCCAGAGGTTGTTATGGTAAACATTAAATACTCTCATCAGCTGGGATGAAACAAAGGATTTATCTCACATCTCTCTCCCCCATGCAGACATAAGGCTTTATTCAGCACTGTAACAACTTAAGATCCCAGGTTTTAAACTGCACTTATCTGAGCTCCTGACAGCACCTATAATGGAGAGTCACACATGCTGACAGACATTCTGCAAGAGAGGGATACTATAAAACTGTTATTAATCCAAAAAGCCATTTAGTCTTTGCAGCTTAGTGAAAAGTCAGTGTGGAGTCACTGCCTTTTCCATGATATTCAGCTGCTTTTGAAAGGAAGCTTCTCTCTTGGGGACTGCTATAAAACTGTCAGCCTATTTAGGGGTCATTACAGCGGGCTTATAAAGCCCTTTGGACTGTCTTGTCATGTGAGACAAGCTTCAAAAGAGCAAAAATCTCTGCAATGCCTTACTTAAGAAAGGAAAAAAGCCAAATCACCAGTCACTCAAAACCCAATTACAGTAGGGAAATATTTATTATGCAGTTTTGTTCCTGATTTGCTGGAGCAGAAGTCTGAGAAATGACATTCTGAAAATGCATCTTTATTAGTTCTCCGCATAGCATCCCCTCCACTAAAAGAAAATAAGAATCATTTCAATACAGTGCCCAAAAAATGTTTAGCAGAAATTTTATTTTGGTGTAATTATGATACAGGTTTTAGCATTTATATTCTCATTTTTAGATATGTATAAATGACTGAAGGATTCATGAAACTGAAAATGACTTTTTGTAAACATGAAAACCTATCTGCCAGTTCTAGACTACAGAGCATTAGTGGTTGTGGCACCACATCAGTTACCAGCTGCATTCTTGGGGGCTTATAACTTCAGATAATACCATAAATAACTACATTTTTGTCAAATTAGCTTTTAAAGAATTAATATTTTAGTCTTTTAAGCATCCACTTCCTGTGTGGATTATAACAAACAGTGTTTCTGAGCATATGTACTTTGACATACTTACAGCCACACTTGGGCAATTTTTTTCCTCCCCCTAAATACAGAAGTTCAGTTTAGTATTATACACCCTCTTCTCTTTTTCCATCCAGGTGTTAGAGCAACTTTAAACTCTCTGTAGCCTTTTTATTACTCCACTATATATTCAAATGCCAGGAGATGCAAGTCATCCTTATTTCCTGTTCTTTGGCACTTTTCTATTGGAAGAGGTGTGAGGAAAACAACAACCAAGACCCAACCAAGAGCCCTGAGGCCTCAAATGAGGAGGGGAAATGGCAAATATATATTGGTATGGAAAGTGCTACAGGTAAGAAGCATTAAGTTGATATTAGCAGGTATAGTTAGCAGTTGATCAGGGCTTTCCATAGGACAGTGCAGGAAGCTGACTCCATGCTCACTGGTATGAGATGCCATTCCTGAGCTGTTGATACTGTGTTTCAGGGATCCATCAGGGTTTTGAGCCAAAATTGCAGGACAATCAGTTGTAGGAACACATATGATCAATACAAAGTTGATACAGACAGGAGCATGGGTTAATTAATGCAGTAGCATTTTACCTGTAGGGATAAAGCTTATTCTGAAGCTTTTAAAGGTGTCCCACATACACCTCAGTCAGCACCAGTCTTTGCCAAAGTCATGCTGTTCAGTCCAGCTGTGTGCTGGTGAACTTATAGCCAGACCATGCCCATCAGAGAACCCGGGCAACACAGGACAAACTGCGTCACCACGGCTTCCCTGAGGTACACTGGTTTTAAACAGATTGCAAACAAACTGATAATTTATCTGGCCACAGAACTTTTTAGTTTAGCTCTCATGTACAACACACATGAAGCTTTAGTAACTAAAACATGGGACTGGCTGAAATCTGCAATCAATATGCAAAATTTCAAAATCACTGTTCATGGCTTACAGAGAAAGACCATGATTATGAATGTGGTTAGCAGTTTCTACTAGTCTTTTGTTTGGAAAAAGTATGTATTTTGCTTCATTCACATGTCTTTTTCTGTATGCATCTGTAAGAGTATTTCAGTCTGGATTGTGTAGACAAGAATATTGAAAAAAATACTATGTACAGTTTTACCAAACTGTTATTACCACCACATTTCTTAAGAACTTGTCACAGAAATGCTTCTTTATCAGATCTTCCAGTCACACTGAATAAAATAAATAAATCCCTTGAGAACTCTTGTGCCACAACTTTTAAGGCATCATATTTAATTGAGATGCTTGATGAGTTACATGTTGTCTAGACAGGCGTGTCCAAGTTGCTGTCTTTGCCTGACATCAGGCTCCAAACAAGATTTCTGCAGAATCTGCACTGTTTTTTTTATGAGGAATACTCTGTGCACTTCACAATTACCCAGACAAGATTAGGATGCTAAACAATATCTTCCCTCTGTTGTCTCTGAAAGCACTCCCTTCAAGTTAACCTAGAGTACTGTTGAACCAATATACTCAAATATTTCAAAATTATACCAACACATTGTTTTGGTTTTGATGTTATTTTTTTCTTGTGTCTAAATCTATATTGCTCTTCCAGAGTAGATTGAGCCAAAGTGGAATATTGTATAAACCTGTATTTCCTTTTTTGTCTTTCTAAATACAGGACACTAAGAATACAGGACATTAATCACAAGGAACTACAGAATTACTTTTGACTTGAAGTTTGTCTTTTGACAATTTAAAGCAACGGAAGGGAGACAAAACATCTAAGCACTAAAAACCAGTGAAAGATGAAGGCATGAGATTTTACTTGTGTTTCAAATCAATCTTTTTTTACTGGTGTGGGGTTGGTGGCATGGCAAGTAAGATAAGGAAAGGGAAAAGAAAGGAGGAATCTCAACATTTTGACCTTGATAGAATTTATCGGTATATCTATAAAAAAAAAAGTATATTTTTTCCCCTTCAAACTCAGATAAAAAATAGGTAGATGAGCATTTTGTTATTTGGTGTGCAGGTTGGATACTTAATTGCAGCTGTCTATCTAAGAGCTGGGTTTATTAGCACTTGTTATTAGAACCACAGATCTATTAAATGCTGTCAGTGAAGATTTGCCAGCTCCTTCAACTCCACTCTAGAACAATCCAAATACACACTTTAACTGCATTGCCTGTAGCGACCACAGATCTAATCACTAAGCACTGGAGAAACCCAGAGCCATCTGAAAATTGCAGACATGATTCAGGACCTGCACCTGACCTTTATCCTACAGAAGTGGCAGTGGACTATTCAGTATAACCAAGCCTAAAATTACATCAGACATCTATAGCTAGGCACCTTTAAATTTCCACCAACTTTGATCACAGAATAGTTTGTATTGGAAGAGACTTACAGATCATCTTGTTCCAATTCCCCAGCCATGGGCAAGGATACTTTCCACTAGACCATGATGCTCAGAGCCCATCCAACTTGGCCTTGACATCTTCCTGGGATGATGAGTCATCCAAATTGCTTTGGACAACCTGTCCAAGTGTCTTACCATCCTCATGGCAAAGACATTTTTCCTAATATCTCATCTAGACCTACCTTCCTGAAGCCATTTCCCCTTCTTCAACTACATGCCCTGGTGAAAACTTGCATGCTCCTTGTCTATGACACGTGAATCTATACTTAGGTTTCCAAACTGAAGAGCTGAATTTCACCTCCAATTTCAATATTTGCTACAACTAAAAAAGAAAACACTACCTTAACAGACTCCGATGTCTTTTAGCAATCACAGTAACCTAATAGTTTGTATAAGTTTAATGATCATTATTGGAGCTGTAAACAGATGTACTACTCTTTATTGAATGTTTATACTTGAAACAAAACCTCAGCAGTGAATTTAAGAAATTACCTTGATTTCCAAGGTGATGGAATAATATGCGTGATAAAAGAAAAATCAACATTGTTTACACTGCTAGAGACTAAATGGAATCAAAATTCTATTTCCAGGTTTATTGAAAAAAAAATTCTTAGGAATGAATTGCTGTTTCTTTCAACTACATAGCCAGTAGTTTTGACTCAACAAAGAGTTGGGGGGTTTGTTTTCTAGACAAATAGGGACATTGGGAGCACTAGCTTATGCCTATCAAATGAAGATGTTCCAAACATCTTCACCAAACTTGTTGTAATCCATTGTGCCAGTAAGCATAATATCCCCAAAGTTATACCCTCAAAATGGACACCCACCAAGTTGTTGACCTGTGTAAGCCAGATCTAAGCAGCAGAACTTTTGAGCCAGACTATGTCTGTTCTAGCACTGAAAGACACTTTTCATACACCAGAAGAGAGCCATCCATCCTTTGCATGGAGCAGGAAGAACCTGAGAAACAGCTTGCTTTGTTATCAGTACTGGAGCAGAATACCTCTGAGAGATCTTGGCACTTCATCCCTGAAGACTGCTCCACCTAGATGAGATCAGACAGATAGGATTTCCATCTGCAGTTTCTCCCTCTTCCTATTTTTGTTGCTAAGGTTACAGAAAGAATGCTCAGAAAATGATGGAAATTGTGAAGAATTATGCAGCTTAACTACAAATGCAAGAAGCAAGCCTCCAGTGTCACATCTCTCTAACTTTTGTTAACTGTTGTGCCATGTTTGCTATTCTTTTTTTGGTTTTTTCCCTCCCAGTATTCACACTGCAATTTGCTGCACACTCTCCAAGATCTTCTATTGCTAATGTTGTTTTCCAGAAATAAGTATACTGTTTCTTTACTGATGGATGGCCTGTGAACACTTGGACATGCTGCGCATGAATGCATGCTGGTGCTGTAGAAGAAAGAAAAAACCAAATAAATCCCTGGTATTTTGATTAGTTATTTCTGTTCTGTGTATGAAATAGTACAGCTCCTTGAAGAGTTTTATCAGCCTTTTCTTCAGCAGTCAAAAACATTTAACTGGCATTTTTGGAAAAATAAATGCACATTTTACAAATTAAACTTTCTTGACTCTGATTCCCCTCTTGATATGAATTTTGAGCATTGGCCCCATTTATTATGCTTTTTGCAAAATCTGTATAACTCATACAATCACAATGAGGATAGATCATTGACTTTGGCATAAATACTAAATTTACAGAGAGTCACAGGAAGTGTCTGACCAAATCTGAAACAATGGACCCATCTGTTTACATGCTATGTTGTTACTGTTTTGGGATAACAGATAATTGACTTTCCTATATTAAAGAAACATGAAAGATTTGGAGAGACACTGAGTAATCCATCAATGTCAGCAGAATTCCTACAGCTTTGAAAATCTATCCCTAAGGACTGGTACTATCCAAACTGGAATTGTGTGGCTTAGCATGACAACATTTTACTTACTTACCCAAATTCCTCTGCACAAACAACTTGGTAATGTATTCACCCTCACTCCCTGCTCCAACCAACTATGCACAATTTGCTGAGTGCTGTTAAATTAGGTGAGGCTGTTCACTTTGCATGGATAGAAATGAACATCATCTTCTGCTTTTTGCATGACCAAATTAATACAAGTCTCCTCTCTTGAGGACATTCCAAGTGAACATGGTGAAAAGGGTCAGAAAGGAAGTGTCTGGGAAAGGAGCCTTTCCTTGAGACTTTCTCAGCCTTCACAGGCACACTAATATTCAGCTTCACAAGTTGAATCTATTTTCAGCAAACCCCTGCAAGCAAGTGCTGAGGCATATATGACTGAAATAATTAATTCAGAAAGTACAAGGTCTGTTGATTCTGCTTATAGCTCTTTTCAGTCATGAGTTCTGCCATTCTGGAATATGCTTTAGGAAGTGGGAGATGAAGGATATGGAAAAGAAAAATATTATCATTAGGAAAATTCAAAGGCAGATGTCATTAAATTCTGAATTTCCTGTCTCCTTCCTTTCTATAAAGATTCATTCTCATCAATGTGTGAAATTAAATGCCTTGTGTGCCAATTTAGGTAAGCATGGGGAGATGAACTCAAGATTACAATGGAGTTCTCTTATTTAGGAATGGGGAAGCTAGTTTGTAATTCCTTTCATTCCCTGTCCTCTCCTCCCACGCTTAAAGGAAACAGAGAATGAATCTTTCCTCCAGCTTTTTCCCTTTTCAGCTATACCCAAGTTATTAGCAGAACCATCACTTCTTGACTTTAGATTGAGAATATTGGAAATGTTGACAGGGTTATTGCCACAACAGCTTTTACAGAGTTGGCAATGCATTCAGTCCAGCTGAACATTGCAGCAACACCCAGTAAAAGTGTTAAGATGACCTTGATGTAAGTAAGCAATCAGTATATTCAAAAGAAGAAGATATATGAGGCGTTTGCCTAGTTTACCATTTTGAAAGAGAAAGCCTGGAAAAAACCAAGACAGTGATATTTCAGTCTGCTGGCTGGCTAGAAAGTATGACATCACTGGTAAAAAACTCAGTAGAAAATAATGAGTAAATTAATGATTATTCCAAATTATGGTTCTAATTCCAAGTGACATACCTTTTGGTGTAATTTAGAAACAGCACTGAATTAGGACATTTCTTGTATGATCTGTGCTGCTTTCCAGACTAATTTACTTTCTGGCTCTTCTTTATAATGGTTAAAAATTATCAGTTACATACTAAATTTAGCAGTAATTTCCAGACATTTTAGTTTGTCTTAGGATGTCTCATGAAGAGAAAGTTAAAAAATTTCCCTAAGATCACATGAAAAGGAAATACATTTTTTTCCATTGACTCAGTTCGAAAAATGCATATTTGATTTTTGTGAAAATAAATTACATTCTCCACCTCCAAAGTAACAAGCTAATCTTCTAGAATAAACTCTCAGAAATTGTAAATAAAAGCATTTCAAAATAACAATAACAACCTTTGCAAAAAAAATTAAAATACAGCAAGAAAATTCTATACAACTTAGCCTTCAATTACTATATTGGCTATATAATTTAACACTAAATTTTAGCTCTCCTACAAGAAAAAATATGCTATCTACACATTCTGCTAAATGGAAAACAATGGTTTCAGTGCAGTGGCACTGTTTCAGCATATCCTAAGAACCTTCCTCCAATACATCCTTAATCTCCACTGTAATTTTCAAGCTCCCAAATATGAAAATAATAACATGACATTTAACTTAATCTAGTAAATGGCTACCAAAAAATGCACAAGAACAGCTGAACTCTCTTACGTCAAACATCTTCACATGGTCCTCAGAAATGACTGGGAAAAAGAATTGGATTCAATGATCCTTGTGGGTCTCCTCCAACTCAGGATATTCCATGATTCTGTCTGTGTGATGCCCAGTAAACATTGGGGACCCAGAGCAAACAATGGCAATTCCCCATTTTCCCTAGGGTCCTTCAGAAACTCCCTTTGTGTTTTATAACCCGTGACAAATTCCTATTCTGAGACTTTGCCTCATTCTGTAAATTTTGACATCCACAACATTCAGTGCCAATAAGCTTCAGAAATTTTGCAGTTTCATGATGTGCAGTAGAAAGGAATCATACAGGACATTTGTTTAATCCTCTGGAACATTATGGAAACACCAGAGATGTGAACAGCACAAATTTCAACAGAGACTTCTGGGCATAAGTTGCACTGGCTTAAAGGCTGCAAGACATCTGTGTTAGAGGTACAACTGACATGGCTCAAGGTGACGTAAGATAGGGCCTGAAATGACTGAAGAACTGAAATGCCACCTTCAACTGCAAAGCCATGTATTTTAGTCACAGTTGTTTTAGCCTTGGAAGTTCCAAGCCTAGACTAGGTAACTGAAGTTTGATCCAAAATCATGGAAAACATTTGCAGGCCTACAGCAAGAGCCCAAATTTTTCTTCCTTATCTTGAATGAGTCAAACACCAGAAATCACACATACACCAAAAATCTTGTGATGTAGTAATTATTAACTGTGAACAAGAAATAATTATACATCCCAAAAAGTGAAAATAAGAGTGAATATAACTTTTGTTATGATAACTATTTTGCAAGTACATCTGAAAAGCTTCAGCCATGTAATTAAATCAATTACAGAGCATTTCTTGACTTAGAAATTTAAATTAAACTTATCCAATTTAAATTAAACTTTCCCTTATTTCAGTCAAGGGCTAAATATTATTTAGCTAGACTATTCTAGCTAAATAATAGCTAGACTATTCTAGCTCAAATTATTCTATTATTAATTATTCTAGACTATATTATTAATTTAGTCTAGAGTCTGTTCTTAAAATAAAGCCACATCAGAAAGCAGGTATCAAAAATAAAACTAATTGTTGCTTCAGGTTTTTAGTTATGTTTCCTCTCCAGACTTTTGTAAATACAAATTTAGAAACGGAAGTATTATTCTTTTGCTCTCTACAGACTCAACCAATTCCTGTGACAAATTTCTGGTCTGCAAAGCTTCATTCCTCCTCACTTATATGTTAAATACTCCAAATGAAACCCAAAATCTGATTAAACCTTTGTACTGAATATGTATTACTTTGATATTTCATAATGCATTAAAATGTGACTATACACTATGAAAAGAATTCTGTCCTAGTGGTGGAGGGATCAATTGCATCCATGATATTAAACTAAATGGCTATACAAGAAATATTGCCCATGGAATCAACTTGCACTGTTGGGGATCACTGGCAGCGGAAGGAAGATACAAACAGTATTTAAAATAAATATTTGAATTATACATTTAAAAGGTAAGTAAGCACACAACTTTACACAGGCAATTAAAGGCTCTAAAATTGCAAGTCAGACAACAGGGTTTAGAAGTAAAGGGGGAGACTCTCTTAGCTTGGGATGAGGAAAAATAACAGAAGTACTCATTAGACTGTGATAATAAGGATTTTTTTCTTAAACACAGAATATGGTTGTCAATAACCTTGAGGGACCATGGTTTCAGAATACAGTGTTATTAATACTGCTCTTTTAAAGTGATTCAAATACAACTGGCATTAAAGCACTGGGATGGGAAGAAAAAAAAAATGAAAGCAGGAACAAAACAGAGGCAGGCTTGGCCAAACTGTCAGCTCACTATCAGACTATAATACTCTTTAGTTTTCAGGCTTCTCTTTCGCATGGACAAGTTTTTCTACTTTTAATACAGTGTATTAGAGAAGTAATCACAGAATTGCCTTATCATTTGTCCAGCTGAGGGAAATTTAATCTCAACCATTTATTTTCTTCCTTGTTCAGACTTGCAGTGGGGACACAGCAATGGGCATGCTGACACTGCTGTCAGTAGCTGAGAGTAATTGCTCTCAAATCCCAAGGGCTGTAAAACTCAATCCCTTCTGTTGTTTTTGCCAGTCAGAATCAGACATCTTCACGTCCATGAGTGACTGGGACTGATAAGGGAGAAGCGCTCTTTTGGGCAGAAACTCTGGATGAGAATGCAAAATCCAGCAAGACTGTTTTTTATCAGTAGGAAATCCACAAGTGTTGTTTCAATAGGGGCAAGATGCTTTTCAGGGATAAACTACAGGTGCTGCTAAAATTTACATTTCAAACAACATCTAGAGAACATAAAGAAAGGAGGAAAAAAACCCCAAAGGGTTACTTCAGTTGGCAACAAGTCTATTTTAGTTAAAAGCAATGCACAGCAGGAGACATCAGTGATATCCACAGGAATAAATGAATTACTTCAATACAGAAAAAAAAAATTGCACTGAGATAGCCTCAATTTTCTATGCTTGCAAGTAGTATGTTAGGTGGGGTAGGGAAAATAAGATACAGTTGAGTTTGGTTTGATTTAGGATGCTGGTCTTTTCTCAGAACTGAATCTTCTGTCATACAGCAGCAATCATTCATTCTGTTCTAAGACTTTATATGAAAAATTATGTTTTTTCTCACATTTTTGCTGGTGCAAGGCAATAAAACTTTACTGCACTCAGCTCAAGCTTGACTATGATTTAATCTATTATTTTATTGCTGGATTTATTTTTGATATTTGAAGTTTGTGAAAGACTATTGTTTTGATGTAGTATCTCTATAGAGCGGCAACAAATTCGAAAGTAATTCGCATGATCTAAAGTTATTCTGCAAAGTTTTTCACCTTCTGCTCATGCCAAAGCAAGCTATATATCAGACACTTCTTCAGTTCAATTTCTCTGTATTTTTCTTGCCAGTCTTTTACCCTGCACTGGTGTGACTGCAGTCACAAGGAAGATCCATCATAAAGAGACCAAAGCTATACGGACAGAGGGAGACTGTTCTGAATGGAGCTACACATAGCCAAAAACCATATGAAATCACTTCAAAAATGATGCACATTTTAAACTATGGAAAAATTATGATGCAACACTTGTGCAATGCACAATTGTATATTAATGCATTAGTTGTATATTATTGAGTTATTAAGCCTTTTCCAGTGCTCAGTAGCCAGACCTGCATTCACAAGTACTATGACAAAACAGGAATGCATTTGTGCATCCTTTAGTGGTGAATACTGGGGAACCAGAATCCATAGGAGATTCATTTCAGAGATCAGCTTGTTTCTCAGTAATGCAAAAAATGATCAGGCAGAAAGAACCTCTGATATCCACCTTCCTTATCTGTATGGCCACAGGCCTTTGGGGATTAACAGAACAAATCATCATCACCATGAATCTGAGTTTATTTTAATCATATTAATACTAATCTACTGAATAAAAGTGAGTGATTATGGAGCATACTTTTATTTTACAAGAATATATGAAGAAACATAGTATATTTATCTTACTTTTCTCCTTGTTTGAAAGAAGACATGCCAAACTACACATATTCAGAAAAATGTATTTTCACACTCACTGCTTTTACAAGGGCTTACAGTGTTTGCAGCAACAAATTCCACCTGACACATTGCATTTCCAAAGCTCTATTTACCATAAGTAAAATGTCCTGAGCACAATAAGCAAAAGCAGTAGATTACATAAGCAAAAACCCAAAACAACCCTGACCCTCAAAACAGGAGAGAAGAACCTTTAGAAAGATGGGAGGGGAAAAAAAAAAAAAAAAGAAAGGTAGGCTTGTAATCATGATATTGTGAAATCCCAGAAATTTGACAAGCAAACTTTCTAGAAAGAAGAATTCTGATAGTCCCAAAGTTATTCCAGGCAAAAGGCTTTAATGTTTGACTTTGCGACCCTTGAGAAGAAATATGGCTTATAGAGTGTTATATATTAATTTTACTCTATAATTTACAGTTAGCTCTCAGGACGCCTATCTGGTGTGCAGGAAAAACTATATGTCCTTTGCTTTTCTTTTGGCAACATCCATCCTCGTGGGTTTGTGCCACCACAACATTCCGATTCTCCAGCAACACAATGGGACTGGAGGTCTTCCTCTTCCCAAGGCCCTGCTCATTTCTGAAGGTCCAGCACATCAAATGGTTATAACCACTGCTTCTTGTAGTCTCTGCAGTTTAGTTCAAAACAAGTTCAAGTGACCAGCCTTACTTAAAAATGACACCTGAATGTGTATATCATTTTGTATGAGCCCTTTCCTGAATCAGTGCCAAACAAAACAGATGTGAAGAGAGACACCCTGGTAGCTACACTGCTCCATTTTTGGACCAGAGAGGCTGTACCCTAAAGAGAATCTCACCATTAAAATCTTTCCCATGCATAGGAGGAGGTCTACCCTGACTACTGGAAAGGTGTGACAAATCAATCTACAATGCACTTGCATGAAGAGCTTTAGAAGATCTGCACTTCATGCTCCCACTCAAACTGATGTTAAACTAACCTCTGGACCAGGGCTGATGGCTGATCCAGTGAAATTACAGAACAATTCCAGTAACTCCAATGGGAAAAAATTAATCAAAAGTGTCATTATCTTAAAATAAATGTAAATCCAGTGGAACTAAGCTGTGCTCCACACAGGTTTAATTTTATGATTTTTCAACTTATGACTGTATGGATTGATAACATAAGGAATATTTAATGTTAAACAGTGTCCAGATATTTCTGCCTACTACCTTCCCTTTTTCCCTTGGCTGTTTTGGTTTTTTTGGTGAGTTTTATTTATTTATTTATTGTTTTGGTTTTGCTGTTGTTTTGGGTTTTTTTTTTTTTTTTTTTTGGCAAAAACAAGACAGATAGAGGTGATTGAGAGAGGTGAGAGAGGGAGCAAGAGTTTAGGTTTATAAAGCTGGGGAGAAAGTAAACTCATCATTATAAAGAAGGACAGCAAATACTATCAAGTGAAAACATGTTCACCACTTTCAGTCTCCATATTAAAGAAGCCCGCATTTGCATGGTAAGCCTACAAAACACTTCAGAGAAAACTGTATCTGTAAAGGAGAGATGTCGTCATCCTGTAGCATCACTAAATGTAAGTGGCAGCTAATACTTATTCTCTGGATTTTCTTTAGCAAGCACTGCAATGTGCACAGAGCAAGGATTTAAAATAATCAATAAGCTCTCCAGCACTGCTGATAAGCTGCCAAGCTGCAGAAGACTGCAACATATGGATCCTTCCTCTGTGGATTTCTGTTGTACACTCTACCTTTTCCATAAGGCCAGGCATCAAGGGTTTTCTTGTGAGATGCCTGTGTGTTGGAGTGGGGATTTTCAATGGAATCCGATAATGTGTAAAACCACAACTCTGTTATCTTATTGTGCTGAAAAGACCTTAGAAAAAAGAGGTTTGCAACAGAACACAAAACCTGAATTCAATAAACTTTTCAGGTTAAGACACTGTAAAGGCATTAATCTGTCAGAAAAGATGTTCCTGGAAGAATACCATTCTGTGTATATCCATTTGCAAGCATTCCTTTTTTTTCCCCAAGGTTTGCTATATATAGGTGTTAGAGGGGAACATCTGACCATTTTGCTTCATAGGAGCTTGGAACCCAACTGAATGGAAATACTGCATAGGGATCTATGGGGTAAGCCATGGAAAGATCAGCTACTGAAAGTTCCCTGTACCTGAGACAGCTCGCACTTTACCTGCTAAAATAACTAGAAGCAAGACTGATATGTGTTGTAGCCCAAAATAATTGCTACAAGTGTGGACAGATGGGGATTACATGAGGCAAAAAGGAAGTTAAAAATGAACATGAAATTCAAAACTACAATTTACTGACCGGTGGCTTTCATGTTAGTAGCAGAGAAAATGTAATTAGTGTTGTGCAAACTGGGAACCTTAAAAACAGCAAGCACAAAACACACCTCTCCAAAAGCATTATTATTTTGCTTATGCAGGAGAGCTTCCATTGTCTCTACAGATGTGTTTTATATTGGATTGTGTTTTTTTATTGTGTAAGTAAAAACCCAAAATCTGAAATCTGTTCTTTTTTTTTTTCCTCTGAGAGTGAGCTTCTCGGAACTGAAAAAAACCCTAACACTGTTGTTTTGGAAGCAGATTTTAATGACTGAAGATGTTAAGTGTAGTTTATTCCAAGATGTATTTTACTGAAAAACAGGATGTAGATTCTATTAATAGGAAAAACATAGATTCAATAGTTAAAAAACCACCACAACCACAACAACAAAAGAACCAAAGAAAACAGGACAGAGAGCTATCTGGCAGCTAAACAAGAAATTAGAGGTTGAATGACACTATAAAACAGAGGGGGAATGTCCCAAGGCTTCACAAAGATGGACTCAATCCATCTTATTCTTTGGAAGACCAAAAATCAAATAGTATGCAATTTTTTTCAATCACCAACCTGAATTTTCTTCCAATTTCTCATTTCTCTAGGGTCTTCTCCCCTTTGTGCCTGGAGATCACTCTCCAGAAAGATCAGGCAAAGTCTTGCAAATTGAGGTGTTTACATCAATTTCAAAAAATAATTCAATTTTATTCTGTTTTAATGCTACTTCCTTTTCCAGTTTTCCAGCAAGAACTGCTAAAACATGGGACTTCCCTTAACTGTTTTCCAGCAAAAAAGCAAGCATCCTCAAGAGACTATCTTCAAAAGTCATAAAAGACAGGCTCCAGCCTCAGGACAACAGAAAACTCTGGCTTCCATGTGCTGATAGGTTCACAAACACCAGAGGTACTCCTCCCTGTAGGTGTTTGAATACCCTGAAGGAAATGTCCTAATGTTTTACTTACCCCAAAGACAATAAAATGAATTAAATGAAATGAATACCTACCTCAATCTGTGTAGCATTGTCATGTCCCTCTTCAAGCAGAAGATCTGTGAAACCCCCTGGCTCCAAGGAATCCTGCCCCATGCTGGCTCTGTTGGTGTCAACTGATTTGAGGGACTCTGAGTGCCTTCTCCACCTGTGGCTGCTTACAAACGAATCCACCTCCACATTTTCCTCCACTCGAGGGAAGCTCTGCACAACTTCATAAAACACACCTGTGTGACAAGAAAAGAAATGCAAAAGAAAGCAATGTTGTAAGTGAACAGAACACTGGTTTGCTAATCATAACTGAAAACACAAGAATTTTTTATAAAGGTTTTGTACACTTAATAAAATAGCCATTTGTATCCCTGATAAAGATTTTATGGCAACGTGTTTAAAAGAACTATTTTACTTTTATAAAATTTAGGAATTTGGACTAGGTTTTGTAGACTCATCTTAACATCCTAACTATTTTATTTTTCTGCTTGTTTTCTGTCTGGGAGAAGCTTTTCCTGTAACATTTTTAACTTTAATACATGCTTACCCATAGCTGACACTTTTCAAAATAGAGTAAGTCTTAAAAAAATATTTTAATCACCTAAGAAAACAAATGTAGAAGAGACAGAGAAACTCTTGTACAGACTTAGGTTTTTCTACTGATTGTATGTCGAAAGAGCTTGGAAGCCATGGTGAAAGGCAAATAAACATTATGTAAGATGTGAAATTCTCATAAACAGCTGTTCCAGTTCATAAATAAAGCTGTCCTGCTGTATACGTGATAAACATGACTGATGTGTGAAGTCTGCAGACACCCACTATATCTTCTGCAAGGGGTGAGCAGTTGGGTGGTGTATTTAACATATTAGTTTTGGACATCTTCATGCTCATTTGCAACCATTTCATGTTAGTAAAACTATCAACACAACAAACCTATAAAACTATCAGCAGACAAAACCATTAATTCTTCAGAAGTTTTCATTTTGCCCAGTCCAAAAACCTATCAAAGTATTTTTCTGTTAATTTATTTTTGTTAACACCATCCAGAGGGAGTGAAGAAAGTTTGCAAATTTTGCACTAAAACTCAAATATGCTTTTCATATTGTCTTTGTGTCTAAAAGGAGAAGTAGAGGGGTGCTCTGTGCTTTTGATGGGCCAGAAAGAAGGTGATTTGGTTTAAAAAACAGAAAAAAAAGACCTCTCAAAAGCAGTGGCAAAGTCTGGTCTATCTGAAAGGCTAGACCAGTAAACAATTATGTGCAGAAATACTTCCATTGCTTTTTTTAAACACAATTTTCTGAACAAAACATGGTACCACTTCCAAGGTCCTTAATAAGCAAAACACATATTGTCAAAGTACAGAAGAGATGAACAAATATAAAATTAGCTATCAAAGGTTTTCCTGCATCACAGCAGGAACAGATGTAGGAGCCATGGGTATAGAAAAGTCTGTCAGACATTGTTCTTGGCAGACCAGAAAGTCTTACAATACAGAAACAATATCTAATACACTTTAGCCTCCATGTAGTTCCATTTTTCTATCAAACTCTCTCAAATCTACTAAACTTATTTACTAAGTTATTTGATCAGTTTCAACCAAACTGAAATTATGTGAGACAAAGGTGCTCGGTCAGCTAGATAAATCAGAATTAAATTGACATGCAAAACAAGCATTGTCAGGCCATCTTTCCTCAGACCCCAAGAAATCAGGCTTCTTTTAATAGGTGGCTTTTTGAAGCCTGTTTCCTTACAATTCTTAAAAGCCTTAGAACATTGACTTCAACAAATTGCTACTGTGCTCCCTATTTTATCACAGTCTGCAGCCCGATGCAAAGGGACAGCTCAGCGGGTGAACCAACTTATTCCTCCACTTTCCTTATCAAAATTTATTCAAAGCAGCCCTGCCTGCTTCAGCCTGCAGCCTTCACGGTGCTGTTACGGGGATCATGAAGCTCAGAGCCACGGGCAGAGGGGGCTCCCTGCCCGCGCCCGCCGTGCCCGGGGCTGGCTCCAGGCAGGCAGAGTTTGTCCCTTGCTGCCACCGAGGCGGGGGCACCGGGACACCCCAGCACCTGCTGCAAGGCCTGGGGAGCATCACACACCTACAAACGGGGTGCCCAGGCCACGGCACCTCAGCTACGCCTTTCCCTTCCCCTGAAGCACCTTTCCTGACTGGTCTTGGTGGCTCAAAACCCACACTCAGAGGCAAAAAGCATTTCACTCCATTTTGCAGTCCCACTCCAGCCTCCCCTTTTCATGGCTATCAAACATGCTTGACATGTTGAGGCAATCACCGAAATTAGCAAATAGAACATGTGAAAGTTAGGGGAGGGTTTTAAATCCCATTTACCTCAAGTTGAGACACATTTGTAAAGAAAATCTATTACACCTTTTTCTCCCCCATCCTGAATAGAAATGAATGAAGTTTCTAATCATTAAGATATTCGTAACATAAACTAGTTTTTAAAATTATATTAATATAATGATGGTGAGAAGGAAAGCAATGTGTTGGGGTATTTCCACTGGCTCGGAAATTCTGCGCAATTTTCTCCATATTTTCTTTTACAGTATAATTGTGTCATGGCATCTGCAAAATTTGGCTTGCCCATTCCCTGTTAAAGAGATTTTCAGTGTCATTAGTGCACAGTTTTTACCTCCTTTTAAATTTTCAATTACATGATTTTTCACTTTGAAATATAGAAATGTTCTAAAAAAACCTGTTTCTGCCATTACACTGGAAGACATTTTTTTACAGGTACATAGCTATACTGACATAAGGAAGCTTTAGAATCACCTAACTGTATTCAGAATGCATGATATCCTTCTAAATTGAATATTAGCAAGAATTAAATGCAAGAAGTAATAACTATTCAGTTTAAAACTAAACTTTGGAGGTTTTTTCAACATAAAATCTGTAAAACACTGTTATCAATAGACTAGTTAACTGTCCTGGACTGGCAGTGTGAGGATACTGAGCTACAATGTGAAATAAAATCTGGATGTGATTTAAGGAATAAACAAAGAAACGTACTCTGTGATTCATCCTTCATCAAACCTTTTCCTTAAACTACAGGGGATAGAGAGGGGTGATGAACTTGGCTGGACCAGCTCTTCTCCAGAATGTTCTCTTTGTTTATCCCAGTAGATCTCTAATGCTGAGAAAATGACAAACATTTTTGAAATAAGCTGAACAGGATGTTTTACTTTTATGTAAATAAAACTTATATAAATTTTCAGATAATGGAAAGATAAACCATCTTTAAGTTCTAAAAGGGGGCATCAGAAAAGGCATTGAGAGACCTAAAATTCCAACACTTTGCAAGTTAGAGCTGTTTGATGTTTCTGGTTGAAATCTCTGTGCAGCTAAAAAAAAATCACATAAAAGGCATTTTAGAGGAAATGTACTATAGTATCATAGTCTTATCTTTTAGATCTTGGAGCTCTTGCTTTAATTAACACTGAAGGAGGACATGTCATTCAAATCAACTGAAAGGAAGCCAGATGCTGTAATGTCTGATTTATAATAAAATCACAATAATTGCAAACACAGATGGGTAGCAACTTGTTTGACTTGTATCAAAGGAGATGCAAAATTTGGCTCTAACAGATCAGAAATCCTGGGCTATACAAGAAAGATTCACTGAAAGGGAAGAAGACACCTAAATGTGGTGGAGACATGGGTTCTCTGCTTTGCTAAGCCTTCCCTCAAAGAAACAAGGAGAAAATCTAACCAAACAGGCCGAAAATGCAACAGCTGGACTTGACAAGTAAGATAGTTCTGATTTTGCAAGGAAAACATAAAGCTTTATTTACAGGGAAGAAACAACAAAAATAAACTTTTTTTTAATGGGTGGCAAAATAACCAAAGGAGAAAGAAACCTTCTTTGGAAAAAAAAAATGGCCAATACATAAATCTTCTTCCATTCATTCAACCAGTTTTGGGCTTTCCCCCCTCTTTTCCAAAAGTTCAAAGTTTTGTGGAGAGTTTCAGCACATCAGAATTTCAGTACTGCCTTTCTGAGATGTGTGTGTTATTTCATGATTGCACACATTTAAGCCAACTCTGCAATTTGACTAATTTCATAAATGCATCATAATCAGCAAGATTTTTTTGAAAGACTAGAAATACTCATATATTGAAACCTGTATTCAGAAGATTGCTTGTGAAATACATGATCAACTTACTAAATATGCCACAGCCCAAATGTTAGCAAAATCAAGTATCAAATACACAGATTTTTTCATCAAGGGACAGAAAATGCCATGATACTACTTTAGCTTAAGTAACTTTCTATAGCTTGTCTTATCAGTCTTTATTTCTATTATGACCGTTGAAAGTCAAGTGCAAATTTCAATGTCCTTGATAATGATGAATAAATTTCTTAAGAAATTTTAAAAATAACGATTTGTAAAATCCATCCCACACTGATAATTAGCACACAAATAGCTGTGTAAGTTTGGGTCACGATTTGGGTCAACCAACAAAAGACCAGATCCTCATAATTTCTTTTTAAAGCTTGTCTGAACCTGCTAACAGAACTGTAATAATATGTAGGAAAACAATGCATAGCATGATCCTATTTTTCCCAACTAGGGATGAGAATTTATGAGGCCTGCAAAGGAAATCAGAGGTCAACAATGATAAAACTCTGAATGATGGAAGATGATGATCACTGTACTGCTGTTGAATTGTTTGCTCAGAACAAAAAAAATAATGTTTAAAATAATGACACTAGTTTGATGTACATTTTCCATGCAATGATATAATGAGTAGAGACTAAGACTCATGTCCAATACAGAATCAGTATCAATAATAATAGGTATTATGGCAGGGAAATCACATAACTGGTAATTTCCTTCCACAATCATTTTATCAACAATATGAACTCAGACCTTCCCATTTGCAACTGCTTTCTATTCAATAACTATTTTTCACCATTACAAGTGGTCCCAAAGAGCATGTTACCACACTTCTAGAACTTTACCTTTGTCACAACTACAACTGCTGCAGGCTGGGTTTTTGAAGTGTATTGGGGTGTTTTCTTTCCGTGTTTTTTAAAATTTTTGTTTGTTTTTTTTTAATTGCTTGATTTGCTTTCACATTGTAATTATTTATGTAATCATACAGGTAAATTAAAATGGTATAACTAAATTAAAATGGTATAAAGTCAAGATCTGAGTCCATCGGTAACAATGCTGTTACTTTGATTAGCCTACATCAACACTGAGGAAATATTGTTAAATTCTAGCTTCATTCGTGTTCTCCAGCTACATAAACAAATAATTTGCACATTGAATTTACAAGCAATCTGATTATGGCTTTATAATTTCTTATAGATTTGTTTTGCTATTCTTTTTGTCAGTTCCACTTGGGGACCAAGATTTAAATTTATTGCTAACTGCGTACATACAGAACAAAAAAAAAATACAACTTATGTCTCAAAGAAGGCTTGCAGTTTTGAAGATGCTGGATAGTAAGAGGAGAGAGAAAAATTTTGGTCAGTACACAGTGATATCAGTCAAAAAAACCCTAGCCAGTATCAAGATTTTGAAGCTATTTTAGTAAAAAGATTTAAAATGAAAAAAAAAAAAAAGTGGTTATTTTTTTACACACATATTCTAGAAGGATTTAAGTTGCTTTAACAACTCGGATTAGAACAAGAAGGAAACCTGATTGTAACAGAAGTGGAAGTAATAAAACATTTCACATCTAATAGGTGCTTACAAATCTTATGCACATCTGCATCCCACACTTGCAGACCTTTTTAATATTATTTTTGGAATGATAAAAACACAATTATGATTAAGCTAACAATGTGGAGTGTAATCCTTTATTTCAGCTCTCCACTTTTGGAGACAGGAAGACAAAATCACCTTGAAAAGAAAGATAATGAAGTTGGAATTGATTTTGGTTTAGTCTTTCCTTACGAAATAAAAGAAAAGGAAAAAAAGAAAAGAAGCTCTAATAGACTTAGATGCCTAGCCATGGCAAATTCAATTTGAGTAGTATTCACTTAATCTTTGTACCCTATACTAATATGTTCAATATCCACATCTCCAGTAGCACTTGCAATAATTATCAGTACTGCAGACCCCCAGCTGTACATAGATGAATATTTAGCACATAGTAAGCTTCCAAAAGGAAGTATAACTGTAATGTTCTTATGTATGTGGAGCAAAACTCGCACTATTAATAGTTTTATTTTCTTCTGGATTATCAACTACAGCATAGAAAAGGAAGTAGTTAACACATTTTAAATAATTTGATGTTTTCTGATTAACTTGTAGCAATAATGTCAAAATGTTAATTCATGTGTAGTTTATGTATTTTCTGTCCAAACCTCCTTATAACACAAACCCTTGTTAAACTACAGAATTATTTATTTAAAAAGCAGTAAAAAGTAAAGAATTCAGCAAAGAAATGCCCTGCCAAGAGAAATGGAGATGTCTCTATAATATTCTATTTATATGCAAATTCTTGCTTTTCCAAACTCGATTCAAAGGTTTGCCAGAGAATACTAATACCAACTGTACCTTATTTAAACGCATTGTAAAGATGTTTGGTTGTTTTTTTTTCTGGTCAGTACCTGGACTACAGTATGATTGCTGGTATTGGACAGTAGCATTAGAGCTGTCTCCTATGCATACACTTCACTGTTCCAACTTGAAGGCATCTTTCTTTTTCCTGAAGGATCTAGCAAACCTTGGCACTACAACAACCCGAGGATACAAGAGAAAAGCATACAGAAAGTGAACAAGACAAGGTACTCATAGTCTGAGCTGCAGCATATGTCTGGAACTCATTTTGCATGACTTGTTGAGAAAGAAGACAGTAAAAAACTGGAATGTATGAACCTGTGCTAGCTTGGCTAATTACACCCTTCTGAGCAGATAGTGTCAAATGCAACTTTGATAGAAGGGTTATCTTCGGTTTTAGCCTGAGGAAAAGCCAAAGGCTAAGGCAGATGGAAGCCCATTGCTCAAAAAAATGGACAAGCACAGACATCACACACAGTGTCACAGACATCACACACAGTGTCACAGACATCACACACAGTGTCTCTGCACAGCAGCGTGCGGAGGAAAAGAGCAGCGACTGCAGGGACTCTGCTCTGGCCAAGACACCACTGGCCAGCTCCCCACAGGCCTGTCACTCACTGGTGCTGGAGTAGCACCAGAGGGTAATTGGCTCCCTGGGTAGCCCTGTCAGGCTGACTTCAAATCAGGCATGAGGATCAATGCCAGCATTCACCCCAAAGGCAGCCACGCAGGATTGGTTTGCTCATGCAAAGAGAGATGGACAACAGGGCTCACATACCCACACCATGGAGCTGCCATACAGACAGGTACAGGCAACGTCACACAACGTCAGGGGCACAGGTTAATGTCTGAGCAACCTGGCGCAGTGGAAATAAAAGAAGAAAGTTGGCACAATGGCATAATGCCTCATCAGGTACAGCAAACACTGATGGCACACAGACAAAGGATTTCATCTCCTCCCTAGTCAGCGGTGCCCAACAGACTGAAACCACCCTTGTAAGTTTGTCTCAAACAAAGGCAAACTCCTTACTCCTTCCTTAAGCCTCTACTATCCCCAAACAGACTTATTAATGAGTTTGTGGCAGTGAGCCAAAACACAGCCTACATACAGAGTGACACTTCTGAGAACTCAACACGTCCTGAACACTTCAAAGAAAGGCAGATCATGCAATGTAACCCCAGCATGACTTTAATATGGCACATTTCTCTCTCTGCATCCTCAATCCCCTCTGCCCCCATCACAGGAGGGGAAAGGAAGTGGTTTGCAGGAATAGATGTTTCACAGAGCTCAGGATTTGGAAAACTGGAAAATGAACAAGCAATTGCTGTTGCCTAGAAATGTGTAGCACAGAAAGTAATAATATTCTGATGTTATAAAAGCTGATAAAAAAACTGCATTATTTTTCTTCTAGTAGAGTGGCAAAAGAGAATTTTGAAGATGGGAAAATTAAAATATACATCTGTTTATGGAGATATAACTTGAACTTCTTTTCAGCTCAAGATCATAAACTGATTTCCATCAGAGCCATAAATTTAAACTCCTTCACTTTCATTATGGATCAAACAAGGAAACTAAATATCTTCTTTCATTTTCTGCACACAAAGTCTTCCTAGACAAACAATGATTCAGGATTAAGAAAGATTAATCCAGCTACAAGTAAACAGATTGATCATTTATAGAATTGATGAATTCATTTAATAAACAGTAAAGGCTTAGTGCCAGAACTCCCTACACTGTGGAGTCAAGATGTTTTTCATGAAGCTTACTGCAAAAAGTAAAAGAAGTAAATTGTCATGTTCAAACACAGAATTGCTTCAAGGGTCAGAAGTAAAGGTTGTCTCACTGGACTTATATGATATGATTACATGTTTAGGTTATCAATGATTGAAAAATGCATTAAATGCTAGTATTTTAGAATTCTTAAGATATCTTTACCTGATTTTCATGCCTTTGTAGATGCACTGAATTATGCTTTCACTGTTTTATCTGTAATGCCTTTTTTTTTTTAATAGAGATGAGATGGTCAAGAAATGAAAATGGTACTTTATTTGAAAAAAAGTCATTGAAACTTACTTCAAGGTCTCTTCCCATTCAACTAGCAATTGCTGTTCAACTTAAATTTCTCTATATATTTACACAGTTCCCTCATTTCTGCATATTTTGTTCCAAAATAATAGAACAAAACTCTTAAAAAGAAGACTATTGCCTTCCATTTTCAGTCACATGCATGAAGTAAATGTCCTAAGGACTTCTGAAAACATAGTAGAGATTCTAAATAATAAGGGAGCCAATCTGTACCACTGCAGTACCGTAGATATGGTCCTCTGTAAGAGTAGTCACTGGGCAAGTCAGAACTTTTCTATTTTTGAAGAAGCATAAGAGAAACCTAAGTAATTACAGCAATATATATAGTGTCAAGATGGATTCTCTAGCATAAACTAAACACATGCTGTAAAAGTGCAGTTTACTGATACTTTTTAGTATTTTTTCATAATAGCTCAATGAATGCCTCTCTTTTGCAATCTGTAAGATGCAGATAATGAAACAAACTTTTTCTCTTAAACATGGTCTGTGTTACTGATGACAAGCACTAGATAATAGCTATGTACTATTTTATTACTAAAAGGCCATTGCTTATTTCTTCCAGTCTCTCTGTTGGCAAAGTACTTTGTGTTTTGTCTAATGAAGATTAAATTTGTCACTGAAATCACAATGGGTCTAAATGCCTTCAGCTTTTTTTTTTTATTTTATTTTCTGAAGAAATTATCATTTTAGCTTCAGCTAAAATCCTAGCTCAGGATATCTGATGGAGAAAAACATCATGTTTCTAGCACACTAATGGGAGGAAATCAGAGCAGAGATTGTGCTTAAGGTCTGGCATAAAATCTGTCTTGCTAGACTTGATGTGAGACCAAAAAAAAAAAATCATAGATTAAGGAGGAATTGTTGTAGAAATGTGTAGAAATGTGAGTCAAAGAATAGCTTTAGTATTAAAACTGTCAGAAATAAGAGGCATAAAAATACAAATTAAGCCCATTTGAGATATGAATGATAGAAAGACATTCTTTGTTTGGCAGAAAAGAAACAAACCCTTTGAAAACTGGCAGAGATACTGGAGAAAGAGAAGATAAAATACTGCATAAATCTTGAAACTTGTCAAAGCAATGAAATTATCCAGAAAAAGTTGAATTGGACTGCCCAATACATGGAGTATTGAATATTGCCTTTGTCTTCTCCCAAAAGGCAGAAAAGCTACTACTGTGGATTGTGCAGCTCTGGGGAGTAAAGTGCAGGGAGGGCATGTTTTCACAGTTTTTAGCAGATGAACAGGACTGGAATGACTAAACTCCTATAAAGGCATTTTAGAATTTACTGATAAGACCTGTTATTTTTTTTTATGTATGTTACATTTGACCACTCTCACCATACCAAAATAAAATTAGGGAACTACATTTCTGGCATTCACTTTTAATGTACATGAGTTACATGGAACTAAGGCATTTGGATAGACATATTCTGAGAGAAGACTGAATAAATGTGGCTTTTTTTTTCCTCCTGTGTTAAACACCTTCCAACTCAACCACAACTGAATTTCCAGGATAAGAAACATTATCACCTTTGCAGAACTCCTGCTGGGGTGGGTTTGTTAGCATGCTGTGGACATACAATTCATCTATGCATTATTTTTTTAAAGGAGGCAGAAATGGATATTGCCATTACTGTTGCAAAGCACATGGTGTTTTGGAAACTGTGCAGGGATGAACCAGTTTAAATGACATCAGTCTACACTTTATGAAGGGACAGATTTTCAACTCTGCTGTGCCAGGGCTTTTCTAAGTGGAAGACAGGACATTATGTAATCTGTGAAGATCATTACGCATTAATCATCATATGAAGAATGTGTTATTTTACTTTTCTGAGGGTAAAAAAAATAGATGTGGCAAATGGAACAAGAGAGCCTAAACCATTCCTAAAAAAACCACAAATGTGCTTAAATGCTTAGGAGGAGCTTATTTCCAAAATGAAGCTGAGCTTATAGAAACTCAGCCTTGGTAGACTCAGTGACTGGATGCATGCAAACACTGCCTAGTGCCCACAGAGAGCTGAAGGAATGACTCTATGAGGAAAAGTCCTTCTTCACAAGATGGTTGGTTTTCTGCTCAGGTAATCACTTGAGTGCAGAGCATTTTTACTTTACTGAGCCACTGAGTCAAACTGTTTCTCAGGTTCCTTATTATCACTGGCTAGAAGGCAAATTCAAAGGAGAAAGGAGAAAAATATCTTTAAGAGAGAAAATAGAATGTTTTAGAGAAAATGACATTTCAGTATTTAATTACTAAACAAAGACAAGAATATAGATGTACAGAACGAGTTGGTAAAAATAGTCAAAATTTGGCCTATTTTGTTAGACAGAGATTGATATATCTGTAAAATATACTTGAAAAATCACCTGTCTTCTCATTCTGTTCACCACAGATTTCATTCCTAAGAAGCACATAACAATGCTGTCTCAATGTGCTTTCTTTTCTCTTTCCAAAGGAAGAATAGTGCCAACAGTCAGCTATGATTCCCCATGCCCTGCCCTTGAAATTCAATGACAGAAAAGCACTAGCCAGATGCACAAAAAGGCATCTTTTAGAGCAGTCTTATATTTCTTTGTCATGTCATCTTGCTGCCAAGGTTTTAACCCACATCCTGGCTGACAGCCCATCCAGAGCCAGAGCAGCCACAGTAAGGTTTGCAAACCAGCACTTCACATCTTGAAGCAGGGAACAGATTCAAAACCAGCTCGACTACATTCAGTGTTGTAAGAGCAAAAGATTTGCCTGATTCCTGGAAATTAATATAACCCTAGAAATCATACTGAGGTTTCTCAAGAACAATTTGGTTTTGTTTCCAATTAGCTCAGTGCAAATTTTGGGCACAAACTCTCACTCACATGTATTCACATTGCCAAAGCACTTGCAACTCATGCAAGTTCCAAGCTGGTGAACTTTAATGGGACTTTAACAGCCCCTAAAACTGCCCATCTTCTACAGTTCCACTCCAATGAGGAGTTAATTTTAAATTAATCTGTCTTCTTGCTGAATGCTGACTGCCTTCCTCAATACATACATCTCATTTATTCAAGCAGAGAAACAGCTCAGTCACTAAAGATGTATCATTCCAAGTCTGAATTACAGAGACATAAATTACCAGTTCCTGGATACCTAGGTGTCTTGGCCAACCAGCTGCTGAGCTTGCACAGGCTGGCTGTCCTTTTGCAGTATGTCCCACAGACTCATCTCTTCCAAACCCACTACCATTAATAGGCTCATTTACAGTATTTTCAGAAAACTGTAAGGGCGAGTCTATCGAGTGCTAAAGGATGCAGTCAGGCTCAGTCAGGAAAGACTGGCATCCCCACCTACCAAAAAGCTGGCTTAGCCACTTTTCTTACCTGCCTGAGCTCCTCACTTGATCCCACTTTCCAGTTTTGGAAAGCATATGCCCACTGTAAAAGAACTGTCTCTTGAAATTCACAAGAAACTTTTCTTAAATCAGGGCTAGTTATAGTCCTCATAGATTTTATAAACTGTCTGTCCTGCCCTTTCTCCTTTGTTTGAAGTAGTCTTCACTATTGTCCAGAAAAACCTTGGGAAGACCTCCCCCAGGGTAAAGGTAACCTTGAACTCTGCCTCACTTCCCTGGAGAGTGGATAACCACCAGGAATCATGAAAGCACAAGACACCAGTACTTGGGCTCAGAAGACAAGTTGAGAACTTCCCGCATTGGCAAAGACCAGCTGCACTCCCAGAAGGGCATTGCACATGCTGGAGCCCAAGGCAAGCAGGTCTCTTCTTGCAAATCTTAAGAGCAGTTAAATTAATCCCTTGAAGCAGGATTTGAGACACACTATGGGCATTGGTTATTTTTCTTTTTAAATTTCAGGCTACTCCTTGATCCACAGCTGAGTGCTTGGGATTGCAAACTAAGTGATAACAGTAAGCAGCTCACACAAGGATTTAATTCCACTTTACAAAATTACAAATTTGCCATGAAAACACAGTTTGTAAGTGCTGAAGTCCTTCATCACATTCACAACCTCAAACAAATTTGGGAGGAAGAGTTTGTTAAACACTAACTAGTGTTGACAGCAAATGCTCACTTGCTTCAAAGACTAAAACCAGTTTTTCAGCCCAAGTATCACATGTCTGTCAATCATGTGGAAATTTCTCATAGTTTGGTGCATTTGAGCACATTGTTTGGCTCTAAATGAGCCCACAAACCCACTGGCACCTCCATGAACCAGGGCCTTTCAAAGATTTATTTAACTAAACTTTATTTCATAACTCACAGTGGACATTTTTCCTTTTTTGTGTTAATGGTAAACCATAACTTCACAACTTCTTGTGCCCCAAATGAATCTTCATTTCTGCCTGGTTATACCAAAAGCAGCAGATTTTCCACACTGCATAATGTAGGCATGCCTTCACATGATTTAGTTAAGCTGTTTCTAAGCATCTGTCCAGTATAATCTGTCTGTAAAAAAGTATTAAGTATATATCACTTTTTACCTGCTCCTGGAGGAGAAAGTAATAAAAGACAGCACATTCAGCCTCCTCCTCTCATATAAATGCAGTAAGAAGGGAAAAGCAACAACTTACTTTATTACTCCCATCAGTTTTGCTGAAGTAAGGAGACTGAAAGCTGTGGGAGAAAACTTTGTGTCATTATACAGACTCTCCACAGGAAGCACAGGCTCATCAATATATTGTTTTTCACCTTCAGTTTTAAATGTGAGTGATTTCACATATACCAGCTCATACAATTTCTTTCAGATTTGCAGTGCACTCAACCAGGGGCAAACTGAATCTTGCTTATTTCTTTATTTTTTTATGGTTTGTTTGGTTTTTTTCCCTCTACATGTGCATGTGACCCCACTCCTCACTGTGTGCCTTCCTCCCTCCTCCCTGCAGAGTACAAAACCCCAGACTGACATTCCCTTTAATGTCCTCAGACTTCAAATCAAGTCTCTCCCCATACAACCAAAGTTGTCTTTCCCACAGTTTGAATGACAGCTTTAATAGAGTATTTACCATTCAGAGCCCTGACAGGTCAATCCCACCAGGAACTGGTCTAGACTGGGAATTCCTCATTTTACAGCTTTACTCAGGTTTTATTCTGCCATCAGTCCAGTCACTCAGCATCTTCCAGCCTTAATCTGACCATCTCCTTTTCCACAGCTGCTTGTTCTCTCCAGATCACCCTGTGCTCTCCCAGGAGGAGCACAGACCCCAGGTTGCACCACTTTTGCTTAGCTCTGTTTCAGGAATGAGGAGCAGAGCAGGGAGGAAAAGGTGATGTTGCATGCACAGACTGTCTCATAGCCTCGGCCATCAAATTTGGCCTTGCTTGCCTGCTACCTCTTCCCAACTTTATTGTCTGAAATCAGATGCTATCCTCTCCAGTGACCTGTCAGAGGAAGATAAAACAGCAGAGGGGAGAGTAAGATTGGATGGAGCTCTGCAGTCAGAAAATCACTTCTCTTCTCTGAAAAGCAATGTGACAAGCCTGAACTCTATTTTGCTATCATATATTTTCTCAGTATCACAGAAGGAATCTTAATTCTTGTTTAAAATTTTTAAAATTTGAACTTAATATCAGAAATTTGTTACATTATAAGTGCATAGAAACAACACTGGGCTTACTTCACACTGTTCATGGCTGTGGACAAAGAACTTGCATGTTTTAATTTACAGAATATCTATATGCATACTATGATCTGTTACTGTTCCATGAATATATGGGACATAAATCATTATGAAAATCACTTAGTCAAGGAAGTGACAAAAAAGCAAAGTGGTTTGCATGCACATAGGGAAGGAATGAAATGATTGTGCATGTTGAATCCAGTGGGATGTCTAGATCTCAAAAAAAAAAGCAAAAGGTAATTTACTGATGATATCTAATATACAGCAGCACTGTAAAACTGCTAGTCATGGGCTCCTCTTGCTTCTCTTAGAAAACTCAGACATTAGAAAATTCAGAAAAAGAATTCTAATATTATTCTACTGCAATATACATCATATAGCAAATAAATTGGCATCTTTAAATCTCACGAAGTGATCTAGAAGCCATACATTTGACATTATAGTTAATTGAAGCACTTGCTGGTGCTCTGCAGAGAGCTGATTAGTCACAGCATACAGTTTCCTTTAGTTTTCAGCTATTAAACAACACTTAGAAAGTTAAACTCATAATTAATATTTATCTGATATTTCTTGTTCCACACAAGTAATTGCTGCAGATGCCACAGGAATACAATGCTGTTGCCAGAAAGAGGATGCAATGGCAAATAGTTTGGAAAGTAAGCCCATGAGGCAACATCTGAGTAGAAATATGAATTTGTGAACACTTTGGCCAGGATTCCTCAATATGACTGAGAATTTCACATTTTGCAGATGCCCGAATGCAGCATCTTAAAGAGGCATAATTTTTGCAGGGTGATCTATTGACTGTTTCTGAACATCATTCCATCCAGAACATAACCGCACAGACATCCTCCAGCTCTTGACCTGATTCTTCTCATTAGTAAGCTCAGTTACTTCCTCACATTATGCTATCCTAACATACTTCAAGATTTAGAATTATAATCACTTTGGGATGTGTAAATGCAAGTGTGCAACCTCCTGAAGATATTATGATTCAGAGCAGCTGTGGTGCTTAGAGCACTTTTGATGTCAAGCTGCTCTAGTAGAGGGTGGTGTGTGACTGGAGGTGGTAACCTTTCTAAACATCCAACTGTGGAAAACTGAATTGAAATCAACTGCAACAGACTCATGAATTTCTGGAAACAGTTAAGTGCTGCATTCTCATAAATGTACGTGCCTCGTGGAGGTGGAGGACATCATATCCCAACCTATTTACTGCAACTGTGAAGGCTGCTCTGGTTCTAGTGTTACAGGGCTAGTTTTCTGCCATGGGAAAAACTTTTTCTGCCCTGACTGGAAATCTTTTAAACCTGAAATATTCTGGGTATCAATACCATTATCTATTGAAGCTATTCAGGTAGTCTGGCTGCCTTGCAATAATAACTTCCATTTAGATGCTTTGAAAATATTCTAAACTTCAATTTAGCATACAAGTAAACTCATTTTTCCTCAAACTAGCACCCACTAACACATTGCCTGTTCTAAAATGCCCTGTCATTGCTAGGAAAGTCAGCACTGGGTCAGTGTTAGACATCTGCATTTTCAGATCAGTAACTACTATTTGTAGGGAGAAACAAGGCTTGCCAGAAAGGACAAAGTTCAAGAACACAACATCCCCCATTAGCATAGTTCAGTTCTAGTCAAAATAACTTTTTAATGTCTTTATTTGAAATTAATCCCTCTCCCCATCAAATCCAGATGTTTTGTGTTTATTTATTTATTTACATTTTTTAGAAGCAGAAAGGGGTGTAGGAATGGTGAGAAACAGTTTGAAGCTCTGAGAAGAAGCTTTGATCCCAGAAGCACTTTTAGAACTGTTGTAAAACATTTTGTTTTCTCAGCCCAAATGCTATGAAGTGTATATACCCAAGCTAAAACAAACAAACAAAAATTAAGTTCTTCTAAACACTTTCTACATATTTCATTTATTGTGATTCTAACCAACTGCAGCTACTTTCTCCTTTACTTATTGAAAATGCAATCAGCAATTCATTTAAGTTAATTTGTGTCAGACCAAAGCTCTTGCACTAACTGATTACTTACAGATGTCAAATCTCCAAGTGAAATTTTTGCCACCTGTTTTCAATTTCAGGATTATCAATTTTGTATTTCCACAGCTTACTGGCCTGGTGTGGATCTATACCATCTGCTGTTGTATTCTCCATGCTCAGTTTCCACAAGACATCAACAAAATAATTTGATCAGGAAGTTTTCCCCTTTATACAAGAAGGCATCCAAAATATTGTAATGTGGAAGTATCAAAACTGTCTCCCACATTAAAAAGAAGCTGTAGATGAAACAATGATTACTTTTCATTAATAAATTGTTTCATTCAAGGTGTGAATATGGTTTATTTGCATGTCATATTACTTATATCAAGATGCTTCCATGAATTGTCCAGGCCAAGCTTCACTGCATTTTTATTTGGATATCAATTATCAAGCATAAACATTTTTTATGGCCTGAAGTTCTTTAAGAGAACCCATTTTATTTATGGAAACATTGCTGTCAATATTGAATCAATGTACTAGAAAATACAATACTTTATTTAATTAAAAGGGGCAATAATAAACATTTGGGAAATTGGAATTTTTGGTGATAAGCAATGATCAGAAATGCAAAATTGCCTTTTTTTTTTCACTAGTCTGCAAAGGTTACATTGCTAAGTAGTTTTGCAAAACGTTTTTTTCTATTTTAGATGAGATTTGTTCTACAAGATGTACTACCAACAATATTTTAGCCATGACTCATCTATAAGCTAATTACAAAATGTATTCTCATTATAATGATTACTAGATGGTACTTTTAAGAGAAACCAGTTATGGAAAAGGAGCAGTTATCCTATCTGTAAGTTGCAGCATGAACCTCTAGGGGATGCTGTGTATATTAAATTTACACTGCATTTTTACCTTTGAATTCTTTCCAGTCCCAGCTAATACTAACCCAGATCGCTTGTGGTTGGTTGATGATATTATTTTTTGCTTCTATGGCCATAGTGGGTAAGTTCCTTTGCTGTTGACAATGTCCAGGATGGAAGATGCACTGCAGATGCAGGATAAAAACTGTCCCATCCTTTCCACTGCTGCATAAAGAGTTAAGTGTGTGCTAAATTAGGCTGTTCTCTGAGGTGGGAGCTCCTTCCCTCTCCTCAGCTAGACGACCAGAGGAAGCTGCAGGGCTTTGGAAGAGGAGGAGGTCTGAGATGGGTATTGTTTCCACAGCACTGGAGTGGGCTGTCAGAGGTGGAAAGGCAGAACCTCAGACATGACTGCAGAGTGGGCATGAGTGTGGACATGCTAGGGCGGGAGAGAAGGATGACTTTTTGCTGAAACACTAAAATTCTTAAAAGGATTGTTTCCCTGCTTTAACATCAACCACAGAGGTTCTCTCAGTCTTCTCCCCACTGCAGGAAATGACAGGTTCCCCAGTCCTTTCCCTCCTTCGTGAGGCAATTGAAGCCACTGTCTCCAAAAGAAGCTTCTGAGCGTTCCCCTTGGGTCGAGTATTGGTAGAGACAAGAGACAGCACAAGATCAAAAAGCACTTTCCAGACAGCCACAGCTCTTCCAAACCTGTCAGACTGCAGTTACAGCTCTTGTGCTAATGCTGAAAGACACAGAACCCTTTACTCCTCGTAACTATTTGATTAACCTTCTGCCATACTGTTTGCCATTGCTCAGTCTCTAGAAGAGTGAAGGAGACTTTGGCATCAGTTTGGAGCCATGAGAGTTTTTATGTATTTGCTTAAAGAACTCTGCCAGGCAAAAATTAGGCAGGATTGTGGCCCACTTGCTGCAATGTCCTCTGACCTCAGTTAACACTGACATAAAACTAGAAGAATGCTGTTGACTGGAGCACAGCTATTGCCATTGTACAGGAGTGCATCTGAGGTCAGAATCTGACTCAATCTGCTTGCCAAAGACTGCAAAATATTATGAAAGAATGGCTAACAGAAGCTACCCACACCCACTGAGCTGTGGATGTTCAGCTGAGCAGCAGATGTTTTAAGGGTCAGTACTTCTGTAATAAGTAAACACGTTTATTGTAATATAGAACACTGAGCTAATAATATAAATACCAAGTAGGATACTTGAAATACTGTGCAAATAACAACATACATCTGAAAAATAACTACAACAAATGCTTGTTTTTCACTAGAAAGATCACAGGATCAGCAGCTGTTTACTGCTTCAGCACAGCAATTACAACATAAGCTTAGCCAATGCTTCCAATAAGGCCTGTTCCCATCCATCCAATTTCTAATAATCTGTGACATTTTTTCTTGTGTCTAATATTCAGAGAGTTTGCTGTCCAAAACACTAGCTGAGTTACTCTCAGAGCAAGGCCAAAGGACCACGTGCTCCCCTTTTTAGATGCAGTTAGCTAAAACTAATTCACTTCGTTCTTTGCAAAGACCCCCTGCTTCCTACTCAGCAGTGTAATTGTAGAATGCAAATAAGGGAGTTTCTGAAGACTAAACATGTTAATTAGAAACAAAAAAATCTCCCCCACATACCCACAAAAAAACCAGTAAAAAAGAAGAAAAGAAAATCCCTGCTGAAACAAAAGAAATCTTTGCATTTACTTTTGTTTCTGGAATTTGGCTAAATAAAGTACATTGATATGATAGCCAAGCTTTCAGCTAAGAAGACACCCACACAGATTGAAGAACAGATCCAATATTTGCACTTCTGTTGACTTTGGTGGGCTCTGGGCCAGTGCTCAATAAAGTAAATAAAGCATCACTTTCACCAGGGTTCCTGCTTATCTGCATCCCCGTGCAAGTTCTCCGTAAGCTCTGACCCTTTCAGAGGGAAGCCACAGAGCCTCTCCTGCACCATCAGCAGAAGCCTGAGCAGTGACTCCTGAGTGCCAAACTGGGGGGAGGAGAGGCTGCAGGTCACAGGGGCTGCCTGCACCCACCTCTGCCCCTGTCCCAGGGGTGCCTTGCTCCAGCTGCACCCACCCATCCATTTCAGGATTCTCCATCTGGGGTGCTGGGTATGCTGGAGGGTTAGAAATGGGTACAGAGCCCAGCATCATAGCCAAGAAGAGAGACTTGTATTCACTGCATTATCTCCTCAGCCCTCTTCTAAACTGCAAAAATACATAAACATGCTTAAATGTGGGAGCAATATTCTCACCAGACCAGTCTATTCCATCTTGTATTATCCTACATGCCAACTATTTTAGTTTAATTGTGCACTTTATTCAACATGTAAAAACAAAAACATCATCCACTCTCTCTTTTCTTTTTTTTTTCTCTAGGAGAGAAAAAGGCTAAAAAGCACAGTGGAAATGTAGACATACATGCACATTTTTTCCTAGCATATCTGAAGTTTTGCAGATATGTCTCCCTCCTCCTTCCTTTTTCTTGGCAAAAAAAAAAAAAAAAAAAAAAAAAAAAGACGTCCATTATAGTTCAAAATTTTGAAACCAAAGCCATGTCCCTTTCCCAAGTTAGGACTGCCACACTAAGGAGTGAAGCTACTACGGAAACTAAGCATCCCACTCAAAGCCAGCAAAGAACTCCTCCTAATCCATTCCAATGTACCTAAATCCCTCTTTTAACCTGTAGTTTTGCATGTACCAGCTTGGGTTCACCTGGGGTAAACAAAACTAGTTTGCTGACTCTATTAAACAGGCAAAAATTTGGACCAGTTCATGAAGAACCTGCATGTAGTGCATCGTCTAGAATTGTAGTGGCTTATTTTCTTCTTTGAACATAAATTCTGCCTATTTACTTATTTATTTTAAAATCAAGAATGTACTCTTTTGTTTGAATGAAAACATTTTCATTCTTTAGCTTCTCTTGTCTATAAAGGTGCACATGTGTTTCTGATAAACTGGGAGATCTTCCTCTGTCCCTGAAGTAAGAAAGATGAATACAAATGTTGATAACAGTTAAACAGAGTCCAGACTAGAAAACTCAGGATCTGGACTGAGCAGCCAAATTTAAAAAGTGATTTGGACAACGTCAGACAGCAGGATGAAAGATTAAATTTTAGTCAGAGCATCAGCTAGCACCCTCTGGTAAATGGCATGCAGGGGAGAAAGATCTCAGGTAAATGTCTGAACATCAGCTCTATATCTGAATTTTAAATCAGTTCCAAGCTACAAAATTTCTTGCAGAGTTCTGCATTACTGACTTCTCCAAAGATTCACTCCTGATGTTGTCTAGGTCTTTAATGTGGTTTTATCTATAGTTCTCCCTCTTTTCTAATGCTTGGATAAGTTTTCTCAAATGGAGTTCAGAAAGCGCTACTTTTAATCAGATGTCAGAAATGTTGGGGTTTTTGGGTTCAGGTTGTTAGGATTTACACAGTTATGCACTTCCACCTTGCAGCTCTGGGTTAGAAAAACACAGATAAGTGAAAAGGGATGAAACAGATACATGGATGACTTACTTATTTTCATTGTAGTATCACATGGAAAAAAAAATATTTTTTAAAAACAATGAAGATTTAAAACACAGCTGGACAGCTATAAACATTGTTTAAAAGTATGAATTATGTGTGAGCTCTAATGCTTGCTCACAGAATGTGAAAAGGTGACCACATGGAAAAGAGTATAGTCCAGTCTACCATGAGAGATTGAATTAATGAATACAGTCACTAACTTAGTTGTACTTCCCTAATTCAGAGTGAGATTTATTTATTTATTTGCATTGCAGGGGCCTGCAGGACAAGGCCAATGACTCTGACAGTGGCTTTCACAACACAGCTGTGTACATGCTCTGCTTCAAAACAAAGGGATGGTACAAACAGCTGGAAGGCTAATTCCTTCATATACCAACCTTTCATACAAAATTTATATAATGTAGTAACCTCATAATATTCCTTTAAACATAGGAAATAAATAAAATAAATCACTTGAACATAAAATAAATAAATAAAATAAATCACTTGAAAAAATATACATAAACCAAGTATCCAACTTCAGATATATGGATGTAGCAATCCACAAATAAGTTCTAAATGGAAAGCTTGTGACTGGAAAGAAAAACAAATAAAGAACTTAAGTGTAAGGTTTTATTCAATATAAGGAAGTTACAAATATGTTGGAGTTATATATTAGGGCAACATAAACACAGATTTTGGTAAATCTCTTAAGTATATTAACTGTTTTTAATGTATATTTCCTTCCTTTTCAAAGGCAGGGGTTTGCGTGCCTTTTAAACACATATTGAGAGTAAGGACTCTCATTATTATTCATGTCTGTTAGCTGAAATTTTATCAAGTAACATTTTACCTTTTTTAAAACATATTCTCCCTATTTTGGTAAAGCAATTAATCGAGATTAGTGTAAACTGACTGCCTGTTAAATTAACTCAAGAATGCATGGGAAAATCCTTCAGGTTAATATCTAGTTGTTCAGCTGTGTTCTAGAAAATGTTGCAAAGAACATTCTCCAGGATGCAAAACCTCTTCAGCAAGCTAAGCAAGTTTTACCAGTAATTATGTTATTAATCTTCAGTGTGACTTCAGTGGTTTTGTGATTTCTAGAAGTGTCAAAACGTATAATTATACATTATATATTAGCCTCTTTAATGCTGTAAAATACTGATGTAGAAACAAAGATCCTCTTCAGCACAAGGGAAACTCAGTTCATGCAGGGTGTCAACATATTTATTTACTCTCTGGATTTCCAAGGGTAGAAGAGAGGATTTAACATGACAACTGCTGTCACAGCTCAAGTGTATTCAACATTCAGTGAGTCATTAGGAGTAACAGACCAAAAAAATGGACAAATTAATATGGAGATTTTTGTATTTTAAAAGCAGAGTCAGCAAAACTCCATGAAATCCAGCAAGCTCTTTGCTGCCATTATCCATTCTCAAGGAAACTGTTGTTCTTACAGACAGCTGTATATAATCCTACAGTTACTCTCAACCCATTTTCTACCTGTTCTCAATCATTTACTCTGCAGAGACAGACAAGTTGCTATCTATTTCCCTTCTCTAGTATTTGTGTGGAAAAAAGTCTCCTGATGCAGGCTATTGCTTCTTGGCCTGGTGTACATGTTAGAAGGCATTTATGGACCTGAAGAATAAGGGTGTGAATGTGAAGAATGAAGGACAGTAAAAGTATCTCCACTCAAGATATTTCCATTTTGTTTCATAAAACATGAATTTAAGCCAGCAGCAGACTATGTATGAGTGCACTGTCATGAAGGTAAGGATTCTTGGACATGCACTAAGACTAATGACATCTACAATGAACATATTAATTCTCACATTACTTAGGGGAAAAAAAAGCAAAATTATTTTAGGTGATATTTGGGAAGTATTTTATCTACACCTTGTGATTTTCTAGCTTTTGTAATAAGTTTGTACTTCAACATTAGAAAATACAGATAGGCAAAGAATGGCTTTTACTTTCCCATGACACATCCACAAGTCTGAATAATAAAAATACATAGCAAATCTCTGAAAATTAATCAGCTCTACACATGCTAACATGTGCTGTATTCCACACAGCTACAACAAGAACACAAAAGGTGTCAAAAAATTGGGCCAAACTTGCTCAAGGGGAGCAAGTAGCAATCAACTGACTGGATAAATCCCCTCCAAAACAATCAGCACTTTTGCAAAAGTAAATACAACCTGAATACAGAATACAGAACTGAATACAAAATTCTCACAAATACATGGCAGCTTCCTTGGCACTTCAGTGGTCACATAAAATTTTCCAGGATTTATAACCTGGATTTTGTTGGTTTTTTTTTTTTTTCCAAAATATAAGTGCAGACGTTTTCTTCCCAATTTTACCTGGCCACAGCATTTTGTGGGGTATTATCAAACGAAGTCATTCTGTGAAGTTCAATTCTACAGGTAAGCTGGCAGGGCTGTCAAGGGTTATTCACAGAGCTCTGCAAAGCACTGAAAACCTTAATTTCTAAATGCTACTCATCAAAGGATGAATATACACTGTGAGATCCAACACAGTGAGTTGTTGTAAATAAACTATTTATCAGTGATGGTTTAATACCACCAGTATTTTATAATGCCTCAAAGTTCCTCTGATTGACGAAATAATGGTGTCTTCATGCCCTAGATTCAGAATCAAGTAAATCCCTGGTGTGATTTGGAGGCAACATATTACAGACATTTCCCTATATATTCAAAATATCTCTAGAAGGACAAACTAGGTAAATTATTCACTCTGAAAGAAACTGTGCTATGTTCTCAAAACAAGAATCCAGCTTTGCAAGTACATTGCTGCCTCTTTCATTCATGCCCAAAGGATATGTTAAGAACATGGGAAGGCCTCAGCTGAGCTGCACTGGCAGCATAAATTGCCTTTTCATGAAGAAATACAAAAGATGAAACTAGGGACCAATGGAGTGTGTGATTCACAGAAAATTTCTTGTCATGAAAAGTTCTCAAAATATGTCAGTGGTGTTATACCAGCTGGAGTGGAAGGAGGAACTTTCACACTGCCTTACACATCACCTCAATCAATGCATTGCATTCCCTGTGGACACACTGACCAGTGATATAAAACACTTCTAGTTGCAAATATCTGGAGATCTTCACATTAATAGTGCCTTGTAGAGAAGTTTTATCAGGATGAAAATAATTCTAAAATTTAAAATGGAAATGATACAAATATCTCGTGGTATTTATAAGATCAGGAAAGTATTCTGTTATCCTCTTTGTTGTATGATTAATTTTAATAGATTTTTAAAGAGAAGAAGTATTTTTTCTAGATTCACTTAGGAAATATTATCAAAATAACACACTCTTACAGCCCTACTGTTTTTTCACATGATTGTTTTGCTTGCATTTCTGTATCTTAGAAAACAATTTTTCCTATCGTCTACCCACAAAAGAATTTAACTTGACCATAACCATTTTCTCCTCTTGAGAGGAGACTGTATTATTGTTCAACCTGAGGGCATCTTTTAACAAATAAACTTTGAAGCAATCTACTTTAGCTTTTTACTTTAAAATGAAGTGCATGAAATATAGCAAGTCATTCAAGAAATTAAAAGAAAATAATAATACTAATTCAGAAGTAATGGAGCCCTTTGGAAACAAATATAGTCTATTACCAGCTGCAAGAACCACTAATATTGGCTCATTAAATAGAAACTTGTCTTAGAGTAATTTCTGGATCAGGCAGAGATAATCATCTAATGTAGATACAGAAATTTTATACATTCACTAAAACTATCTTAAGAATGATTTCAACTGTGTAATCCAGAAATTCTGCAAGCTGGGAAATCACATTTTAAATGTGCCACTGCACTGGAGATTCGAAGACCTTCTGCTGCCTTTGTCCCTGTGTTTCTCCTGCAGCCGGCTGTGATCCAGACAGGCAGAGGTCCAAGTGCGAGCAGAGCTTCATTCCAGCACTGACTCCTGCATGCAGGCTGGGCTGAGGAGGGGCTGGTACTGTGCAGGACTGCTCTGACACACACAAGGGGCAGCACGCTTTCCCTTCCCCTGGTATCAGCTCTTGGTCACCACCAGAAGCTCACAGACATCAGGCACTAAGACCACCGAGGCAGTCTGATGTTCAGAACACTCTTGCCTTAAAGATCCTGTGTCCAGCTGCTGGAAGAGATGAGGGGTGTGGGTTGTGCAGACATCTGTAATGCTGGTATGCTGCAGCATTTTATTTTAACATCCTGTTTATCCTGGCCTTAATTTTAGCTCATTGCTGGGTAATGATGCAAGAGATTATCTGATGAAGCAGGAACTTGGAACATGAAACCAAATTTCCAGGCAAATCAGGTTTTCCATTTTCTCCTTGCAGCTCAAGAGCCCCTTCTGCTCAATCCTCATAATTGTGTACACCAGATGAAGAACATGGCATTGACAGATGACTTACTACTGCAGCCTTTACTCCAGGATCTTCCAACAAGTTCCTATTTTCTCTTGCCAACACAACCACAAATTACAGACAACCTGGACTTCTTCAGGCTACATATCAAAGTACCTAATATTGCATATTTAGGGTATATTTTTTCTTTACTATAAGTCATAGTACATTTTTACTGACTAAAAATCTGAGCAGAAAGAGGAGCAGAGCTGGAGAAAGCGATGAAACTGATGAGTGAAGGGTAAAAAGTTTCCTTTTGAGCAAGTCAGAGAGGAGACATTTCTCTCTAGCAAGAGAGAAATCATACAGAAAAATAACATATAAGCATAAAGCAAATATTTCTTCTACAGAAATAAAGGTGGTTTAAGGAGTTGAAGGACTTTGCAAATGAAAACTACTAGAGGCTATAACACATACCATAATTAGAACAGAAAGGAAAGGTATTAATAGACTCCCTGAGCTGAAGTGGGTGAGAGGAGCCTCACTGCCTTTGGCATTGTAAAGTCTGCAGGGAGCTGTTGCCATTTGCCAGCCAGGAGTGGAACACAGAACTCCTGGTGCTTCTCCTGGTCAAGACCCAGGATGGCTGCCTTTGCTACTAACCATCCCTGCAGCCCCAGGATCATCGTGGTTCAGGGACAGATAGCTGGGACAATCCCCCCAGCCCTGCTCTGATGTGGTCTGTACTAAGTGCAAAGCCAGCACCAGGTCACTTACAGGGGTGTCACACTACAGGCTGTGTATTCTCTGAGCTGTCTATTACTTTGGTTATTAATACAGAATTTTTCTGTTCAGCGTCTCAGTTTGAGAGAGAATAAAAAAAAAAATTTGAAGTGAAGGGTTTAACGAAGTCTCAAAAAAAAGAACATATAAAACTGCTTTTCTCAAATGCAAAATCATCCAGCACACCAGGGCTGTGCTCCATATCCACATCCATATCCACATCCACATCCACATCCACATCCACATCCATATCCATATCCATATGGTCACAACCACATGCTCAGTACAGGTTTTTTCACACTAAAGATACAGGTACACAGCTCATTTTCAAATCTTCTGGACCATGCCCAAGTAAACAAAGTTGCACTTTCTGGTTATTTAAGTGCTTTATTTCCTTTTATCATCTCAGTAGGCTGTGATCCCAGAAATGATAGTAACTGCTGGTGTCAGACAGGCATTTTGGCTTCCACACACCAAGCTTATGATTCTGCCATCAAACTTGAAGTTGTACACATATGATTACAACTTTTCAGAGAGCAACTCACAGTATTTGTAGGAAGCAGAAGATAATAGGCAGTGCTACCCAAAATAGCAGTCAATATAGATATTCACTTTAATGGTGGGAACACAGGCTGCTAGACAGAAATCTAGAGCATAGCACAGCAAAGGAAATGACTTGCCTGCACTGATGTGTTAAACTCACATCTGCTAGGTTATAGAAAGAAGGGAGTATTTATCTTACATTATATTAGGAAGTAATTAAATCAAAGTGGTGCAGTCAAATGCAGCTCTGAGAATCATGTGACATATTCCCTTAGACACCTCACTGGTTCACAGGAAAGAATACAATGCCCATTTGAACAAAACACTTCTTTTTATACAGGAATTTCTTATCTAGACTGGTCTAACCCAGGCACTAATTTGCCAGATTAACTCTGCTGTGAACAGCTGCTACTCCTTTAAAATATTCTAGGTGCATCTGACTGAAACCAAAGAGACCCAGTATGATTTTGTCTTTCATCTCAACAGAAGCAGACCATTCTTCAGGAGAATTTCTCCCTCTAAATCAGGCTCTGATAAAAGACCAATGCCAAATGGGGCTCTAGCACTGGTCATACGAATTTCTCTGCAAATACTATTATTTCTGCCAAGTTTAATGAAACAGATGGCAAACACTGCAGCATGTACTTCTCAGCACATACTGGAAAGAATTTGGAAGCACATGTGTAACTGCATCATGCAGTGACATCTGTCTTAGCACTTATCTGTTGTCAATTATGTAACATAATAAAATAGAGATAAAATAACATCTGCTGGAACCAGAACCTAGCTTTTAGGAAGTATTAAGGACTTTGTTTTACTTTCTATGACGTCATCAATAATTTTGTTATTGATGTTAGTAGACACACAACTGAGGACAAAAGCTTATTTTAAACCTCAAAATAGCTGCTGACCGAAGTGGAAGATAAATTATTTGAAGAAGTGTTTATTGTAATGGTGGGCTATTTTCTTGGGATGATTAACTAGTTAATGTATAACAGGCATAAAGGGAATAAGATAACAGCACTTAGCAAATTATTACATACATGGATGATTTAGTTTAGTCTGAAGTATTTTAGCTACATGATGCTGCTTTTTAAGATCAGAGTGTAGGAGGCTCTGTTGCATGTTCAGATTAACCAGAAAAGAGTTTGAATGGCATAGTAAATATATTTATCCCCTTGGATTTTACAGGGATTCTTTAAATTTAGAAATAGATTCAAATCTGCGTGCAATCTACAGGGACAAATTTGAATCTACAGCTGCTACTCCACTGACAATTTACTCTGAAGTACAAGACACAGATTTTGTTGAAGTTAATGAGAATTTTCAATTAATTTAATGAGCGCTGAATTTGTCTTCCATGTGTTGTTCTAACCTAATGAAGAAAATACATTAACTACCTGACAGGCCCAAGGTATTATCTACTAAACGTCTTTGGAAAATGAGGATGGACAGACATTTTGGGAACTAATTTGTGAATACTTTGTATCACTTTGAGAAAACCATGTAATGCTTTTGTTTCAAAGATGTCAAACTGAGTTGAATAGCATAAGTTTTGGGGTTTTATTTGTTTTGATTGGTTAGCTTTGTTACATTTTTTCCTTTATTTTTTAAGAAAAAAAAAACTCACTTACTTCATGTCTTGATTCAGGCTTTTAATGATATTTAAACACTATATGTAGAACAACAGATTTAGAAGTGGAAAATAATTCAAGTTACATACATTTGATTTTTGGCAGCTTAACAGAGTGAGCTAAAGAGGGGTGACAACTAGTATTGGCAGTACTCTGAGTTTTGCCAAACCCAGTCAAAACAATTGCAGTTATAAAGATCATATATCAAATATAAAACCAATTAATATGCAATTAATTAAACACCATATCTACAATTTATGCTGTCACTGGCCAGATTTAGACAGAACTTTAGAAAGAGTTTGCATTTTTTGACACACTGCCCCTCAGCTGCTTCCACTCAATGAGTATTTTATCTCCCTTGTGCTATTCAAATTTCTGCTTTAAGTATTGGCACTTCCCCTTTCTCTAAGCCTAACCTCGCAGGCTCCCAGAAGATATGCAGATGCCACTGCAGTTAGGCAAGCAGATGTCTTTGAGCTCATGGTGAAGTTGCTGCCAGCTGTAATAGTTACTTGGAATATTACAGAAGAGTCAGCATCCTCCATGAAGCCTTGTAGATTATTAAATCTTACTTATAATGGCTTTATTGTAGGAGACTAGTACTTTGATTTTTCCTATGACTACATCAGTTTGTTTCAACCTGCCTTTTAGAAAACTAATTCTAAGGATATTATCCTAAACTACATATGACTGTGTACACATGCCAAAATTTACAGAAAGCAGGATTGACAGTTCTAGTTGTGATAGTCTGAAACAGGGGGCTCACAATCAGTTTTCTCTTCTGACATTTGTTTTTAAGTGCTGCTACTGTCCACTAAAAATGGTTAAGTTGGAATAGAATTTAAGCAAACAATTGACTCTTAATGTACCATGTTTTTCTGTACCACCTTCTAGAAGCCCCATGTCCTACCACTAATGCTGTCTAGGACACTGTTCTCCATCTTGATAAACAATCTTGTGGACTTAGCAGCACATGCATTTATTATTCCAGCTATATAGAACTGAAAACTGCAGAAACATGGAACTATACACTCACTACACTCCTTGTAAATGCAAACATTGCATTTTTTCCACCATATGGGTTGCTGCAAACACCTTCCTTTAGACCACAGTTACATCAGCAGGCAATATTGAGCTAAACTATATGTAAACATATAATTTAAAAACACTCAACCATTCAGAAGTTTATAAACATTAATCCTTTCAAGATGCGGATTCTTTTTAAAATATCACGTCCAACTGATTTTATTATTTGTCTTTATCTCAGTAAAAAATTTGCCTAGTTAGGTGGAATGTACTCAATTCCAACAGATCAAAATGACAGGCTTACAAAAATGCTTCTGAAAGTTCCCAGTATGCCTGCTTGCATCCTCTAACACCTCTTTGGAAAACATGATCCTTAATGATTTCTGGAGTATCTGAAACATTTACTCAGACACTGGTTTAAGGAATGCAGTCAGGACATTCTACATTCCTTTCTCCTTTTACTTGGCAGTATATGGATCTCTATAGAAGAATACTGGATGAAAATCTGTTTAATCCCAGCACCTCACCCACACATGCTATGATAAAATCCATTTTTTTCAGCATGTCTTCCCAAATATTTTCATGTGCCTCTCTATAAGTGTATGAAAGTGTGACACACTTTCTCCTGAAGAGGATGAGAAAGGAAGAGTGAATGAAACATTTTTATGATGCATTCTAGTTATACTAATTAACAAGTCTCTGAAAGGCATTTGGATACCATAAAGAGGCATAGAATAGGAACAGAAGGGTGGCTTCAAAGTGTACAACACACTCACAGCATGAATATAGGGCTTTAGTCCTCAAGTAAAGTAAACCTGTGGCAATTTTGATTGATCAGGAAACTCTTACAGAAAACATCTAAATCCTTATATATCCAGTTAAATGCAAAATATAAATTTAGATCATGCAAAGGTATAATTTTGTCTCTTTATCTTGTTCACTCATATAGAAAACTGAATATCTCCATAATTCACAAGCTCCATCACAAACTGATAATATTGGTAGGTAAACAGTAGTTTGGTCTTACTAACCTAGCAGAAAGCTATCCAAAAATGTTTTATATATTTCTTCTAAACTCTGACGTAGATGTATTCAAAAGTTACATACATGTATTTTTTCCTGAGCCCGTATAATTCTATACCTTAAATAGATAATCTTCTGTGTTATTTACCTACCTAATCATGCATGAAAATCAACCAACTCAGCCTCCATTTTAAGAGGCTAAGCAAGCCAAGGCCTCTTGGTGTTTTTTTTGACATCTTTGTATTTAATTTTTCTCCTCCTTCAGTGCCTATTCCAGTTTTAGTTAATCCCTCCAGAAGATGGAAGACTGAATCTCCATGCAGCCCTGCAGGAAAAAAATAGAGCCTTACCTGTTCTCTGCACAACATAATGCGTTTTCATTCACCAGAAGTGTCTCAGATAATGCACTTTATGGTCACAGCACCACTGGAACATATTTATTGCTGTGACCTTCTTCAAGAACTGTGACAGATTAAGTGAAGCCAAAACCTAATATATCCTACTGGGTTTCTGTTCTGAGCTTTCTGGATTACTCAGAAACAAACTGGACTTTGTATCCTAGTGAGATGGCATTGCCAGGTTTTCAAGTCAAGTGAAATTAAAAAAAAAAAAGTCAAGCAAATGAGGTAAAATACATAGTAGATTTTTCCAAGGAACCCATATATCAGGCTTGAAAAGCTCTGCTACTTACTGACTTTTTGCTCAGAAGGGATAAGAAATACCATATCTTTGTTTAAATGGCATAATACACTGTAAGACGGTGAAGAACTGTCTTAAAATGGCTCTGGATGCAAGCTACCACTACTTCTCAGACTGTCCATTTCATTTGCTTAAAACTTTCTTTATTTCTCAGACATTCAAATAATCAATCATATATAACCTCAATTTCACATCACAAGAAATTAAAAGCTTGAACATTACCTCACAGATCTAGTCCTTTGAGCAATCTATCTGGCTAATTAGAATTAAATTTGCTTTTAAATTACCTGTACTGAAAGGAGACAGGACATATCAGAATGTATTACAACCCTTAGTACTATCAGCCAGCATTGTTAAATCCCAAAAGAACTGAAGACTTTAAGATGGGAGGATTATTCAAAGGGATTATACACTAAATGCCTGCATGTTAAATAATTCATCAGAATTAATTCTACATATATCATCAGCTTTTCTCTCCTTCTCACCAGTCCCAGTTTATAAGAATATGAAGTGATTCAGTTTCTATGATATTTTTAGGAATTTTTTTTTTTAAACCACCACCTTCAGAATGGCTGTCAAAACAAACCCCAGTGGTAAGAGCCAATAGTCTACTTGAGCAAGTGAAAGGGCCTCATGTTGGACAAATCTTGATTTCTTGGATGTCTGAAGTCTATCTTCTTTAAAAAAAGTCACAAATCATTTTTATTGCTGTCTTCTCCTCCAACAAAACAAGCCATCAGCATAATTCACTTTACAAGGATAGTTTAATACACTTAAAAGAGCACACCACTACATTTCTCAGATGACTGGAACTAAGCCAAAGCAAAGCAAACACAAACTGTGCTTCCAGTGTTCAAAAGCACAATTAGACAAGCAGGGCTGACCAAGTTGACAGGTTTGTCTTTCCTAATATTTCCTGAAGAAAATGCAGGGCTCTTATTCTGTGAAGGTTGCTGAAAACCATGCTTAAGCTATTAAACTAAAAACGTTTTGGGACACAGAAGATTTTCAATATTCATGAACAGGCTGGTTACATGGTGAACAACTGAAATCAAGAGTACTCAGGTGATGAGTTCTAGTAAATGTTGCCTTTTTTGTCACCTCTGTCTCAAGACATGACCTCTCTCTATAAATACTGTCCATGTCTTTCAAGAGATGATCAGTAGGGTCCTTCCACAGTTTACTCACTGTAAATCACAACACACCTTGTTCAATATGTGACTACTTTAATTTAGGTTCCTTCACTCTCTCCCTACCACCTGACAGGGCTGGACTCTTTCACCTCAATCTGAGGCAAGATCTATTATGATCTAGTTCTTCTTGGCTTGATCGGGAAAAAGTCCTGTATAGTACTCCTGAGAAGAAAATCCCTCAGCTACTCTACTTGAAAAAAACCCTTCTCTCCAGAACACAAACATTTTTAATGATACTCAAAGTGTTTCTATAAAATAATGTCTTAGTTAATGAGGATTAAAATAGTAATTGACCTATACATCTTGATCCAGAATTTCAGAAATATTTAGAATATTCACTACTTATTATCACTAACTCCCACTGAAACAAAGAATGCATTTAATAATTTGAGCTGTAAATTCTTATGTAAATATTGTCCTTTCACTGCTATTGAAGCTGATGTAAAGTCAGAGTCAAAGAATTATAGCCCTGCTGCAACAGCTCTCAGCAATTCATCAGAAAAACATTTCCAGAAGTTTTGGCTGATGTTCTTTTCTCCTGGGCTAAGAGGCACTTTTAAGCTTCTCTTTCTTTTAGTCCTAAACCTTATGATCTTGTTAGCCCACCTGGACTGAGGTTGACATTTTCCCATTATTAGCACTACCTCTATTCTCACAGGGCCTCACATTTCTCTTGGAGACATTTCATCTTTGAAACTGTTCTGTATCTTCCCTGTTTTCTTCCTAACAGCTTGGTCTGCAGCTCTAACCTGTCCTGCTGAATAATATCGAGCAGATAAAGTAATACTAACTAGCACTGATACTACAACAGAAAAAGAAAGTATACTTTTTATTTAATTCACATTAAAGTAAAGCTTAAAGCAAAGGTGAACACTGTCTTCTGTGAGAGCACCACTGAGAAAGATGGCAGTGGACCAAATATAAAACCAGAAGACTGTACTAAAAGTAGAGTCCCCATTTTGATATAAAATTCAGATAGAAACAACTACTTTGTATTCTTGGCAGGATTGATCTTACTGTCCTGCCACTTCATTTACTGAGAGTCTACATGTCTATGCCAATTATTCCATTGCTGACTTGCTACATAGAAGTACAACCAATTTTTGAATGTTTCTTTTAGATACATTTAATTAAAGTTAATAAAAATCATAATTAAAAATAACCATTCTGTGTTATTACATCGAACTGTAGATTCAGGACATATGTACATCCATCTGATTGAATCGTGGAAACACAGATGTGCACAAAGGACAAAGGTAGTCAGCCTTTCCTCCCTCCGAGGAGGTTGGTTTCACTGTGATTTGAATTCATTCATCCTCAAATGTAAACACCTCAGCTAGTCTCATGCTCCAGTGAAGGCTCTGACCATGGCAGATGGATAGACAGATGCCAATCCTCACCATTTACTTACACCTCCTGCCATGTTTTCCTTTCATCCATTTTCCTCCCTCTACTGCAGCCTAGCCTTTTTTCTCCTTTACTCCTTGTCACCTATTTCCCCTTCTCACAATTTTTTTACTGTTTGTATGACTTTTCTTAATATTACCTACCCATTAGGGAACAAAAACACTTCCTGGATTCTAGAAAAATTTTTTTGGAACTTAAACCTGAGTGTTCCTATGGAAAAAAAAAAAGCCAAGAAGCTCAAATAAAAAAGTATTGGCTTTGCTTCTTCTCTAAATTTTCCACAAAACCAAGAAATGCTTTTTGTGTCCAGCTGGAATAAAAAGTCACTACTAAAGGAGAAGAGAGGGGTAAATTTTGACAATTATAGTGCAACTAAGACAAAATGAGGCAATGGGTCAATGTGAAAAAGGACTATATAGGAACTAAGCAACTTTATCTCCGGACGCTTATCCCTGCTGAAGGAGTTTATATCTTAAAGAGACAAGAGATTTCTTAAGAGAAAAGACATCTCCTAATTTCAACACTGTTCTCATTTTAGGAGGGGTCCATATGACTCTCAGATACTGAGTATGCAGCAGCCACACTCCCTTGCACAGCCACTGCAGAGTACCTCAGGCTGTGGAGAGGTGATGAACACTCCCACTCTCAACAACACCACGTGAGAATGTACTCGGCACACACCTTAGGTGAAGCTTTTATTAACAAGATTTTATTGGCTATAAAGTCTGTAAAGACAAATAATGAACATGGAGAAAAATATTGAAAAGAAAAAATCTGACTAATTATTACAACAGCTTCTGGAAACACACCTTTGTATAATTCCATCTCCTGCTGTACCCCCAAGAGTGAAAAAAATGTCTGTGGGGAAAAAGAAGCTGTTTACTGTCAGCAAAGACCACTCCATGACCAGAGATTAAAGCTGTACACATCATTATGCCTTTAAAAAACAACCATTTTTTTCTCTTATCAAACTTAAAAATGTGTAAAGTGCAGGAATGTGATATATATTCAGAAATTCTTGAGTGCTTTCTCTGTGCTAAAAATGCAGACCAGTGATGTTAAAACCTTTGCAGTACATGGTCAATAAAATATTTATACACTGCATACTTGGAACAGAAATATTAAGTGTCCCAATTTTGTTTCACAAGAAGTATCAAGTTCTTGGCATAGACCTGATTAAGTGCTATACAGATAGCAAGTACAGATAATCAACACTTTCTGATTTTGCAGTATGTGTTTTTGATCCACAACACGTAATAACTCTAAAAACATTTGGCTGAAGGAGCAAGCAACAAGGCATCTGATTATTGAGCTGAGAAAGATGGGTTAACTTGATAAAAATTTTTGCTGCCAGATGCTCACCACTGCTAAATTAGATACTTAGGAGCCCACTGTGTGAAAGATCCTGCTCCACACACCTAAATGGCGACTGCCACCAAGAATTCAAGCTTCCTCAAGTGTAAGCATGGCCCCAGGACCTGCTGAACTTAGTAAATGACTTAATGACTTTGTCCATGGAGTGTAGCCTTGGTGTAAACCTTTAGAGAATGATAATTATAGAAATAATACTGAACCTGACTTGTGACAGAGAATCATTAAAAAAAAAAAAAAGTGATGCATCAACCACAGCTTCAGCAGTACAGTGTAAATAGAATGAAATTCAATTGCCACCCTCAGATCACTTAAGAACAAGTGGGTAACAAGGCTTGCTTTAAGATGAAATGCTGTTTATTCTGCTATCATTAAAATAAAATACTTATGCATTTTCTGAAAGGCTCAAAAACTGTGGGTTTTTTTAAGAAATGTCAGATGTAAGAAACATTTTCTATGACAGAATATTTTTAGGTATCAGTCATATATGAGTAGAGAAGAAGATATAGGGAGAAGGGAAGAGGAAAAGGGAGAAGTAGAAAGGCAGGGAGAGAATGTTTGCATCTAGATCCGTTCTGAAAGGTCACTTCAGAAATAAGTATGAAAAATGTTTTCATATTATTTTAAAAATAGGAGCACTTTGACAGGGAATCCTTGAAATTTCCTCAAAATTTCCATTATTAACTAATTAGTTAGATGAAGGAAATGAGGAAAGAGAAGTATACATCCCACTAGCAAAAAGGTTTCTTGTAACTACATTAGAGAATGTTAAAATAGGATCTCTGTGATCCTACCAGTTTTAACAAGACTCACAGATCATCTGTGATTAAATGCAGGTCACATAAAATAACATCTGTAATGCTGCCAACTTCTGTGAGGCTCAGGCATGACAGTGATTAAATGCTGGTCACATAAAGTAACCCCACGACTCTAAAAACCATGGAATAGATTTGCAAATCAAAGGCACGTACACAAATATCTAACATATACTCAGATTATAACTGCTGGAGATTAACTATCAGGAAATTCTTGTGTTCTTTAACAAGGCTTAGAAGGTTGCAAAATAGGCATAAAAATGAACAGAACTGTCTCATGAAATCACAACCATTACTAACACATAGGAGCAGGGATGTTGCTCCTCATATGCAGAAGTGCTTTTGCAGGATGCATTGTGTTTCACTCCACAGCATTCGTAATTAAAGTTGTTCCCACATTTCAACAGCATATGTCATGTAAACATCACACTATTTTTACTGAGCATGACAGGTATTTATATGAAAATAAATAAGAGGACTATTTTCTTCCCCTCTTTCTTTCCATCATTTGAAGTGCTGTCACTAAGAAAAGATAAGAGCAGAACATGGCTGCATGACTGGAACTCCAGAAGGCATGGCAAGGCAGGGGAATAACTGCTTCCTGCAGAAAACACAAACCAGAGCTGGATGTCAAAAATACAGCTCCTTGCATCAGCTGCTGCTGCTGCCTTTGGAACCACGAGCTGAGTAAGACCTATTCATTCACATGTGTGGGCTGAAAATGAAACATTATATACTTCTCTTAAAGCTGTTTTCAGAATGGCTGCTCAGGATGCATCATAAAAATGGCAGTTTCATAAGTCAGATCAAATCAAATCTCCACTACATTAAAAAAGGAATTCTCTTCAAAGTCCTGACAGGTCAAGCTACTTTTTCTAAGTTTTAGAAAGCCAGGTGCCACACCAAGATGTTAGCAAGTTTGTGAAGTCCTGTTTGTCTTTAGTATAAAACATCCCTTTTGTATCAGTTTAAGAGATAAAGGTGCTTTTGCTTTTTCAAGATAAAGTCATGCTGATGTACTGACTACACACATCCTGCAGTTCTTCTGAGCCTTCTTTAGCTGATGCTTTTCTTTTTTTTTTCATGTGCAGTAAACCACTGATGGCTTTTCTTTGGAATTCTTATTTCTCCTTTCCTGACCTACTTTTTGAACGTGAAGTTTTGGGAGCACTATTCCACATCTGCCTGCTGGATGTCTGGACCTCTGCTAAATTCATCTCTTCTCTCTGCTACTCCTGCATAGCTGCTATTTTCAGAGGAATATTAAATTAGTGTTTAGGCTATTCACTGCCAGCATGAAAAGGCTAACTTTAAGTATTTCAGGATGATGCCACAAGTGAATGCATTTGTTGAAGGCATCTTTAAAAAGTTGACATTATGAGTAGATTAATTTTAACTGACAAGTTTAGCAGGTTTGGTAGGAGTACTAGCAAGCACATTGACAATATGAGTAACTCTGTCAGCTGCCAGAGATTCAGTCCTTTGACATTTTGTGCTGGGAAATCTTGCAAAATGCACTATGTTAGTGAATTTATTTGAATCAGAAATCCAATACGAACAACCTGTCAATTAATTGGGCTTCCAGTCCCAGCAAAAACTTAAATTTCCACAGCCAATTTGCACTGGCACTGTCTGCACTGAAAGAATAACAGTTAAAAAAAATTAACAATCTCCTTCTTAAAAGGCTTAGAAGTCAAAAAAGTGGTTTTATAAAAGCACAGATACTCTACTTCTTTACTCCTATCTTTCCTTAAGTTTTGCTTGTTTCACAGGCCATCTGTTGAAGGAACATGGCAAAATATTCCTGTGACTCACTTCAGTTACTTAGAGAATAAAGTCTTCAACAAACCCACTAATGACGTAAAACTTGTCAATGAAGTGGTTAATATATGCACTATATTTTAAAAGAAAATGTGAAACTATAAATTAATAGCAAAAACAAGACTAGCTAACAATTAAAATGGAAACCTTTACTCCAAGGTTTACCTTCTGCAGATATAAGCAGGTGCTTTGTTTAGCACATAAAATAGACTCATTAAAATTAATGGGACAATTCACTGTATGTAAGAGTGCACAGACTTAAATCAAAATGATTTGAATTACCCAATTTAATCAGGATTTAAATGAGTCAGCAGAAGAGTATGACTTAGATCTTCAAGTTTAATCTTGTTTTCCATTTTTTAGGTTTTTTCTTTAATGAAAAGTTGAGTCCTTATAGCTGGTATAATTTTTTCTCTCTTCCTGCAATTAGGGAACATTATGCCAAACATACCCACAAACAGTGACTAACAAAACCTTGTCACTTGGTAAGAGTTTTTCAAATCCCTAATTTTTACTTTGACTAAGCATGAAAATAGTGAATAGAGAATTTCTTACTAATGAGATAATGGTTATTCTTAATTTGTGTCTTTTCATACAGATGGAAAATTTTATCTCAGTTTAAGCTAAACAGAAAAAGGAAGTATTAAACCAATTTAGTCAGGGAGTAATCTCACTTGACTTCATCCATCTAAGAGTTAAACACCTCATCCCAGCAGGTAACCTAGGCTTGGTTTGCAGTCAGCAGAGGTAAGAGGCAACTTCAGCATGAGATTCCTTATTCTAATGATGAAATGATTTGCCATCTGTAATGGCTATCTTCTCCTTCTGACTAAAAAGGGAAGACTAACTATTTGCTTAGAATTCAACAACTAATGTTAGGTAGAATGATTCTTACTCCTAATATTTAATCTAAACACCTAAATGCATTAGAGACATAAAAAAAAATTATCTAAGTTTACAGTATTAAATAAAGCATTGCAAATGCAAAGGACATACTAGGTCTATTTTGCAATTTAAATACATTGATTTTGGTTAGCCCAGTCTTTAAAATTTTAAAACTAAGCAGTAGTAGTTCTCTTGTATATTAGCCAAAGATGAAAATGAAAAATATGGCCAACTTTCAGGCTTTTATAAATTCAGACAATTTCTTAATTTTTAGGGAACAAATCATGGATAGAACTTACTGAATAAACTGAAAAACTACTTCCTGTGAAGAGTAGGACATTTCTGTCAGAAGCTGATGTTACACTTTTTAGCAATCCTATGTTTCAGGTGGTCAGGTTTCAACTGGCCAAAAGTTTCCAGTGGTTCACCAAGATACCTTTCTAAAAAACATCTAGTTCAAACACAGTATACTTAAATATGGCTTTGGTTGGTTTCTGTTTTTCCTTTTCTGCTGGGACTTGTCTCTCAGAAAAACAAATATTCAGAAAATGCTTGTGCACAGGACCATATTAGATCATCATAATTTTATGGTTTGTCATTATGAGAATGTAAGTCAGAGGTAAAATAAACATTTTAACTATAACCTTCACTATAACACATATTTATTTAAATATGTACATTTCTTATGGAAAAATGTAGTAAAGACAAATAAAAAATAACAAAAATTTAGTCGATTTCTTGTAGTCTCCTCAAAGAAAGTAAAAATGTAAAGCGTATCTTTCACTTCTATTTCAAAACATTAAAATAAACAATTTTAGTAGTGTTTGTTAGTAATTGCTCAATAAATTTCTTATGTCTGATGAAAATATAGGAGTAGAAAAAACAAATAAACAAACAAATAGAAAAAAAAAACAAAACAAAAAGAGATGGAGAATTTGGCCTGCTGGTTCTTCTATTAAGTAGAAAATTACATCTTCCCTGCCCCTGAGGCGTTCTGCTAACAATGTGCTCTTTGGATGCTGATTCTTTTCACAGCAATTTACAGCTAAAAGTAAAACCAGACTTATTAAAAGCACACACCACCACTACCACCACTACTCAGCTAAGACCACTGAATTGTGCCTCTGAATTGTGCAGACATTTAAAAACTCACAATCTCATAGGAAACCCTTTTTTTCCAATCTCATAAGAAGCCCAGTTAATAAAATGAAGTTTTATTGATGAAATATCCAATATTCTTAGAGGTCCTCTACTCATAGATAAGCATTTCAAAAAGAGGAATGTATCTTTCCTTTTGAAAAAGATGAAAAGAAACATCCAGCGTGATCAGACTGTGATGACATGTTTAGGATAAAGCAGTTGATGCACAGTACCTGAAATTGCAAATACTTCAGTTGAGGAACTACAGCAGAAGACATTTATTGGCTCCATCTAGGCAACAGATGAAAAGGGATTCCCATAATAAAAACTATGTGTCACCACACCACTTAGAAAATAACCTCCTTCCTAGCTCTGAGGTAGTCCATTTTGATCTATTATCCTATTGTAGACACTATGATAACATTAGATAATTAAAATAAATTAACAAGCTTAACTTCCTTGGATTATCCTTGGTGCCTTTCTCTGTTTCCAGTTCTACTACAGTGTTTCTGGGAGGAGGAGACCAGGGCAGCACACACTGCTTTTACATCTTTTACTCGGTGTAAAAGGGCCTTGTGGAATGTTGCAATCACAGAGTGATGCTGTTATGTTTAGTTTTCTATTGCTTTTCCTAATAAGCCCTAGATTTCTAATTCTACAGGACCACTTCTGTAGATTTAACTGAATCTTTCACAGGACTATACACTACAACAATAGTAGCAGTAATGGTCAGCATGTCAAGGGCCATTTGTGAAGTTAGTTTTTGTTTTTTCCCCATAAGCACCACCTTACAATTAATTGTACTGAATTTCTGACTACCTAAGATTAGCTAACATAATGAACATTGCCAGGCCTTTTCCTATTTTTAGATTTACAGTTGCCCTAATTCAGCACTGTGAATATCTGAAAGTCTGATCTTCATGGCATATACAGGACCCAAGTATTAAATATCTAGGGTATCTATTTCCCCATTTTGGAGCCACACACTTTTCTTCCCAGTTTGAAACACAAACACAAGAATAAAACCTCTGTGTTTGACACTAAGAAATCAACAAACAAAAAATTCATAGTGTACGTCAAGAGAAAGTTTCTGAATTGTTAATATACTCTTTAAGCATTCCTGGGTACTATCAAATTAACATACAAATGAATTATATGCCACACACATCTGAGCATGCGGTTTTATGATACAAAGGTATGTTTATATAGATGTGCCACCCTTGTTCCTTTTTCTCACAAGCTATGTTTTTACAAAAAAATAACAAAATTTGTGTACTACAAAAAATCTGTTTTCAGGACTATTACTTTGAGATATTTCAGGTAATGGCATGGTCCAGGGTGTTAAAAAAAAACCAGTCATATTTTTAAGGTTCAATTCACTAAACTTGAATTTAAAATCTTGAATCACCATTTTCTTGCTGGCAGATAACCTCTGGTTTCACTTATACATCTCTTCAAAAGTATTTTGTTCAAGATTCTGGTCTAGCTTCAAAAAAAAACCTAGAAACTGTGTTTCTGTCACTGATTCAAATATTTTCACACTATTATATAAATGGCATTAAGGATGAAAAACTATATGATGTTCAAAAAGGCTTGTGATCCAGGTGTAACAAAACCACTATAAAGCTGGTTAGAGTTTTTTGGTTTTTTTTTGTAAAAACAACTAACAGCAATAATAGTGAAGTGAGGAAAATATTAATGTCTGAAGGACTTTTCTTTTGTATGGGCTCATGGTTCATGTGGACTGACATAGGCAAAATGCCTACCCAGAAAATAAATTCTGAGCATGGAAGTTTTTGCCCACAGTCGTGGAATGTGCCAGATTTAATCTGAGCTGGACAGGTTGCCAAAGACAAGCTCCAGAGGTGTGCTCAGGATCAATGCATTCTTGGATCACAGAGCATTTGCTGCACTTGCACTTCTGCTGGCATGGGAGCTAACGAGATTAAATTGAAATTGTGCATGCCCATGCAAAGACTGTCACCATCTTCTTTCCTGTGGACATATTCAAAGCCTAATTCAGGGGGTTTCAGTGGCACATAATGTTAGGTCATTCATTTTAGCCACACGTAAACATAGCAGGAAGTATTCAAATACAAAAGATAAGTTGAAAATACTTAACATAGAGTATGTTAGAAGAAAATTGTGCAACTTACTGTTTGCAAAGCAATGCAAAATACTCAGAGGAAACATTTATAGATGTTTGAAGCTATTAATCATTGTATAGTTCACTTCCTCAGGGAACAGAGTACATATTAACAAAATTCTTCTATTATTAAATCAGAAGACAGATTCTGAACAGAACATGCACATCATGAGGGGTTGTTGACAAAGTGCTGAGAACAATGCCCAGCAGGTCAGACACTTTGCATCTTCTGCCATGAGATAAAGCATCATCTATCAAAATTTCTAACTAGGTTGCAGTTTTATAAAAGAATAGATTTTTGCTTACAATGCAAAGTAAGTGGTAGCAAAAACCATGGCATATTGCAATTAACAAACACTACAGAAAAGGCTTAAAAATACAGCTACTTCATGTTCTCCAGCACTTCATGTAAAGCCACAAATTATATATAAAAATACAGAAATAAAAAGTAAGAGAACCAATCAATAGACTATTTTTTTCTAGTAAAACAATACAGAGCTTGCATCTATACTTCATGATCTGAGCGATTAAGCTTTCATCAAGAAAGTAAACAATGCTCCTATTATATCTCCACCTCAGGATGGCACTGCAGATATACAAGGCTGGCAATAAAACAAGACATTTTTTCCCCAAGATTGGGTAGTGTCAGGAAACTTGTTCTGAGCAGATTTTTCAATTTCTTAAATTGGGCAATGTCCTTTATGCAACAGGCTCCTCATCAGGCTGAGCAATGGCAGCTTGATTCAGGAGTTCTCATTCCCTCCAACAAGCATCTGCTCACAATATAGTGTTTTAATTTATGCCATGGACAGGACTGACATAAGAACAGCAGCGTCCATCACTATATATCCCTCTGCCTCCAGCATTGAACTTGAGAAAACAGAAAGCAACAGATTTGGGTTCATAATCAACCATTCTAAAAAAGCCAAAGCATAAGACCTTGGCTTTAAAAATGCTTTAAATCAGGTAAAATTTTGGAAATTTTGAATTTTATTCTGTGTTATGAAGGAAACACAGAGATACATCTCTATAAAATTGACAATCACATAGAAGAACCATATAAACATTTAAGTAGTTCTTTAAAGTGCAGAAATATTACACATTTTTGTACTTATACTAATTTCCTCTTCCAAAGTCTTCTCCTGTACTTTCCATTTTTTTCCCTGCAGATTAATTTTGCCAAGTATCTTTGCTGTCTGTATAAATATTTTAAAAGGTGCCTTGATCTTTCCCATAATTCACCCATTATGACACAGAGCAGATTTGAAGCTGAAGTAGGGCTATACCTTACTAAATTTATTTTTAGTGGCTTGCATGATTCCTTCCAAGCAAGGATCAAGAGAAGATTAAGTATAGTAGAGTACTTTCTAAATCATGTATCTTGTCTTGAAAGTAAGGAGAGTCCAGACCTAAAGAAATGTAAATCAATAAATCAGTAAATCAATTCAGTGCCATTTCAGTGTTCAAAAATGCTTCTCTTGGTAGCAATATGCCAGTAGGAATATCTGTTCTTCAACACTTCAGTCTTGTTCCACTGAAATTAACAAAACGCTCTGATAATTCTGTAGTGCCAAACTGACCTACGCCGTAGGATGTGCAAATATGGCAGCATTTTAATTCCCCGTTTCAGAAAATATTGTTTATAGTCCTAGCAGTAATATTTTTCTCTAAAATTAAAAGGCAAAATCAGTGTGAGGTTTTCTTCTACATTGACTTTAGTAAAGCTCCTTGGGAATTATCATGACCAAATTTTGCGATATCACAACAAATCAGTGCACCAATTCACCCTCTCCTTGCATCCTAAAGGGAGGAATCACAACATCAGATGGGAAATCAGGAAAGCATGAACACTTAGGAGTTGGACTTGATCATCCTTGTACATCCCTTCTACTCAGAATATTCTGTGAAACAGATGAGCCATCTCATCATTCCCAAGAGCCTCACGTGGGCAACTTTTCCTTGTGTGGAAAAAGAATTTTTTCAGTGTAAAACAACTAAAAATGTAAACAAAAAAAATTAAAATAAACTGTTTTAATGAGTGTCATGTTAAGTCACACCTTAGTACCACAGGCCAGTGAAATAGAGCCGTAGGCAATCTGCATTTAGCTTCAAGGTTGCAGATTGTTAGCTCTTGATCAAGACTTATAAGAAGATGAGAATGAAGGCACCAACCAAGAATGTGAAAGACCTATGCTGATCTGCCATCAGACATTATCTAGTATTAAACCTCTTGTTTCTGATCTTTCCAACTCAAAAAACCCACAAGGGTATAACACCAGGGAAACCCACACATGGAAATATTAGTTGTCATTAAATTTTAAAGTAAAACAAAATAAAATACATCAGAACAAACTGATTTTTGAAATACTACTTCCTCTGATGGATTAATTGTCTAGCTTGCATGCTCTTTAACATAAATACCACGTCTCACATGCTTTCATACTTACTGCAGAAGCAAGATTGTCAGCTCATTTGAAGCCCCTGTATTTTAATTTATATATTAAAATAACAGAAATGTAAAAGATTTCTTGTGATTGTAAGACTTAGAAGAATAAGAATGTAATTTAAAATATTTTATAACTGTTCTCTTTCAAATATTTATCTGGTCGTCTATAACATATCCCATTTTTTATTCTCATTTTTTTCTTTTTCCATTTCTTATTTCGCTCTGATATCATTTCTTATCTGTTCTTGCAGTTGCTTTTAGAAATGGAACCTAGAAAAACCTCCTGCTGAAAGATAACGGCTCTGTTTGCAGATTAAATAGTCCATGAGGAGATTTAGCACCTGCAGGGGAGCTGATTCTGCGTGGTGCGAAGCATCATCAGTCATGCTCTGAGCATCAAAAATCACAGCCAGCAACACTGGGTTTAAAAGTGGCAGTGTTTTACTGGATCCAACCTTTCAAAGAAGACAGAAATAAAAGCAAAAGGAAAAATCAAGCCATGGCTTAAATACGAGTTTACAGGGGCATGTAGTGAGAGGATGAGGGTAATGCCTTGGAACTCAAAGAGGGTAGGTTTAAATTGGATACTAGGAAGAAATTCTTTACTGTGAGGGTAGTGAGGCCCTGGAACAGATTGTCCAGGCAAGTTGTGGATATCCCTGGAAGTGTTCAAGGCCAGGTTGGATGGGATTCTGATCAATCTGGTCTAGTAGAAAGCATCCTGCCCACAGCAGGGGGGGTAGAATTAGATATGTTTTAAGGTCCCTTCCAACCCAAGACATTCTAGGATTCTATGAGCAATAGAAAATATTGCAATTTAGATCTAATGTAATGTAACATAAATGTGATGGGAATATTTTATACATCCTAAAGCTAGAATCACCAATGTCATTTTACATGAAGCATCTAATAATAGTGTATGTACTAGTTGACCTCACTCTTGTACAGTTGAGTGTACTGTACTCTGCCAGCCTCTTGCATCAAACAAAAATCTGAAGACAACTTAAGAAAGCACCTGAAACAGTGACAGACAAACATGAAGGAAAAATTCTGTATGCTGATACTCCTCTCAAAACAAGTTAAATTAATTAGAGGGTATGTCTAAAAAAAAAAACTTAAAATTTTGAAGAAAAATATAATTACTGGATTTTCTTTGATTCAGCTCCCAAAACTGTTTTCAGAGAATGACATACAGCCTGAGGCAGCTCTCTAGCATTTCCCTATAGGATATCCCACTTAGAATTACCTAACACAAAAAAACTCCAAATCAATCCCAAACACACACACACACACACACACACACACAACCCCCAAAACGACAAAACAAAAAACCCACATCAAGATAAAAATGGTTTTAAAATATGTTCTTGAAAATCAGGCATGCTGAATTTTATGCATTACATTTGGTTAAAAAGACATACAGGTGTTCAGACTTCACAGCGGTGTGAGTGACAAAACCAGTAGTAAGTCTCAGTCATTGACATAAGCACTGAACAGCTCCTAGTGCTTTTATTTTCTCTGTATCCATCTACTGTCCTGACCATAGAGAAGAATGAAACCAGATGGATTTACTTCAGTTAACTTCTGTATCTCAAAGTTACTAGTTATACTTAGTCCAAATTAGATGCTTCAGTTCCTACAATGTTAAAAGACAACACACCAGCAGACCCAGAAGTTCATTTGTTCCAGCATTTCTCACACCTTCTTTAGACTGGACTGACTCAAACCTATCTCCACTGGTTACAAGGAGACCCTAAGTAATTAACCAATTAGACTCAGGCTAACCTAGCTCCATAGGCAGCTACCGCTCATGACTCCCAAAAAGTAAGTCAGACTCAATACCTAGCAATAAATTTATGCACCCAAGTTACATAGATTTGCTGATTTTGACTACAATAATCTGGCAAACATCAGACAGTGAAAAAGGAACAGAGTAAATCACACAGTTAAGCCAAGCCCTTGTCTAGTATTACACTCAATGGATCATCCTCCTCCTTGGAGTTGCATACATTTTTAGATCAAGTATATGAAGGTGCCTCCTTATTTTCACAGGACTACAATGTGTTTATTCAGTATAAGTACAGCTGCTTACTTGACTATCAAAGCGGAAAATAGTGAAATAACAAATTGGCTCTGCTCAGGAAGATTAATTTCACTTTTTTCCTTTCTTTTTATTATTTATGAAATCAATTTTGATACCTGAAATCGGGTTCTCCTTTGTTTATGTAGTAAAACTGTGACATATGTCTATAGCCTGAATAAAAGTAAAAACAGGATAAAAACATTCTTTGAAGATATGCAAAAATGTTCAAAAAATGAGATTATGTTATTACTATCAACCATCTTCATCTGCATGTCAAGGTTCTGTAAAATCAGCACAAGACCCAGTATTACTTTCACAGAACATGCTGAGCTGAAAGTGAACCACAAAGCTCAAAGAGGCCAGTTCTTAGTCCTGCACAGGTGAAAGCCCCAAGAATCAATCACGTGTCTGACAGCATTGTCCAAATGCTTCTGGAATTCACGCTTGGTGCTGTGACCACTTCCCTGGAGAGCTGCTCCAGTGCTCAACCACCCTCTCTCTGGGTGAAGAACCTTCCCCTAATATCCACCTAAACCTCACCTGACACAAACTCAGGCCATTCCCTCAGGTCCTGTCACTGGCTGAGCTTCAATGGTTGGTGATTGCCCAGCCCTCTGATTTGTTGAGGTCCCTCTCAACAAGGGAGAGTTTCCTTCCAGGGAGTGAACAGCTCTGGCCAGTTTTGTATCATCTGTGAACATGCTTAGTGGCCCTTCCAGTCCTGGGTCCAAGTCATAGATGAAGCTGCTGAAGAGCACAGGGCTGAGCATGGAGCCCTGTGGAACCCCCCAGGGACAAGTCACAAATCTGATGTCATCCCGTTCACTGTAACCCTTTGTGCCCAGCCCATGAGCCAGCTGCTCACCATCACATGATGAGTTTATCCACCTGGACATCTTGTGCAGAAAGACTCTGTGAGAGACAGCATTGAAAGTTTTACTGAAATCCAAAAATCTCATTGTATCAAATGGCTCACCTTGATCAACCCCATGGGTTACCTTGTCACAAAAAGAAATCAGGTTTGATGAGCAGGACTTTCCTCTCATGAAGCTGTGCTGGGTGTGACCAATGACTGTGTTGTCTTTAAGGAGTTTTTCAACATCTCCCAGAATAATCTTCTCCATAACTTTACCAGTCACTGAATGAGCCTGATAGACCTATAGTTTGCGGGGTCCACCTCCTTGCCTTTCCTGAAAGTTCAGACAGCGTACACCACCTTCAGTATCAGTTGGGACCTCTTTGGATACCCAAGACTGCTCAAAAATCACTGAGAGAGGTTTTGCAGTAACATTGTCCACCTCTCTTGAGGATTCCTGTATGAATCTCATTAGGGCCTGTAGGGATCCAGAAGGAGCAGTGTATCCCACGTAATTTCAGGGTCAGGTGGTAGCTAATTATTCTACCACCTTTTTTTTCCTCCTTATTTCCAAGAGAAGATTTCTGTTCTGCCAATATAGCCTTCTGTCTCAATTGCTTGACTTCCAGCAATTTGGGAATTGCTTGCTCCTGTGCCCTTAGGAGGTGATGTTTAAAAAGTGGCCAGCACTGATGGACCCCAGAAAATGCAAAAACACATTCCCAGAGAACTTACTCACTAATTCCCTGGGCAGTCTGAGGTCTGCTCTCCTCAGGTCCAGAGTCAAGGTTTTTGCATTTTTTGTCCTGTTAACAGAGATTTCAAGCTCAATCACTTTGTGGTCACTGTTGCCAAGATAGCTTCCAATCTCCACCTGCTCACAAGATCCACCCTGTTGACAATCAGGAGATCAAGGAGGGCATCTTTCCAAGCTGGCTCACTTAGGACCTGTTCCATAATGTTGTCATTCAGGTTTTAGGGATCTTCTGGCCCAGGTTATACCAGCTGTGTGATGTTCCCAGTAAATTTCTGGCAAGTTGAAGTCTCTCATAAGGACAAGGGCAGTTGACTTGGAAGAGTCTCTTGGTCCCTCAAAGAACAATTCATCATTGCCTTGTCCCAAAGGTCTGTAGTGCACTCCCACGATGGCATCTGCATTATTTGTTTGTCCCTTGATTCTTATGGGCTCTCACCTGTGCCACTGCCAGCTGTGAGCTCCATACATTCCACCCGTCCACCTCTCCTGCCCTGCCTGTGCCTCCTGACGAGCCTGTAACCATCCAACAGGGCACTCCAGGCACAGGACCCATCCCTGTAACCATCCAACAGGGCACTCCAGGCACAGGACCCATCCCTGTAACCATCCAACAGGGCACTCCAGGCACAGGACCCATCCCTGTATCCATCCAACAGGGCACTCCAGGCACAGGACCCATCCCTGTAACCATCCAACAGGGCACTCCAGGCACAGGACCCATCCCACCGGGTTTCCCTTCTGCCAGCGATATCAAACCTCTGGGACTGGGCCAAAGACTGGATTCCCTTGTTTGTCCCTCATGCTGGGTGCACCAGTGTGGACACATTTCAGGTGTGGTGCATTGCAGCCAGCACCTCCTGAGGCAGACTGAGGGATCCTGTTAGTGCTCCTTTCCTCAAGTACTGACACACCATCCCATCACTCACCACCGGCCAGCCTGGCTCTGTCCCTTTCCCCCTTCCAGGATCGTTTAAAGCTCTGCCAATGAGCCCTGCCAGCTCCTGTGCTAGAACTCTTTTTCCCCTCTGATACTGGTGCATCCTGTCAGGTGTCAGTAGAACAGGTGTTGAGTAGATCATTCCATGGTCAAAACCCTAAATTTTCTTTGATTACATCAACCTCAGAGCCATTAACTAACCTGATAGATCTGGCTATTCCTATCAAGATTATTCCTTGTTACTGGAAAGATCAAGGAAATCACTACTTGTGTTCCTAATCCATCATGCCAATCTCTTGATTTGGTTAAACCTGTACAAAAACTACCTTGATAAAGATCCACCACAACACCAAGACAGTCAGCTGTGCATCCTGAGATGGAGTAGAGATTATTTTAAATAGTAAGCCTTCTTCCTGCCTATCTCTCCCATCTACCTCTTTTTAGTCAGCAAAACAGTTCAGACAAATCCAATTTTCATTAACTCTGCAGGCCTAAAACTGGTTGTAAAAATACTGATTTAGAAAAATCCAGCACCCTTGGATTCAATAGTAGAGAAAAAAAAAATACAGGACAGATCACTATGAACACCTAAAAGTGTCCCAGGTTTGACTATCAGGAGGCAGGCACGTGTACATGTGTAACCCACTCATGCAGTTAGAGTTATATCATCAAGTTATGACATCTTTAAAGAAATACACATTTTGAATGCTGCATTAAAACTGCTGATTTCAGATACATTAATTGAGGGAGCTTCATGCTGAATATGTCTGCTTAAAATGCCGTCACAAATGTCAGATGTGCAAATGAATGCAGCCTATCCATCAGCAGTGTTTTTTTCTGTGTTTTGGGGTAAAGCACAGGCAATCAAACATACCAAAGGGAGAAGTGAAAGTTCTCTTTTGCAGTTTTTGCAGTGCATGTGCATTCCAAGAGGAACTGAGAACCTCACTGTTCTTACTGAGCATATGCTGCAAAGACTCATAATTCCTTTCATTGAATTTTACAGGGAAATAAGAAAAAGTGGTGGGAATAGAAGGAAGGGAAAAAGAGAGAGACAACTGTAAAGAAGTAATTTAATTGTGCACAGTGTGTCTGACTGTTGCTGAGTAAAACAAAGACAATTTCATTCATTAAATGGAGATTGCCATTTTTGTAAACATAGACTGCAGGCTATTGATTTAACTGAGTAAATTCCATCTATACTGGGACATTGTAGGGATGCACTAAGCCTTTTATATCACTCCAAGCAATTTGGTGCATTTCTCTGTGTTTTACCTTTACCTCTTATTAACAAGTGATTATTTAAGTTAATTTAATAGTATCTGTGGTGGGAGTACTGAATGTGTGAAAATTCTTGTAACCTCCATTAACAGGCTTCCAGCACAGGGATAGAAGACTTAGATCTAATAAGCAGCAAAAGATGGTCAGGTGCCCTTAGCAAGGAGCAGGCCTGAGCATGCTGGTTGTCTTGTTTTGTGGTGGTGAGATTATAACTGGGAACAATTTGTCAAACCCCAAATCTAAGAAATAATTCAGTGGATATGAGAACTGCAACATATTGGTTATCAGAGCCTAAAATTAAAATGTCATGGTGTCCCAGCTTGGAACGAGAAGAAATTCAATGCCTGAAACTGCATTTTAGATAATAATTTCCTCACAGAAGAGAAAGTGTCTGTAAACCTAAGAATGCCACCACATCTTTCTATCTAAATTATTTGAAATTTGAAAGATCTGGTCTCTTTTCAGTCTTACAAAGAGAGTAAAAGAGAAAAACTGGATTAAAGAGAGATTTCTTTTAGCCCAGTTCTCATCACTTTGTAGACCAATGTACTTGATGATCCCTGTGGGTCCCTTCCAACTAAGGATATTCTAGGATTCTATGAAGTCATGCTTCAGTGAGTGCCTCACTTTCTCTACTTGGAAAAACGTATATTTCCATGGAGTTGCTTGCCTGCTTTTCATCATATTCCCAGGGATCGCTCAGCACTTTGCTATGCCCTAGGAAAGTACACCTTACTTCCAGTTCCACAGAAGTTCTCATTCATCATCTCTTATTAGGTCTCAAGGTAAAAATTTCCATCTGTTTACTTCAGTTGTTGAAAGGAAGCAATCCATCACAGTCTATTCATTCTGCATGAACTACTGGCATCAGGTGTAACAGACTTACTGTGGTCCCTGCTCTACAGACTAAAAGGTAATCTCTCAAACAAATGTAAAAATTACTGAAAAATTTCTAATGTAGAAATGAGTTAAGGTAAATTCTCTTCTGCTTGTTAGTGTAAACTGATTTTTTTTTCCCTTTCTTTTACTTCACAGGGTCTTGAATGCATTCATAATGAATAACCATTAGGAAAAATGCTGTAATGATTAAAATCAGCACTTCTTGTAGCACAGGGAAAAAATCACATATAGTTTACTAAGAGCATAAAAAAAAGGCAGAAATTTTGATACTATAGAATTGGAATTTTGCAGCTTTCCTAAAGATGTTTTTAATGTCCCATGAAGAACAGGACATAAAACTACAAATCCTATATACCTCAAATATTCTCAGTATTAGGAAAATAGAAATGATACTCACACATGTTGTAATCTCCTAAGGACATATAGAACTACAAAGTAATGAACAATGAATGAATCATGTTTAGATATTTGCCTAAATAGATAAAAAGTTCTTATGTATTGATGTCTTCTTTTCTTCCCAAATGATGACCCAACTTTGTTTCTTGACAGCTGGCCTACGATGGAGCAATTGAAGCAATCAACTGGCAAGGAACTCTAAGCCAAGAGTGATAGTGATCTTTGCTTCTACAGTGACAAACTTTAAAATGCCATCTCAGCTTCCCTGTGCTATTTCTTTCAGCCAAGAAATCTAATGATCTCCTTCTGTAACAAGGCTGCTATAGCTACAGACAGAAGAAGAGTTTATCACAACTGAATAAAGCTCGGTTGTGCAGAAGAAAATGTTCAGACCAGAACAATCTTCAGTAGGAGCTAAAAACCTCACTGCCTTTTTTTTTTTGTAAGTGCTGTAGACACTCATTAATTTTGTTAACATATTATTTTATAGCATATATATGGTGCATACATAATTTACAAAACCATCTTAAAAGTACAACACTGTTGGATAAACAATCTCCCTCCTGGAGAAGGGAGAAAAAGAATGAACTGCATATGACAAACATTTGTCAAGCTACTTATCTCATTTCTGCAAGGCAGTGAGAAACTCCCTGAAAATGGGAGTACGAAGTATATAAACAGAGCAGATGTAGAGTGAGTAGACAACTGGACAGGATAAATTATTTACAAGAAAATGTGGCAACATTTATAAAGGATTAATAGCACTCAATCCATAGGTACCTGTAAATAGTTTGCATAAAAAGCAATAAATACATATTGCAGACTTATAAACAGAGTTCACAGTCATTTCTGAAAGGAAATAAGGTAATGCTGGCTTATTAAAATTCAAAACAAAAGATTTGTAAAATCCCAAGATGTCAGCTTTTAGTGTCATGTAAATCAAAGTAGCCCCAGCAGACACAGGAGGTCACCACCATTTAAACAAGATAAAAACTGTGCTGTTGTAGTCAGTTGATTTGAACTTATTAGGAGAGCACTTGCCAGCTCATCAAACGGTGGTTTTATTACTGTTAAGCTCATTCTCATCCAGCTTCTTCCTCTGGATTATTAACATTCTTATTCAGGTACGAAAACACTGCTGCTAAACCTACTGCAAGTCACCTGCTATAAATCTGTTTGGAAGTTTGATTTTATGGTCAGGGCACTCTGACAGTGTTTTATGCAGTAAACACAGAAATCACACCTACATATGAATTTCTTTGCTTCAGCCTCTCCACGCATTTACCCTTCTATGTCTCTCTAGACTACGGATGTCTGAAACCAGAACTGGCTTGGTATTTCTGTCTGGCACAGTGTCAGGGTTTAACAAACAAGAATTAGTAACAATATTCCAGAGGGTGTTGTGCTGCGCCGGAGGAAAGCTGTTGTGAGGTCACATGTCAGCTGTGTCTGCTTGCTGCCAGCAGGCTTTAAGGGGTTTCAAGGAGAACCCCTGCAGAATACAGAGCAGGAGAACCCCTGTGGAGTCATTCACACAAACCCTGCATCCCGCTACCAGAAATAACATCCTGGGGAATAGGGTTGGGGAAAGAAAAACAGGCAAGAAAAAAAATAAAATAAGCAATAAACTAGGCACACACGTACAGCTAAACTGCTTGAAAGTGAAAGCTCAGCAGGGAGGTAAATGTTGCTACATAACTCTGAGACCACATAGGACACAGAACCTCCAATTTTCATGCAGTTTAATTGTGAGTTCTTCCCTCCTTTGGGAGTTAAATCAGTGAGAACCATATAACTTAAAGTGGCTTGTTGTAGGCTCTATCTCCGGCAATCGGTGCCTAGTTTCATTTTTTCCTGAATGCTCCCTCTGTTGTTGCAAGCATTGTTTCTCTGCTCCTGTACAACTGGATTGCAAAAAAAAAAAAAGGTGTGTGGGAATTTTTAGATAGACAAGTCTGCTGAATTTGAATGAGACAGTTCTACTCTCTCATTTCAAACCATGCCAAAGGGTAGATGCAGAGGGTGTAAGAGACATGCAATTAAGGGCTCAACAAGGAATCCGTAAAAAAGATTGCAACACAAACTGAGTGGTCCAAATAAAAAAAAAAAGCTGTCTTGCCTTTTATTTTTTAATTAAAAATACACTGCATGATAGCCTTGTAATAAGTAAAAAGGTGTAAAATAATGATCTTGTCAATATTTGCAGAACAAACATTACATTTTTCTGTGACTGAAAGGGATGTCGTGAAAATCAATCAGAACCAAGATATATCTTTCCTCTTATTATAGTTTTATTAATTCAGTTACTGATTTCTTTGAGACTCTTCTGCCTATTGCTTCCACCCTGACTCCAGAATAAAAAATTTCACATTGACAGTACCTTTTAAGCCAAAAAAATCTCTGCATTCATGGCTGGTGTAGAACTAGCAGCTGCAGAGAATGGTATTCCCTCCCAGTTCACTGCCTGGGAAGAGGATGGACAGCATAAAGTCCTTTATAAAATGATCCCAGGCCATGTATGAAGATGATCATTTTAAAGTCAATTTAGCTGCATGTTGCTGTGACATATATGTGAATATGAGGATTTACACATTCAAGTAAACAGGTATTGTACTTTGGTTTATGATGGCAACCATCCAGGACCATTGCAGTTGGCAGTTGCCATGTAATTGAGTGAAATGCAAGATCAGACTGGTTTGGGCTACTGTTGCATTTCCTTCATTGTCCTTCTTGGCATTTTCAGTATTTGGTAATATCTAGGTGCAGTTATCCCACCATTCCTTTTATTGACATAGGAAATTACTAAATAACTCAAAATTACCTGCCTTTACTTCAAAGAATTATAGACCAGAGCAATTTTTGACGTCACTTCTCATGATTCCAGGAGGGGGATTGTTCCCTGCAGTTCGTGCTAGAAAGGTACACGGAAAAACTCTACTGAAGAAAAAAAAACTCAACCTAGCTCCTTATTAAGGCAGAAATTCACATTAAGAGTTGCATTTACAATGTGCTTTCAAGACAAAAGCACACATTTCCAATCTTTTCTCTCTCCATAGCCAGCCATACCTCCCTCCATGTTTCATGCAAGTTTCTACAGCAATGCTTACCATCGAGTGCCCTGCACACAGACAACAGCAAAACACCCCTTGGGAGTGAATGAGAAACACAACAGCATTTGATGCTGTCTTGATTAAAATGCAATTAAAATGATAACAGTTCTCTCATTCATTCATTCATTCATTCATTCATTCATTCATTCATTCATTCATTCACTGATATTCTCTAACAATCAGTTAATGTATTCCTTTACAGTATTTGAAGATGGTAAAGGGAATAAAAAGCTCCACAAATCACCTTCTCAGGCAAAAGTGCAGTTTTGTTTTTTTGGTTTTTTTTTTTTTGTGTGGATGGTCAAAAGAACAAAAAAGAAAAGGAGAGGTTTGCACAAACAAATACCTGCTCAGGTGCTGTGTGAGCTGAGTCCTTGTGCCCCATTCAGCAGGAGAGAGCCAGACTGGTGGCAGGATGGCAGGGCAGCCTCAGACACCCTCACCTGCAATGGCATCCCCTGCCTGGCCCTGGGACAGGACACTGCACAGCCCTGCAGGTGAGTGCATGAAACAGGACCATGCACCTGTGGTTTCCACATTGAATTAATGCCCTCAGAGCTCCCCACAGGCAGCCTGGGCCTGGGGCACTTCTTCGGGAAGGCAGCAACGAGAGGTGAGGATCCATACATCACCCCTCAGGGATCACCCAACAAGCAGGTGTTCTCTTTTCCATTTTTGTTGGCTGAATATAACCTCCTCAGATTCACACTTAAGTAGAACCTGAACTGGCCACACAAGCTAAAAAGCTGCTCTGGAGCAGTTTTCAGTGGCTCGTTTGTGTCTGTCACCAAGTTTCAGCATGGTTTGCCTTCATGCTCTCCTTAAAACAAAGAGAACTTTGAGCCCTTGACTTGTGCTGACCCTAAATTCTCCGTAAGTTTTCAAACTATAAAAGTTGTGCAGGTCCAGGAATGGATATTCTGGATGCTGGGATAAACTGGCAGAGGACCAGTGTTAGCTCAGTGTGGAGACACACATCTCCTTATCTGGATCAAGACTACAGCCTCCAGTTAGCTGAATGCCTATAGCATTCAGACTTTAGATATTTTGCATGAAGGAATATACCACATACCTGTGCAAGATATTCTCTTTTTCTCCTCTGTTCTAATGATTTTAAAATCACGTCTCATTTCCAATCTAAATATATAAGATTGAGGCCTTCAGTCATTAGGACTCTTTATGTCTTTCTGCTAAATTAGTGGTTCTCTACTAGGATAAATACTTTCACCAGAATTTCTCTGAAATACAAAATGTCACCCTTTTGCTTTTTCATTAATAAGGTAAGCAGATCAAGTTTCTCACTGCAAGAAGCATCACTTTGTCAATATTGTCAACCATATCAGTATTATTTCCAGAGGGAGAGTGTGATGGCTTCTAATGATGCACATTATTTCTAGTTCCTTTCAGATGGTTCATGCATTGGCATTTGGTGTTTGGTCTCCAAGTCCCCTTACCACACTAGAAATTATATTCCACTGGCCACTACCAAAGCTCTAAAACCAACCTAGTGTGATTACTTTTAAAAACACCTCATTTTCTAAACAGATTCTTTTTGTATTACCTTGTATTTAGTGATATTGGGAGGTGCTGATATTTTTTGAAGTTTATGTATTTCAGATTGAAATCCATCATAATGTCATATTTTTCTTAAATTTAGTGAAGGTTGAGGAAAAAATAAAGTTTGTATTTGGAAAAAAAAAAAAGAAATAAAGTTATATGGGCAAAAATGCTTTCTGAATTTCCAGGAAGTTCCATTATAGTTTCACTTATGTACTAGTATGTATTACAATATTATCCCTTTTTTAAAATAACATAATGTACTCCGTCACTCTGGTCATGTAATAATTTTTTTTTTAATGCTTTTAAAATATTCCTTTTTTGTTTTTAGTATGAATATGCTGGGAAAAAAAATCCAGAAGAATGATTAACCTGGAGCTCACTTTCATTATATATCACCAGTTCTAGCAGAACCTTGATTCTTTGAACAAGCATTTCCAACCTTATGAGAAAAAAAAAAAAACCAACATTAAAAAACCCCAACCTTAGAGAAAACAAAGGAATCCATTGAAAAGAAATAAAATCAGAAAATGTCCGGCCGTGGATGTTACAATGCACAAATCTGATGCAAAGGAGGAGTGCAGCTTAAAAGGCAATATATTGCAGAGTTATATTAATTTCTGCAGTACTGCAACCAATTTACAAATTACAGGGATACCATCTGTTCTCCAAAGAACCATGTAAAAATGCCTGCTAGCAATTAAGACACAATTTCTGCAGTTTTTGCTTTTTTTACCTGTTTTGTTTTGGTTGCTTGGTACAGAAACCATGTAATCACAAATATCAGTACATGCTCTTTCTAATTTTTTTTTTTTGTATTTTAGCCTACTTAGCTTAGACATGTACTTTTTTAATCAGTGTATTTGGTATTCATGACTAATGTGAATTTGTAGATGTGATCCGAGAGAATTATGTGGATTTAGGTTTAGAGCTTTTCCCATTCTGGCAGACTGATATTAACTGAACATTTATTCTGCTCTGACTAATGAATTTTCTCTCTCTGGCCTCTCAATTATTGTTACTTTTCCCTTTCTCTTTTTAATAGTTATGGTACATTAGTGTAAGCACTTCTTCTTTCAGGTTATGCTGTTACTGAGACTTTGCTAACATGTGGATGGGAATGTTGTCACAACTATTTCACTGTTACAGATTTTCACAGTCCTAGAGGGCTTAAAGTTAAAAGAAACTACAGATTTGTTAATGCATTTTGCAATTAGATTGCATTAATGTATTCAGGAACGTGCTCAGATCCTTGGAACAAGTCTGTGTGCTCTGAATTGTATTTGAGAATGATTCTTATATACACAATACCATTCTGGCACATGACATAATTCCTATCCAGATAAGTCAATAAAGACATTGTGAAATCCAAAACAAAGTCATACAGTAGAATTAAATGACACATGCTGCTATTTTACTTGCTGCCATGCAGGCTCTCTTTGGCCAAAACAAGCTTTCCCTAAGAAAGTGGTTCCAGTACACTACTACCATAATGCCTTGGAAAATTTAGCTGGGCTTTGGCAGCAGAGCCATGATGATTATTTTGGTTTCCAACGCAGAAGGTCTATTCAAGATCAAATACTTTCTTTTAATGTGTGCCTGCCCTTGAAAGAGCACATAATCCTCCTGTAGATAGAATAGCATAAGGATAAGAACGAGTAGGAATTCATCCTTAATTTTAAGCTACGGGAACACCTGGGCTCCTGCAAAAATCTATACCTGTTGTAAAAAACACTTCCACAGACACTGTGCTAAATCAATCCTCCCTGCCAAACCCCTTGAAAGCCTCTATCAGTGTGACGAGCAAGATATGATTGCATTTGTCAGTCATACCAGAAACAGGATTCTCACTTTCCATAGAGAAGAAGTTAAAGACCAGTTCCTTAGGGCAGAAGATAAACCAGAGCAGCACCTTCAAAACAGCTACACAGAACAATCCTGACACGAGACACAGACAAAGGGGCCCTTTGGCCATGCTGGCATTAAGGAATACAAATTTGCAATATCATTACTACCTCTTAGCTGCTAAGAGGTGTCTTTCACGATTGAAAAAAACTGAGCATGTGTAAATTCAAAACTACACAGAGAACATATAAAGAGATTTCATGTTCACTTACTGTAATATTTTAACAGCAAAGAATTTCATACTGGGATTTAAAACAAGAGTATTTTACAGCTGCCAGTAATATTGCTTCCATATATCTAAGCACAAGCTTGGATTTCCTAGAAGTGAACCTTCATTTTGAAGGAATCTTGCTCTTGCTGATGTCTGGTAACAGCCAGGATTGCACTGTGGTGGGCAGAACTAGAGTTTGATCAATGAGAAAAATTCAATTGTAAGCAGCAATTAAGTGGATCTGAGATGCATGCAATAGATATATTTTCAGTGTGAAGAAAGCCAGCCAATTGTATTAATGGGACTTAGGCTTTTCAATTTTATTTGTACTGCATGCTGGAAATACTACTTTTTTTCACTGATCTACAAGATACATGACCACTATACCTAAAAATGGAAATTGAGAATGACTATCCTGTTTAATTTCTGCTTGTGTGAGTGTCTGAAAGTTTAAATACAAATGAGAAGTCCTGACTTACCATGTTATATAGGAGTTATTTCTGTTTATAAGAAATGGAGAGGATTGGATAGGCACACTATAGGCTGGAGCTGGGAGCACATCACAGGCAAATGAAAGCACAAACCTGGGTTCCTCTGGCAAAGCCAGTGACAGGGGGGATGTGAGGAGATGCCAGGGATCAGAGGCACTCATTTTCCTCTCCAGTTCCAAAAGTCTGTATACTTTTCAAAGTGAAAAATTGTTCATTTTGGCACTTGAAAATTGGGCTGGGAGAAAAATAGGGACAGCACTAAAAATGAGTCTTGTGGTGAATAAGCTGCAAAAGTAAGTATTTGTCTAGGTAAAGCAGAAAATATCTTTTTTCAAATTGGTCTAACAGCAACTGATTTCTCCCAACAATTTAAGGTTTGCAACAGGCGAAGATTCTCATTTGCACCTGTGGCACCAACTTAAGTCTCTGTTTTCTGTATCTCTCTCCTTTTCATAACCTCTGTCCTGCTCCTAAGGAAATAAAATAAAGAGGCAAGAAGCAGGCTTGGTATCACAAGAACTGCAGGTCATACACTGGCACAGCAAAGATAAAGCATCTCTGCTGTAAGAGTAGATGTGGTCTCCAGGTGAGAGACTTGGTGAGAGCCTAGTCCAAAGTAACACGAATGACTATGACAATGACCACCACCTCCTGCCTAACCTGTCTATGCACAGGCCATTTCTCTGTTGCTTTTCCCCTTTTCCTCACAGGGCTGTATAAGCTGTGCAGTGAGGGAAGATGCTGTCACTATGGAATCTCCATGGCAAACATCCCTGTGAAAACAAGGCCGTGCACTGCAGTCACCTGGTACTATGCCTCACCATCCCTTGGAAGAAGATGAGGGGATAAACAATGTGCAAACCCATATTCTATTTCACATGGCCTGACAGCAATGGGATGAGAGTCTGTGGAGTACAGAAAAGCCGCACACAAGTGCAAATGCTACCGTGCACAAATCCCAGCCTAAGCACTACCATTCCTGGAAGTGCTGTGGTGGCACATTGCTCCTGTGACCAGGCCCAGGTTCAGGCGCCAGCCTTGCCCCACTTACTGCTCTGTTCTTCAGGCTCCAACTTTCTGCTGTACTCTGGGACTGGAGCAGAGTCCCAGTCCTCCAGGGAAGTTTGGAGGAATAAGCAGGCAATGCAGACAGCATGATCTAATGCTGCATACAATCCTTGGGAAATTCCTAGGGAAAAGCAAGGAACATGATCTTCTCTGAACTGGCTCCACTGCAACAAACCATCCATCACCTCTAAGGAAAACTCAGGATGGGAATTTTGCTTTTACAAGTACCAGATGGGCCCCGTAGAAGTCAAATATAGTTTTATTACTGATTTATTTAAAACACTTTACCTCCATGACTGATTTTAATGACATTGGTTTTTTTTATGCTCCCTTCCCCTCTTGATTATGGTACACCTGATGGACTAATGAGGAAAAAAGAATCTGCTACTATTTCTCTTTGAAGTGTATCATCCAAAACAGCTGCTGACACTTTTAATGAATTTCAACAAAATATTTATCACTCTGACTACAGCCAAACTTTAATCTGAACTCTGTCTATGATGACCTCAAACAAAGCACTTAAAAAAATCACTAGAACCCAGAAAAAGAGAAATCTGATTGTAATTCTCATTTGTAATATGCCACGGAGCCATCATGATTTATCACAGAATACCAAAAACTGCTGAGTTCATTGGCAGGCTACAAAAATACTTTGCTACCACTCAGGATAGCTACTTGGTTGTAGTAATAAATAATCAATATTGAAATAATGGGTTCACTACAAACAAAAGCAGGCAAATTTCAAAGCAGCTGTGTAGCTTTTGTGTTCCTTTTCATGAAAGAGAGGAAAAGTTAAGAGAGGAAAGAGAAAAATGAAAAGGAAAAATAAAAAAAAGGAAAATAAAATTAAGTGAAAGATGGTGGGAACTGACTTACTGATTTACAGTTTAATTAATAGTGAAATAATTTGTTGAATATCAACAAGGTTTTAGTGCTGCCCTGAAGGACTATCTGTAACGACTATAACACGCTTCAGTGGTCAAGATAAATCAACAAATCAGGGATCTGTATTTCAAAAATGTAAATCTGCTGTTTTCTGCTAAATGCCAAAATAAGCTGTATTGTGAATCAATATTATTCCTGTTTTCAATACCTCAGGAAAAAGTAACTCGTTATTCACTTGCAAAGTTGTTAACTCCCACAAAGAAGCTAGTGAGTTGAGAAAACCAGGATGGAACAAGAGCAAATGGCACAAAAGATCATTGAATTTGCTTGACTAGGCACATTATTGAATTTCACTTAGACTGGAAAAATGCATGGAGCACCACAACATCATACATTGCTTTAGCTTGAATGATTCAGAGTCTATGTCTTTAAAATGTACAGTAAACTAGTAAACTGTAATTAACCAATTAGACATGAAAGAGCATAAGCTGAGCTGAAATAATGTTAGACCCTCAAATGCCTTGTTTGTTTTTTGCCTATAGAACTTTCAGCTTTAACTCTATTTCAAAATGACATATGTCCTGTCAGAGCTGTCTAACTGTGGTTATAAAAATCTACCTCTTTTTCTTTCTTACCAAAAGGCAATTCAAAGTATTTTGTTCTTACACCCTTGTATAAATCCTTTCAATTCCTGTTAACACATTTGCTGCTCGTAGGAGCTGCCTTCCAAAAAGTGTGATGATGGCTAAGAGGCAGGAAATAAAGGGCAAAGACAGGAAAGCTTTCTTTAGCATGAAAATAAATAATAATTTAGCCTCCGGGATAGTTTTAGTATAGCCTAAAAAGGGTGACAACATGAAAAATTATTTTAATTAGGACTACAGGAAATTGTAAAACCTCATTGGAAGAGATAGATTCTCTGCACCTCTTAGATCAGCATGCAAAATGGATAAATATGGAACTTTGATGAAGGACATAAACAATAACATGATAATGTAAACTAAACTGTAAGGAACAGTTATGATTATATGTCATTTTTACAGTTTTTCTAATAATTTCCTGATATAAAAAATCCAGGTCTCACAAAGACTCAGTGATGAACTCTAACCTATAGGCAGCAGCAAAGTGAACAGGGGGATACATTTTAGTAAAAGAGAGGACAGATCAATACAGAAATCTTACAACTAAGGACTCAACAGATGAGAGTTTAAAAACAACCCCCCAAAAAATCATAGGGAGTTTAGAACAACCTGTCACAGTGGGATCTTGAAACACTAACTTTCACATTTTCATTTGTGTATTAACTTATTTTAAAGGATCCTTGTTGCATCCTAAAGCATACTTCTTTTGGCAGAAACAGGTATGTATATATTGTAAAAATTATTATTTCAGAACAACTACTAATCAACAAGGTACATTTCCACTTTCATTAGCCAAGAGAACAAAACAAATACATAACATACCAAACACAGATCTGTAGGTTTTATTTTTTCATTCTCCATTTTTTCAAGGAGAGAAGGGTTTTTCAGGCATTAAAACAACATATTAAAATAGGCACCAAAGACTTAAAAAGTAATGAATGATATATGATTTAGGGAAAAAAATCCAAACCAACTAACTTCAGCAAATTTTAAAATTAGAAAAAACAGGTCTGTAAGGTGCATCCTAATGGACTTCACATCTGAAGCAGCTGCTACAAAACACCAATAGAGTAAAAATCTAGAAAAACTGAACACTGATTCAATACCACAGATTTTACTGTATGAGACTGTCTCCTGGTTTTCAGCATCTGCTTCTGATCAGAGGCAGTGTAAGACCTTCCTCCACACTCAGACAATACAGGGAGCTGTGATCAGCAAAAACAAACAGGATTTGTGAGGTATCAAAACCCTTTCTCCTCTCTGCATAGCAGGAAAAATGTCTGTGCAGACTCCAAGACAGGACTTAGCTCCCAACAAAGCAACTGTCAGGAAAAGCACACGAACCTGAACCTTTTTACCATTTTATGTAGCCCACACACACACACAAACTCCTTCAAACAGGTTATTCATTATTCTTTGGGGAGTCTTCCAGAGCAGCTCTGACCTCTGTGCAGAGTTAACTCCACAGTGAGGAAATCAGTGACATTTGAGAGATCATGACATATTTTAGAGACAGTGAACTCCCATTTTTTCTATCCCAGTGACTATCTAGTCATGTTTCTGCCAAAAATTTGTTTTTCTCTTTCCATGTTTTCTGTTCTTCCTTTTTAAATTAAAATCACATTTGAGACAAAGATTTAACACAGCTGAGTTTTCAAGCTGGTATTGAGAATAGTAATTTACCCATTCAATTTTGTTTATTTCCTCCAAAATTCTTGTCATATTTCTTCCAAGTAATTTTGGGGGAATAAAAAGGAAGTATTGAATATTTCATATTTAGATTTTAACATAAATAAGTCTGTCAGCAAAACCACAAAGTTCCGTTTGAAGATATCTTTCCAAAATAAAGACATGAAAATAAATGTAAAGGTTACGAAAGTACTTGGCTCACCAGACTTGCAGACTCATGTCCTCTGTTTTTCAGAACAGGAGGAATGTGGATAGCGGCCAGGACATTTGTCAGACAAACTCCATCAACAACCATAACTCAGTGAGCCACATGTGTGCAATCTAATAATCCTGGCAGATGAATATTATGTAACACTGAAGTTGGTGGACTTTCTGTACTGAAGAATTTATCTGTGCCTAATCATGATTTGTTTATATTTGCTTTATGTGAGAAAACACAATTGTGGGATTGGTACAGCAGGATAAATCAAACTTTATTTTTTTCCCTTTATTTTAAAAAGGCAAATACTAATCACCAAAAGCAGCAGAAAGAATAAAAGTCTAAAAAGAATTATGTCTTATAAACAAAAAAATAGGAGCCAGTGTGATTTTTTATAGAGATATAGCAGGTCATCAGTACATGACATAGCATATCAAAAACGCCCTAGAATTGTAACTCAGAGATTAATTACCTCTGAAGGTCTTGTGGTCTAATCCATTGCTCAGACCATGTCTGATCTTGTGATTCCTCTTTTCCCAAAGCCTAACTAGACTTCTTTTAGTGTGACTTGTGCCCATTCCTACTTGTCTTATCACCTTTCACTTTTAGCTGCAGACAGAAGTGAGGTCCTCCCTTGTCCTTTTTTCTTAGAATTCAACAATCCCATTCCCCTCATCCTCTTTTCACCTTTTCCTTCTTCTTCTTCCAAAATAAGCTCTTTAGCAATAAACCTTCAAAAAAAATGGCTCTTGAAAGGTAGGAAAAGCTAATGCAAACGTACCTAATTCCTGAGTATGCTTTATTTCTGAACCCACAGTTAAACTACTTATGAGAGACAACTCATGTTGGTCAGTGCACAGAGCTCATACATTATTTAATGCACGACCTCTCTTATGTAGTTTCCAGAGCTAAGTGACAGGCAGAGGCTCAGGAAGCAGTTATTTCCATGGCCCAGACCCTGACCTGACAAGACCACTGAACAGAATTTTCATGTCACTGTCACCAGAGCTACTCTTCTCTCTCTCTTCCACCTGGTCCCATATCCCTTCTGTTGACTAAATTCAGTCTGTAATAGAGAATCTATCATTGCAATATTTTAGAATCAGGTAAAAATTAGAATTTCTCAAAAGCAAAGTCTGATACACTGGACATACAGAATGTCATTACTGCTCTCTGCACATTAAAAAAAATCCCAAGAAAACACCAAAAAACCTCAAAAAAATCCACCCAAAAAGAAACCCCCAAACCCTGTTTTGACTGGAGAGATTGTCTTGCATATAAAATTAGCAGACCATATATAAGCCTGTCTACTATGGATCTCTAGTAAGAGTGTGCACAATAAGTTCCTGTTTGACAGAATCCTTTACAGCCTATGCTTTAGGTAGAGAATGAAGGACGAGAATGTGTGAGAGCCACAGTACTGGCTAAAGAAGAAAAAACCCCTCCCTTCCACCCAGGTCATACATGTTAGCCTGCACATATGACTAAGCACATCTCCAGAAGTGTTCTGACTCCCAGGTATGTTCAAAACCACCCATTCTTCCCTACCTTAAAGCTTAGTATTTAATTCATAGAAACAAGGGGAAGGTAAAATGTCATAAAGTCATACATTATTTTAAGAGGTGTTCAAGTAATCTGAGCTATACACTAGCTGCATATTTGGTGCTATCCTGTCATGATACTGGTTCCCACAGTAGGTTCAGGGAACTATTAAGGCTTCCTCTCAAAAAAGGCAAAACTCAGTTTTGCTCTATCAGTAATAAAAAGCCTGCTGCTGGAGTCAAAGGATGCAGCTTGGATGACTGGGAGAAGGGGCAAGAACCACAGGGAGCTGGGCTTTGTCCTCCCACTGCCTATTGTGTGGTGCAGCAGATCTCCAGGTCCTCCTTGCCTGTGGGATTGGCCAAGTAGAGAGCACAGCCATGCTTTTTGGATGCTGCTGCCATTTGGCTGCCCTGGGGTAGTCTGTGACCAAAGCAAGCCATGGTGCAATAAACTGCTTAGGCTTTCTTTCTTTAGTATAAAAGATACAATGACATTCACTATTTTATCCCTTGTAAACACTTCTTTCTCAGTACTAAATGACATTTTGTATACATTTTATCACACATTATACATTTTGGTTAAAGTGATAAGATCCATTTGTGCTGCCCTGTGGCAGTCCCTGAACTGTACTCTCACTCTGAACATTTTGTCTATGAACAAAACAAAACAGAGAAGGGTCCTGCTCCAAACTTTAAATTCTTTGGCATAAACCCATTGTTCATCTTAGGCAGAAGGCAAAAAAAGCATGTGTTCCTCAGTAAACAAGTAGTGATATCTGCTATGAATCAAGTTGCACTGACATCCACAAAGCATAGGAATTCTACCATCAAGTCTATTACAGAAGTGCTCATCCTTACCTCCATTAACTTCTTTAGTAATTTTTTAGCAATTGCTTTTTAATGGCATTTATTAAATTCCTCCTTTTTATTTAAAAGACAGAACTGGACAGACATTAAGGTGAGATTGCATCTTTAAGTCATGTATAATGCTTACTATGTGCAGCTTGCCACATGAGCATAGAAGCACACATGTAGCTGTATCCAGCAGCAGTTAACTCAACAATCCCAGATGAAAAGCACAGCTGAACTCCTCCTGCCACACTAAATGTTGGCAGCAAAAGGAGTTTATTCCTTACCATAAGACAATGGCAGCTCAGACTGAAAATATAAACTTTACATTTTTGAAACCCTGAGAGATTACCAGTGTGTTAAGGGAAATATGGCATCTTTATGCCAGATTTTGACTTCTTCACAAACCAGATGTTCTTTAGACTCAAACCACTGCAATAAAATATTTGAGATTTGTGTCATTTCACTTTGTAATAAAGGACATCTCTCTACGAACATGAGAATGCTGATTAGTCTGCTAATATAACTACACAAATAGACTGGATACAAAAACACACTCTTAGGTGTTCTTAAAATATTCCAGAGAAAATATTATAATATTTACTATTATGACATGAATTTTTGCACCAGGCTTTTTTCTATTTATCAAAAAAAAATATTGAGAACTCAGCAGATACATTATGGTAGTTCTGGCTCAGCTAATTAACTGCATTTAGTTTGCAGTTTGTAGTTTGTGGGTCTGAAGCTTTATGACCTCCATCCAAGTGGCTCTCAATAGGTAATTAAAAAAGAAAACCAGTAAAGTAAGATTAGTTGCACAATCAGTCAGCAGTCATTCGAAAAAACATAGTAGTCCATAAATTTATGGTGTTAAAAATCTCCACTTTCTGGGTCTTTATTGTCTAGTGCATCAGATAGATGAGTAGAATGATGAGTATTTAAAATAAACAAAGAAACAAACAAAACAGAGGAGAGAAATGCAATTCACCTCTTTACGGCATTGCTTTTTAAGACATGCTGATATTCCCCTCACTGCCTCACTGCAATATGACCAAACTTTGGTATTTGCTACAATGCAGAGGGGCATCTCATGCAAGAACTTGAGGACATCCACATAGCAGCGTTTTTGCTCACCTTTCCTCTCACCCCCTTCAGAGAATTTGACTCCTTTTCAAATAAAAACCATAAAATTTAGCACTACAACAAATACAGAGGGGTTAAAATCAATCATGATTATTAAATTCTAGCAATTTCTTTTTGGGCTAAATCAGAGCCATGTGTAGACTGACAATATAAGTACAGAGCCCTGGAGTTAGAATGGAGGAAAGAAGCACTCCTGTCTTCTAGAGTAGACAGAAATGTAATCTTCTTTTATTAATAGGTCAGATTTCCCTGTACTTATCACAACTGGAATAATAAAATTTCATACTGTGAACAATCACACATCGGATATTCTTAATTATAATCTTAAACTTCGGAGTTACTTGATTCTTTAATTAAATATTCTCTTAATGCCTTTAACTTATCACTGACTGGTAGCATTCTCATAGCTCAAATACATCAGTTTCAGAGGTCTGAACTATCTGTCCTCCTAAATGAGTTGTCATGTTATTATAAAAGCAACAAGTAAGACCATTGATCATCCCATATATTTACCAATGAACTGTAAGCAACAGAACTCCACAGAGAGCAATATTGAAAGAAGAAGCTGAGTAGACAGCAGGCCAGACATGAGTGCAAACCAGAAACTTTCAATTTGCATCTGGACTTGTTATTTTCCATGGATTACACTCATTCAAAGCTTCCATCCAGCCAAGGCAATCTGAGAATTGATAGAAAACAAAAAGGATGCAGTGACATGACTCCTGGAGAATGCTGGAGAAATCCAAAAGCCAGTTTTGCTTTTTTCATTGATTAATATCTCAAAGCAATCATTTCAATATAGGGAGGGCTTCAACAAATGTTTGTTTTGATTGAAAATCAGTTTAGAAATATCTGAAACATAAAATGGGTAAATGAAATTGCAGAAGTAAGGACTTTGTCTCTCCTACTTGTGGTGGAGGAGTTTCACAGTGACACTGAGGGCAAATGTCAGTGTTTCTGCATGCAGAACATTCTGTGCATTATTAACAGTTTGCAAATGCCCAACTGATTAAGAGCTCACTACCACAAATACTTATTCACAGAAATAATTGCTATTCAGATAAGAAAGCCTAATGAAAACAATGGGTCTACTAAGATGCTCACAACAACTAATGACAAAGCAAGATTCTGCTTCAAATGAGAAGCTAAAAATAACCTAAAGAAATCTGGCCTATTCTCTACCTTCAAGAATAGTGACACATAGGCCTGAAGCAGGAAAATTAAGCCTTAGTTTTAGGTCAGGTGTTTACTTGATCATATTTTGTGCTGTGTTGTCCAAGAAATATCCATTACTTAGCTAAGCTGCATGTTGACAACACACCCTGAAAAATTAAGCAATTTCTACTAAAAACCATGGCAAATGACACAATAATAAAACAAAATTTCATGTCCTTTTCACATTGAAATGATCTGATTGCAAAATGTGACAATATCTTAAAAAGTACACTTCTTGTCATTTTATACTACACAATAACAAGAAATGAGATACAAAAGCAAGATATGCCATGGGATTATAATAACCATGTCCTTTTGCATTTTGCAATGCTGGAAATAAGAATTAATACTGCAATTCTTCAATCCTATTACTCACTGCTATTTCAACAAGAGCTTTAACAGAGCACTCAGCAAGAATAGTTGACTTGTGGCTTCCAAACCAGAGTTCTCTTATGCTGATTACAAAGCAGGTACCCTCCTGGTGTATGGTTGGCAATATAAAGAATATGGTTGGCAATATAAACAATCAGTCAGAGGACCAACTGAGAATATCAAGGGGCAGCTGCTGAGACCAGACAAAGCACAGCAGCTTGCCCAAACAGCCAAGTCTCCAGCACACCATGATGCAGCATCAGCCATGAAACTGCTTGTTGCCTTTGTGCTACACACAGGCTGTATCCTCCTCTTGCCTCTCTGAATCAAATGCTGTGCAACTTGTGACCACATAAAGGCTTCCTTGGATATCATAGGGCCAGAAGCAATCGGAAATATATCTAACGGTGGGATAGAGAAATGACACTTCTGTAAAGATCTTTTAACATTAAACTTTCATCCATGGACACATATGTCTTGGTCTACAACTCAAGACAGGTGATCAGTGTTAAGTTTGAAACAAGATGTCTTCAACAAGATGATCAGTTGCATAATTTAGCCAGTAAAGTTCTGGCGTAGTTTTTGCCAGATCCACAGAAATAATTTCTATTGATGTCAATGAGAACAAAGTACACACAAAAAGCTAAATGGAAAAAAGCAATCATTTCACAAAAGCATAGAATATTTATTATATTCTTCTGAATATGTTAAGCAGTCATGGATTTTAATTTTCACAGTCTCTGCCATGTTAATATCCATATTTTTCTGCCTCTAGGTGTAGCATTTGGCAGTAAGCCATTAAACTGTGAAGTACAAAGGAAAAAGCAAAACAAAAGCATACTCAGACTCTCTATAATCAGCAGTGAAGACTTTGCCAGATGGAGCAAATTATATGGTCAATGAAGGTGCAGAAGGTGAAAAAATTAACCTAAGGGAATTAACAGGATGCATGACACCAGAGTGCTTCCCAAAATCTCTTGTGTCAGCTTTAACTGTCCAAGCAGAGTCAAGTTCACATGGTGGATATGCACTAATTATGGGTCTTCCTCTCTGAAGTTACTGAATTTATTGATTGTTTTTACTGTGCTCATTTCACTTATTTTCTACTATTTAGTTTGGCCAAGAAGTCTCCACCTCAAACACTTCGAATTTCAAATCACAGCTGCCAAAAACCAAACATACATGTTTCTTATGCATTTTCCACATTCCTTCCAAAAGCATAAAAAAATGCACTTTCTTGAGACTTCTCACCACCTTAATCCCATCTGCAGCATTGCTTGCACAGTGCCTCTAGGGTTTCCAAGCTTACAACCTTCTACTATTCCCCACACAATATTGTGGCTGCATTTTTTCATCTTCTTTCAAGATCCACTGAGGATGCAAGAAAAGAAGTACATACTCCAGGATGACAACAGATTTTTTCAAGATAGACTTGTGGCTGTTTTCAATATTTAGTCATTAACTTCAGAAAGCCTGGATTCTTCCAGTCCACTTCTTATAGCAAGAGCCAATTTTGGGGTGTCTTATACTACACTCAGATTTTTCCTCAGAAATTACAGAACAAAGAAACTAAGTATCTTTGTGTAAAAAATTTACAGGTAATAATTAGGAAGTGATGGAGTTAGCCACATTTCTACAAGGCATATATATGTTTGTGAGCAAGTTTATTCAGATAAAAAGAAAGGCTAGAAACCATTTGGTTATTTAGAAGGTTCACACTTGCTCCCTGCACTTTCCTATTATTGTTTTTAACTCTACTCCGTGTTCTTCCTCTTAAAACTTCTGCAAGACTCTCAGAGAGCCTGTGAGCCTTGGGCAGCAGAGCAGAGGTCAGAGACTGAGAAGCTCCCTGGCTGGGCACATGTGCAATTGCAAGCAGTGATACTACTGGCGGTGATGTCAGAATTCACCTAAGAAGGGCAATCTCCAAACTAGTGGTTCCAACCATTGCTCTCCGTGGAACACACTGGAGGCAGAAGTTAGCCAGACTTATAAACTGGTTTAATGATGCCCTGCTATTATTTCAGAAGAACTTTTGCTTACTGCTGCACTGTGCAACCAAGCACGCCTGAGGGAACCAGTTTGGCTTTCCATGAAACGGGGCAGTCTGTTCAGACAGCACATCCTTCCGGACTCTTCCACACTCACAACTTGTTCAACCTGTTGGTCTGAGAAACAAAAATTACAAGTATTTATCCTTCTTCTCCATCTCTCTCCAAACTTGTCAGGACTTCACCTAAACTGAATAAACTAGGGATCAGATCCTAGTCAAAACTACTCTTCAAAAGAAAGGCGCAATGTAGCACCTCTCCTTTCTCAAGCCCTCAGCAACAGAAGATTGTGAATTTTTTCTTCTAAAAATCCCAACAGTCCCATAAATCTGACAGGATATATAGTTTGAAGTTTTATTGACAGAATTTTTTTTTTCAGTGGTTGGGTTTTTAGGTTTTTTTGTAACTATAGGTGAGGTAAGTTCAGTGAAAATGAAATTTTAAAAAATGAAGGTATTCAAAATCTATCTGATGCAACAGTTGACATTTCTATTATTTTCCACAGCATCTAGATATTTGTACTTTTAATCTTGTTCTGAGAACTCTGCCTCACTGCTGGGAAGAAACCTGTGGGCAAGATACGTCCTTCAAATTTCACTCTTAGCTGCCACATGCTGGCAGCTGTTGATCAAGAAATCAATGACAGCAACAAATTCTGCCTTTTGTAACACTTTCCATACCACATATAGAAGTGGAAAATGAATATATAAAAACCCTGAAAAATTATCTTTTGTTTCATCTTCCCCTTTGTAGATTTGTCAGCCTACTGAATAACTAAACTTGGCAGAAATGCTGGCTAATTCAGCTTGTGTTTACAATTCCTGCTTTTTTAACTAGCTGTAAGTCCAAATGCAGCAATAACAATTATTTGTTGCCTTGGAAACACGTGAACTATGCATTTAGGCCTTTCTCAGTGTATATGCTATAATGCGGTACCACAGGTCTACCACAGCTTATAATTTACTGGTTGGAATGAACATATCCTTCTACAACTCAGTTGTTTAGCAACTGCTGATGGCCATATTTTTCTTTAACCAAGGTGCAGATGACTTTTGACAATTCTGTCTCTGACCAGTGTCACTAACATATTTACGAAACAATGTGGGTTTTGTTCTCCCAGCAAATATAAAAACAGATAATTTTTTTCCCTTATTATAAAATAAAATATTTGCTAGTTCTTATTTATCCTCTTCATATCCAGAAATTCTTTGGCTTGGCAAATTGAGCTAACAGCATATTGAAGGACATTCCTAAACAATTTCTTTATACTTATTTTTATATACTTTAAAAGTCTTTGCCTTCCCTACAGTGTACTTGTGACTCGATTGTCAGAGAAGTAGAATGTCCTTTACATTTCTTCCACATAAATCAGTAGCTACAGAAATATCAATCAAAATCATTGGTGTCAGAACAGACTAACCTCATGAGTCTCTCACATTATCAAAATACTCTTACCATCCAGGCTAAACACACTCCTACCCATCAGTTTAGCACAGGAATGTATTTGCCTTAATAGACAAATAATAATAAACTGCTTACGTTCTGAGTTCAATAATAATAAACTGCTTACTTTCTCAGTTAAAGGCATTTCTCAGTTTAATAATTAATAATTTTATCAACCAAATCTCACTTCCATTACACTAATCAACAATGCTCACTATAGCAAAGGCTTCTAAGCAGTCTACATTCAGCTTTGCTTTTTGTTTTCTCTACCAAAATATCTAAAAACACAAGAGTAGAGAACACACATTTTGTAAATGGCTTACATCTCATTTTCTAAAAGGCACAGACATGAACTACAGACAGGCTTGCCCTGCTCCAAGAACTCAGGAGATCAGAGAAGCCTCGGGGTACCCACTGATGCTGGCACCTGTGTGAAGAGCATCCCACAAAAGGGGGGAGAAAATTCCCTGCACAAAACTTTGTGGAAACTGGGCCAAGATTTAAATAATACCTGGACCTCCCAGAAGGCATTATGTTACTTAAAAGCATGAAGAACCAAAAACCTAATTAGATTTGTAGCACAGTGTTCAGGCTCTCCAGGTACAAGCAAGCAGCTTTATAGCTTAGAATGCCATTTTACTGCTACAGAATGCCATTTTACTGCTGCTCTGTGGCTGGCTCCTCAGAATACAGTACTATACTAATAGGAGCACTTACACCTTCTTCTGAAGTTTCAAAAAATCCTTTCTTTGTAATCTGAGTGGGTTTTATTAATGGTATTTATTGCTGCAAATGACACATGATAAAGATCCTGAAGAGTACAGTCTTTGACTGAGATGTACAAACAGACCTAGCAGTCAGGTCTCAATTTCACATGCTATGGAAACAACCCAATATATTTATGATTTTATTAAGACTGAGAAAACATCTTCACTTTTCTTCCCTGCCCATTATTTCTCATAAAGTACCTTTCCAAAGGTACTTTATGAGAAATTATTCTAAACAGCAGGTGATTAGGTACCTGATACTGATAAAGAAGAAGGAAAGCAATTTCCCATCAGTTCCCAACCATCAATCCTTCTGACAAATAAGTTTGACCATAAGCTTAAGGCACAATGCCTGAACTGGAAAATACCCAAAGGACATTCCAAGCTATGCCAGAGCAACTGACATTTTTATGTGAAATGTGATTTCTAAAAACTTTCTAGTTGAAAAAGGCTTTTAGTAAGGTAATAGTTACCTAGTGCATACACCAAAAGGGGGAAAATAAAGATATTTTCTTATTAGTTTCCTTATTTTCAGGAAAAATTCTCACTCCTCTAAATGAGATAAATCAGTTTTTTTCTCTGCACTAGGATTTTTTTGATTATCAGGTCTGACTATCAACAGTTATGTTGATTTATGAAGAACTTGAAAAGATGGCAAAAATATAAAACATTGACCTTTCAGAAAGTACTATTGTACTGTGTTATATACTCTCCAATGCATACTGATCATCTCCTTACCTACTTCAATAGGAAAAAATAATTAAATTTAAGTTGAATAGGGTACTTGCTATTTTTCACAGCTTGGTAGTCTCTGCAATGGCCCCAGTTGACATAATCATTAATATAAAAAGATACTCAACAACAAAAGTCAAGGACAGAAGGTGACTCTCCAGATTGATTCTGCCTTTTTTTCTGGACAAACCTGCTGATAGCTTCAGAGAATTCAAGATGTTAATGCCAAACAGATTGGCATTTTGAATGATTATTGTTTTAGGCAGTCAAATCTCTCCATGAGCTGGATCTACAGAAGTATCATATTCCAGATAAAAGAGTTATGATTTTTGCACAGATGTGCAACTGATTATTATGGGCACCACAAATAACTCATAACACTCTGCTTTTGTCCTGATCATATCAAAAGTTAGGTAAGGACAACACCAAACATGTACCACTAAGAAATAAGACAATAAAAAAACTTTGTCTCTGTGACGGAGTACTCAAACTAAGGAAAACTGATAGATGGTTCATAAAATAGAAAGCATGCTAACTAGGATTTGCTAAATTAAGGCAAAGTGTCAAGTCTTTAAGACCAAAAATAATACCCACACCTTCTCTTTTGGAGTTGTGCATAACCACTAAGAGTTGGTGAATTTATATTCCCCAGATTTCACCATGGCAGTATTCACTAAAGAAGGTACTCCAGTCAGTGAGCCTCAAAAAATCATTATCTGCATGTAATTATCTGGCCTGCCTACTACTATCATTTCTACTACCCTCATTGCTAATTATTTTCTTCTAATGAAAATCAAGGGACACTTCAAGAAGAATTATTTCCTTTACTTGTCAGCTCCTTTTCTCTTTCCCTTTCATTAGCTCTTGCTAATGCCTGCTGCTCCAAACAATCCTCCCAGCACAAATATCTCAGAGCTCCTAGATGAAATTTCTCAGAAATGAAATCTTTACCACCCTTATAATATTTTTCTGACCCATTTAAAACTTTTTTGTTATTATATTTTTTATCTATCTATATATTTTAGCTTTTTTAATGTAGTGTCAAAACTTAGATCAATTTCTAAAGAAAATGTCAGCATAATTTAATGCTGCTTCAGTTGTTAAATACCTCCTCATAACTGAGACAAAGAGAGTACTTTGCTGACAACTAGTCACTTCTAGAATATTGCTTTGTTTAGATGACTGGCATAAAGTTTTCATTTTTTCTTTGAGTGCAACTAGGTATTAGAAAGCATGTCTTTACTGAGAAGGTGGTTTAACACTGGAACAGAATTCTTAGAGAGATGGCCAATGTCCCATGTCTGTCAACATTTAAGAGGTATTTGAATATTGCCCTTAATAATACACTTGTCCAGCCCTGAACTGGTCAGGCAGTTGGACTAGGTAATCATTGACAGTCCCTTCCAACTGGCACCATTCTAGTCGAAATAATATGCATAAATAAACAGGAGACTGAAAAAGTCCTAAACTGCCTCTCCCTGGGAAGTGAATGAACACCAGGGGTCTTACATTCATTGTGAGAGATGGAAGGCAGGGATCAAAACCTTGACTCATGCCTCTTACTGGCCTAAGGGAGTTCAAGCACAGCAAGACTGTTGAGCTTGCATTTGGAGAAAGCTTTGTTGAGAGTAATTAATGTTGTGGTATTTTTTCCCTAGATAATGACTTCCCTTGCCTCGGAACACTGCTGTCATTTCACTGACAAGGTTCCTTCCAAGCTCTGCATCATGCCACCCATGTGGAAGTATAGCTGTTGGAATACTGACATATAGAAGACAGAGGGGACAGCTCTGAGAAAGGTCTGGAGTGACTAAAGTCTAATCCCAAATGGAACCTGGATGATTTTGTCAGCAAGTGCTCTTACTGGGTCAAAAGATGGCAATGCTCAGCATTTTGTTGGTCATTACTTTGCTTTAAAATAACCAAGAAGACAGTACCTAATTCAGTGAGCTAAGACTGTGAAGGCTTTGATGTAGAGATATATACATTTCATTATCAAACATTATCAGATGGAGGCCTAATTTAGCTAGTGTACATTTCTGAAAGATAATTTTTCTAGTTTTCAAGCACATTACCTGTAAAACAGATATATCCTATAGCTATCTCTCACACTGTCTTTATATTGTCAAATTCAGACACGTAACATGATTTGCAAAAGCTAAAAAAAGCAAACTAAAAGTGTGGCATGAATTTAGATGCTTAACTATGCATTTAAGAACTAGATCTTTTACCCTACCTTGAATGAATGGACAAGTATAAATGATCTTGACAGAATGATGCATGCTTTATCATTTTTTCATCAAAAGTACATCCAAAGATTTAATATATGGTTTTGACAATGTAATTCATGACAAAGACATACATAACCCACAAATACATTACTACTTAGCAGCTGTGTATCTCCTCCCATCATCCTGAGTGTTGAAAACTGAAAAAACAAATATATTGGCTTGTTATCCATTGAAAGGCATTGATGGACACACTCTCCTTTTTTTTTTCTACTGTTTCATCTGTCAAGCATTAATCACTGCCTTAGTTGCAAATGAAACTTTTATTGGGCAATTATTATCTTGGTCTATACTAAATTCTTTCTCTTTGCTCCATGTATTAGGCAAAGGTGGCATTGCCTGCAGAATACAGCAATAATATATTATAAAATGTGAAACCTAAAAAGAAGTGCTGTATTTTTTGTACCATCATATTCCTGGATTTAACCAGTGCATACAGAAGAAATGCCTGATGTCTATCCCTGACAGGTCCCACTATTACATCAGTGAAAACAGAATGTTCTCCTGGCCCTGGAATGCATGCATAAAACCCAAACATACTGCTTCTTAATCTTTTTCAATTGAAAAGGGGGAAAAAAAACCCCTCTTTCTTTACCCCCAAAAAACCTAGAGCCTCTCTGGTATCTCCTCACATTCTTTTTGAAATTGAGAGTAAGGAGACATGAAGCAATAATAGAAATTAACTGGTGTTCCTTAAAAAAATACAAAGCAAATTTAATTTAACTCTTTTAATTGAAGGTGAAACAAAATATCAGTCATCAGCATACCTCTGACTATGCTTAGTAATAGACTTTTATAAGACAGAACCTGCAATAACATTGGAAAATTACTGTATTAACTTTATTTTTCCTCACTGTTTGCTTATATGCAAAGGGATGTTATGGTGCCTCTATGCATCAGCAAGATTTGTACATCTTCCTGATTTTTTTGGATGAAGAATGATCACAGTGAGTGAGCAAAATCATGTTAAATTAATGAGGAGTCAGTGGCACACATGCTGACTAGAATATCTGGCCCAATCTTTCATTCTCTACTACATGAAGTGCAATTTCTGGCCAAATCTGCTGTCTGTACAAAACAAGCAGAAAGGAAAAAATGTTAGGCGTGTGCCAGCCTCTCCAGCCTTGCAGTGACAAGATGTCACCTGGCAGCTGTTTGTCTAACTCCTCCAATTGAGTATTCTTTTGAACTGGGATTCATGCAAATGTTTATGTCAATACAACTTTAGAACAAATATCTAATGAGGGATGAAGCAAAAGCTTTCAAATAAATAATTTAAGTTTGCCCCTGGGACGATGAATGGAAAGACAAGAAAAAAAAAGCCCAAAAACCAAAAATTCTTTTAACAGTGAAACTTCAGAATTTTTTCCTCCCATTTTTTTCTCAGAAGCTATTCAAAATCAAAATTTAACATTGATATGCATGGAGCTACTCATCAGTTTAAACAATTTTAGCTAGAGCTTTTCCTGCAGCCAGCTTTATGAGACGCCAGGGAGAATCTTCCACACTCCAAAATGTTCTCTATGCCTGAAACAGGTAGCAGATTAGAAGCTTTCACATGTTCAAATAAAAAAAAACCAAATAGCAATACAGGTTAAATAGTAAGCCTTAGCAGTTGGTACATGCATCAGTTATTCAACATGGTTCAAAACTTCATTAGTATCCAAAGTTCATATGTGAAAAAAGCATTGATTAAATTAAATTCAAATAAAATGGCAGAAATATTTTTATTGAAAATATAAAATTATTTGACTGCATTTTTTTATTTTACTCTCTACAATCTCACTGCTATGAGCCACATTGTTTTTCTCCCTATGAAGATTGCTTTCAAACAATGAAACTGAAATAGTATCAAATTTGGCATATAATGGGGTTGGTATTAATCCTAGCTAAATCCTTCAGATGTCTAATGTTGAGATCCATAATTTTTTTCATAGCATATTCATATTGGAAAACTCTTTTTGGTTCTCTCTTTTTTTGATCTTTTGTTTTCTCTTGTGATGGTTTTGCTACTTGCATATCCAGCATTATAATAATGACCTAAATGAGAGGGTGGGTTGTGCAATTCTCCTATCTCTTTATTGAAACCTGTTATTTGAGCTTCAATATTTTGATTGACTGTTGGATCTTGCCTAGAAGCAGAATTCCACAGCAGAAGACATAAGAAAACTTGGCACAAATAGCAGCTTTGAACCAAACAAAAGAAACACAACAGGCTGTCAATATGTGAAAGTTTAACCTTATGGGATCCTCACTCTTGTTTTCACTCAGACAAATACAAAAACTCCATGGAATTCTATGCCAGATGAAGTGAAAGATTACCATTTTACTATAAAAGAAGTTCTTACTAAGTACTAAATCAATACTGGGAAAAAGCAAAATTACAGGTAAGAAAATTATTTTTTCTTTTTTCTGTGTTATATCCACTCTTGTGGGCAGAAGTGATAACTCAAGGGAAGTAGCAAAGAATGACCATCATTTATCAACTCCACAGAAATGGTGATGAAAGAGTAAAATAAAATAACTCTTCCTTCCTCTCCAAACCTCAAAAAGGCCTGTTTTGAAGATTTTTCAGTAAATGAAAATTTGTGAAAGACTTGGTTTTTTCTGTATGCAAAAAAGTATGTTTTTTTTTTCCAATTTATACCATATAATTTCTGAATACATATTAAATATTCTAGGAAGAGCAAAATACAAAGAGAGGGGAATTTTAGACCTCAGCTTTCATACAGACATTGCTTTTCATGCATAAAGCCGATAAAGTGTGTATGTATGCAAAGCTTGGTTTATTTTAGTAGAAGGCATCTTCCTTTCAAAGGTGTTTCTGAGAGGACTGAGTGATTTGATATCTAAATACTATATTTAAATACAGTTCTCGTGGAAAACTGATTTTTCTCCATCCAGAAGCACCATACATCCGGGGTGCCCCCAGATTGCCACCTTTCCTGGCTGAAAACAATGGAGTAATTTGGCCTGGCAAATTACAGCACAGTTTTATATAGCTTTTTCAGGAAATTGCCATACACCTTAGGGGATACAAATAGGCTTCTTTTAGGTCTGATTGGTTTAGATAGACATTATTCTCAAGACTGCTCCCAAAACCACAAAATGCCATTCAAAAATTTTGGAAAAAAATCATACCACCATTTGAAATTTAAAGAAAGTTAAAATAATTTATGACACCTCTATTAGTGCAATACACCTCAGTACATGCACCCTGTCTGGTCTGAAGAAATTATCTTAATGAATAGCATAACGGGAAGGAGAAGATATTGAAGAGTGAAGATGAAGTACAGCTAGACATGGTGGGGGTAGGTTTATCAGATCATCTTTCAGAAGCCATGTCTCATTCAAGCTCCTTCAAAAAAGAGTTACAAGTTCTCTCCCAAAGGCAAGTACTATTTTGATATCTTCATTACTGCCCCACTAACTGCTAGACAGGGCCCTCCCTGGATGCTTTACACTACATTGCCAGATATAACTATAGGACACAGTCTATGCATTACTCCTGATGGCTTGAACAGTATATAGAGAAAAAAAATCTTAGAGTTTTTCTTTAGAGGATTTCAAATTCAGATTCATTTTCAAAAGATGAGTATACTTACATAATTAACCACTAGTCTCTGAAGGAGGAAAAATGGGTTTGTTTTGTTTTTTGTTTGATTTGGTTTCCTTTGTATTGAGAAGGCCTCATTAAATCATATAGAATAAAAAAAGTTCAAGGGAGGATTAAAGATGAAAAAATAAAATAATTCATTTAAAAATGACTTGGAAAAGATTTAACTGAAGGTTGTTTAGTACCATCAAAGAGCAAACAAAAAAAAACTGCACTATAACTATTTGGAGAAGAAATAGTAATTAAGAAAATAAGTTAAATGCATCTGTAAAGAAATATGCTTGTTCCATCTCTCTCAGCTTTGGGATAGACCTATCAAATAATGAATCAGTCAGACCCTCAAAAATAAACAAATTTTAAATCTACTAATTCATGGGAGCCTAGGATTTTCTTAAATTCTTATGCAATCAAACACAACTGCTCTAGAATATATATTAAGTAATAATCTGCAGGTAGTCTGTCCAGCCTCCACTGGCTTTCTGAGGGAGGATGTTTGCCAGATGAAAGTTGGGAGCCAGGGCAGCTGTCTGAATTCAGAGCCAGAGTGGTACTGAATAATACAGCACAGAATGTGAGTCCAACCAAAACTCATTTGGGTTATACAAGGTACCACACTTGCTAAATAAAATATGAATTCAATTATTTTATTTGTTATTTAAAGAATAAGTACTTCAGGATTGGCTGAGCAACAAAAGCAACAGATTTCTTGTTCAACAAAACAACAGTTATCCCAGAGGAGTAATTGCAATATGTGCTCTAATTCTCAAATTTGAAACTCAGGGTGATTACACAACCTGGAATTCAGGACATCTGAAGGACACTCACAAACATATCCATTATTTACTATTCTGAGGAAAAGGCATGAACATGTCTGGCACCTTTGAACGTCTGAGTTCCAGAGTCAGATTGTATCACAAACAAGCACAAAGCATTTGGCACTAGCCTAGCCAGCTCTCAGGAGCCCGCTCATATAAGACTGCTCCAGTTCTGATTGATATGTTTTTATTTTTAAGAAAATTTCCCATGCGTCTTAGGTTTTATAAAGTCCCTGGATTTACATCTAGAGCACTGAAGGCAAGAATACATATGAAGAAAGGTCCCACTATTATATGAGGAGATAAAGACTGGAGACAAAGCCTTGACCTCCTGCAAGATATTAGCAAAGTTTCTTGACTCAGGGGAACCCTAACTTTACCCTAAGGTCCTTCTGACAGCACATAGAGATTCAGACTGACATAGCTGACATTTTAAAATGGAAAGATAAACAGATAAAAACTGTTGACCATCTTTAGGGATACCAGCTCAAATGCAACTGTTCCAACTAATCTTTGCTCTGGGTCTGTTGCGATGTCATGGATTCCTCTGCCTCAGTCACAAGGTCCATTTAAGCAACAACAGTCAAGATTTGGCCCACAATAGTTATTAAGCACAAAAGTCAACCCAAATGACTCAAACTAAAATGATTTGAGAAATCTAAACGTGGGTATCTTTTCATGTATTTCACAGAATATTTAGAAAATTGAGGAAGCAGAGATATATGACATCCTTCTGCATGAAAGATTCAATTAAACCTCAGATATTCTTGCCGGATATTTGTTTAATACATTCTCAAGTATCTCTACCATTGGAGACTTTCCATGTCATTAAGTAATTTACTGTAGAGCTTAAACTGCTCATTCAGCCACAAGGGTTTCCTTAACCCTCTAGTCTGATTTACATTACTGCCATCTAAGTCCTGCACTGCTTATCCTATCCACAATGGACAGGAAGAGAAAACGACTGCCTTTCCCTTTGCAACTATAATAATTTACGCACCTGAAAAATAATTTTTTGTGGCCCACTTCAGTCTGATATCATTTTAGTAACCAAGCCCCTTTCACGTTTCTCTTCACTTTCCAGACATGTAGATCCCATTTTCTACATATTTGCTTTCTCCTTTGTTAAACGGCTTATGTCCTTCCTGAAGGATACAATGTGCAAGCCTGGGTGCATGATTCCTGTTGAGAATATATGAGCTCAGACGAGATTAGACAGCGTTATCTTCTTTTTTTCTCTTCTTAACATTCATTTTAGCCTTTAGAACTTCAAATATGAATCCTCTTTCTCACTCCTGTAATGTTGCAGTCACTATTCTGAGAAAGACGCTCTCACAAAGTTTCACACTGAATTGGGTTCTATTTCTTTCAGAATGATGCTCTCATTTGTCATGATCATCCCAAATACAACACTCCAGTGTACTTTTAAGCCTCTCACCTTTGCTTCATCTGCAAATTCAGTAACTATTTCTCAGCTGATATCATGGCTCTCAACTGATATCATCAGCTCTTTTCTATAAGTTTCTTTTCAGAGTTATAGAAGCCATAGCTCCGGAACAAAATATACCTATTTCGCTTCCATTTCATCCTGAACACTTCCCCTCCCACCAGACATACTGTCACCCAAGTAATGTTCCTGGTTTTTATAATTATGTCATGCAATAAGTACTAAACCTCTCATTGCTGAAGGAATGTTATGACAGTTTGCCTCTGCTACCTTTGTTATTGTGTAACTGAAGGTAATATTTGCCTCTAAAAGCCTAAAATGTTTCTAATGTTGTATAAGCACAGCACTGTAGCTGTTCTTTCTTGCAGTTAATCAGCTTGATATCAATGCAGTTGTTTATACGAGTTACACAACAGATTTCAAAAAAACCTTATTTTTTTGGTCATGAGATTAAGACATGAATAATACAAAACTAGTCCTGACATATTTTTGGGGCAAAGCTACGCATGTTTCTTGCTCAAAGTCCCTAGCCTGTTGGGCTGCACTGCCTAGTATCACCGTGTTTGTGGGACCCAACCTTCATGCAAACAAAACAGATTGATTCAAATGATCGTTCTTGTAGTGAAGGCCTGCAGGATGGGTCAGTAATTTCATTAACATATCCTACTCTGGTGCAAATACTCTCAACTGAAGTCTGGAGAGGGCCTAAAGACATTTCAGATGGGAGGTTCTGTGAAATAAGGCATGTAATTAGGGAACGTCTCAGAATGACTGAAAGGGTGTTTTTCATCAACACCATCTTCACCGTTTGAGGCCATTCACTGAACTTTGCAGAAAGGACTTTCTGAACAAGAGGAATGTGGAACACAGCTATTATTACTGTCAAGTATGACACATAGGTGAGAACAAAGACTATCCCTCCATTAGTTAGAAAAATCACAGCTCTGGCTAATAAAAGCTCTACATTTCATCTGTGGCCTTTACTACAGAATTCTTTAAAACTATTAGCAGCATCTTCTGTTTTTCTCAGAATGAAAGCTGATAAATTAGCAACAGAGGGAAGAGCTCCTAAGCTAAACAGTTCACTTGGAGTTGTTATATAAATGATCTTTCTGAAATGTGTCCAAGACTTAAATTACTCTGATTAGTTGATATCTGTGGAACTGGCAACAAGCCTTTTCACTGTTGCTCTCATGGTAATTATTATTCTTGTTTCACTGCATATTTTGATAGCATTTCTCAAGTGTCTAGTTATAAATCTCTTAAAAGCCTGAGGATGGTTGAATCAGTAGAGGTAAAATAAGAACAGGTCCCAGCTGATATGGTCCTTGCCTTCTCTGTACATCTATTTTTGAAGTTGAAAATAAGTATCTTCCTACATCCAACCCAGAACTGAATCAGAATGTGCTTAAAAAAAGGAATAGGGGTACTTTTAAGCCTATCTGTTACATTTATATATCACAAAAGGATATATAATTCAGAACAACAAAGTTAAGAGCACAGTTTGCTTCTTTTTGTTAGACTACTTTTTAAAAAATTAACTATAAAAATAGCATTTCTAATAGCTATAATCACCACGTTTTTCCATGTAGATAACAGCTCTCTTCAGATTCAAGAAAGCACTAACAGATCTCATTTATCTAATCTTTCAGAGCCAATTAATTTTACCAGAAAAATATTCATCTCATATCCTCAAATATCAAACCTTTCATGTTCCCATAACTCATCTCCCAAACTGCTATCAACTCTGCAACTACAGTTTTTGTCTCTTTGTTCCCACAGCTCTTCTACACACCCCTTCAAGTCCCATCACTTCTCATTAACTAGTAACTTCTCCAAATCTCTTTAATAGAAGAGTTAAATCCCTCAAGTCAAAACTTTGAAAATTAACAGTTATTAATCCATGTTTCACCCTCCTCTGCATTATCTGCCACTGAATCAGGAACAGAAATTACTGTCTCAGTTCGTAACATGTTAAATGACTTCAGAGTTTTCTCTGCAAAAATCATTCCTTTGCATCCTGTGCTGCCTAAGAGTGACACAATGCACAAGATATTAATCTAATAATATGGTATGACGTACCATGGAAGACCAGCTGTGAAGTATTTTTTTTGACTGATGCTGCAAGAAATTTTTCATGCTGTATGTTTAATAACTTGCACCACATCTTGATTTTTTTTCTTGATCACACACATCCAAATAGGTAGAAGACTTAATTCTGATGGTTTTAAAAGATAAAGCTGAAATAATCTTAAATTAAATATATCTTTATACTGAAGTTAAAAAAAATCTACATATAAATATGCATCATTATAGAACTTGAATTTCCATTTCAGTGCATCCAAGTGGAAATACATGGCCGGCAAGTGCCAAAGATGCCAGCCATAAATTTCGGTAAAGAGAGCTCCAAAACAACTTTCTTATTCCACTAACACATTTTCCTGTTCAATATGAATGTCATGAATGTCACCACAACATCAAGGCAGTGAGAAAAAAATTCTTCATTACCAAGAAGCTAGATTATTAATTGATAAATTCTCTACATGAAATACAATACAATAGCAAAGGAAAAAATGGTGAGTGGGCTGAGGCACTCAGGGAGCAATTCTAAGATCTACCAGTACTGACAGACATCCCCTAGACATAAGATGATAAATGTGCAGAAGAACTGTTTGTAAACTGAAAAATCATCCAGCAGATTAGGCAGAAACAATTTTTCCTTAGGATCTTAGCAGGGTTTTATTTTGTTTCCTCATCTGGCAGTACTTTCAATTATTGAGACAGAATGACAAAGGAGCATATGTGCTCAATGATCAGAGGACCTGCACCATCACACTGGGCATCTGCTACTCATTTCCAAAGGATGCTGCAAGTGAGATACAAGTGAAAACCAGAATACTGAATAATCCTGAGCCAGGCCAGCTGGAGCAGGACCAAGCAACTGGGCTATTTTCAGAGGAACTTAACACAAGTGGTCTATAGAAAGTAATTTGTACCTGGGACTGCACCCTGTAATTGTTTCATTGTATTTGATCAGCAATGTTACAGAGATGATTTAGGCATAGATGTGGCCAACAACAGACCAAAGAGTGACTGCAAATTTATGCTTGGCCTTGCTCCTGAACAAAGGTAAAGTGCATTATCATGACCCAGCCATTAATCTGTGAACATATGACTAGATCTCAAGGAATCATATCCTTGAACAGGATGCATCACAGAAATAATCACCTAATCTATTAAGCTGAAGGGTCTCCTCTGACTTGATTTCATTCTAGCCTGATTTGCATCTGCCTGATCCTGTCCTGAATTGCTCACTTATTTTGGAAAACATTATGGCTACCTACTTCATTCACCAGCTGTATCTGCAGCTGTTATTTCTGCTGTCCTTTTTTCCACTAAAAAAAAAAAAAGTGTCTTTTTTTATTCCATCTTCCCATGTTAACTGACAGCCCGGGAAAACACATTTTGCAAACAAGATTCTGAAGTGCTGGATTAATTTGATTAATGATATAATAGATGTTCAGTGAAAGAATCACTAGGGTTGCAATGTTACTTACAACTCTTTTTATCAACTGCACAGCATTTACAGAGAAGATGGTCTCACTTCAATTTTTATTTCATTAAGTCTGACAAATACATTTTCTTCTCCTTTCATTGTTTTAGATAAATTCTTGAATAACCTTCTTAATAATTCAGTAAGAAGGACATAATTTCTCAGTTTTATGGACACCGTAGCTCTTCATAAATGTGTGCTAATACAGCTCCTACTAGAAACCTTTGTAATCTCACCACATTTGAAAAGAGATGAGGGGAAAAAACTCCTTTTAATGGAGAACATGGTTACCAGTGAGTTTTTTCAAAATGGTGAATGGAATCACAGAATTGCAGCAACTGAAGTCATATGGGACTTCCAGGAACATTTAGTCCAAACCCTGGCTCAAAACAGTTCTATTTAAAACAGGCTGCTCAAGCCCATGTCCAAGTGAATGCTGAGTCCCTCCAAAGAGAGAGGTACTACAACTTCTCCATAAATCCTAGTCCAGTCTTTGACCATTCTCATGGCAAACATAAAAATCTTGATAACTAATCAGAATATTCTACATGAATATATTTTCTTACCCAAAATTTAAAAATCTATGTCTGATTTAAAGTCACACTAATTACAAAAAAATCAGCTTCTAATTCATTGCTTTGTGCCCCTCAAACCCTCAAATGCAAAGTTTGAATTGAATTTCTTTTCTCTCTTCATTGACTGAGTGGCAAATCAAATTCTATAAATGAAACGCATACAGGAATTCTGTACATATGTAGAGGGAAAAAGGATCCAGAACAGAGCATGAACGTGGCACTACATCATTCCACAGACACAATAAGCCTGATAATTGTCCACTTAAGCATTATTGCAAAAAAGTTCATTACCCTGTCTCTTACCACTCCTGCTCTGATCATCAGGATGACTGGGAGTAACACAGAAGAAAGAAATCAGACATTCAACACCTGCCTTCACCTCAAAGTAGTATTTTTTTTTCCTTATAACTACTGCAGCTAAGGCTCTAAGAGGTCTGATAAACATTTCCAGTCTTAGGTAATACTAATTTAGTAGTGTCAAAGCAATTACTGTGTATGAAGTATCACTCATAGGCATAAATAAATATTGCTGAAGAGAGTTTTACTGAGTCTTTTCCTTAAAAATGCTCTCATATAAATGGGGCCAAATGTAGATGTGATGAGGCTGAACAGAGATGAATTTGTAAATTGTTATCTGGGTTATATGGATCCATTTCAGCATCCATCTGCTCCTTGAAAGATGGAAGAGTCGGGTGGTTGGTTTGTGGGGTACAAATCATCCCTTAACAAAAACTTTTAGATCCTTAACATCCCTCTGAAGGCAGCATAACTTTAGTCTCCAGTGCTGTTTTAATTGCCTTATTTTAGCTGCTAATTTAAAGCTAATTGTACAGAAGGTCACATTTAAGCCACTGGAAAAAAAGCCCAGTTACTTTCATGGTGCACGGTCAAGATCTGAAAGTAAATAATAAAACCATTAATTGAATCCATTTAAAAAGAAAAAACAACAAGAAGAAAACACAACCCAGCTATGATTATTTGGAATTACATCTAATTCAAAGTATCTCCTGTTGTCTCACACTGCCACACTTCGCTTGGCCTTTGTAATCATTGAATTTGGGCTGCATTTGCAGACATGTACTGGCATTTTTCTTTTCCCTAACAACATGGAAGACATCTACAAAACCAGACCTGAGAACTGAAGCAATGCTTCCTCTGGGTGCCATTCAAAAAGCCCATTATCATCAGAAGGCAAACATGCTGCTTTTTTTTTTCATAAATGGGGGAATTCAAAACATGAAATAATTAACACATTCCTGGGAGTATGAGTGCACTCAACCCAAAAATACCTGCTACAGAATACAGCATCTTCATTTTATATTCATGATAATGTAGGGAGTCAAAACATTCCCTCCCTTATTTATTTATGCGCAACAATAAACATCCTTTTCCAGGCAGCACGAAGCATACCAGAAAATAGAGTTCTAGCTTCACTTCTGTTCCTCAAGATTGAGAAGAGAAAAATCCCAGCAGTGTGGCACAAGATAATTAAAACACAATAAAATATAACTCAGCTTTACAACTAAAGTAATCTGTTCAAGAGTGACAAGATATCAAAGCTCTGACATCTACAATGCCCAAACAGGCAACATGTCCAGACTGGACAGAGCACAATGTCTGCTGTTCACAAAGCTTTGTGAAATGCTTACTGAGACCTTGGATAAAAAAGTTTACCTAGTGCATTCCTTCAGTTCATCCACCATCAGGTTCACTAAAACTTACAGGCTGTGAAATCAATGGCTTCCCAATTGTTCATTTGTAGGAGAAGCACAAACTGTTTTATATAAAAGAGAATGAACTGCCAACATTTCAATGAATCTGAAAGAACTTACCCAAAGCCATTGACCCAAAAAGATAATCAGCACACAGTGGTGAGCACTCAGTGCTCCCCCACTAGAGAAATTGTTTAGTAATGGTGACATAACTCCTGGATTCTGGGTCATCAGATAAAAAATATCATTACTGTTCAGTAACTATTCAGTGACTCAGAGGACACAAGAACAGCTGGCAACCACAGTCCCTTTCTTTGTGCTTGTGATGAGCAATTTCTGGCTAGACAAGTGGTTCTCTACAGTGGCAGGCCAGAGGATGCCAAGTCTATTCTGTTCCAGCCAAGGACTCACACAGGTATTTCAATGGGATTACCCGAGAGCTTGACAATTGATTACAAGTTTGAAGGTTATGTTGGACTGGGACCAAAGTGCTCAGCACTAAATCTCTCTTGATGAACTTCTCTGTATAAACACATAGAGGGAAAAAAAAAAAGAAAAAAGAGAAAGACCTAGATCCTGAATGGTGTTTAGATACCAAAATTATTAAATACCAAAATCCCATGGATGCTGTATTATCCTTAAATATCTTCAAAGATATGAGGCAAAACCACCCTCTATGCTCCCAACTACTGTTTGCTGGGAGCCTTAGCAAAGAGGCCAGTGACAGAACAAAGGTGCAGAAAGCAATTCCCACATGGCAACCTGGCAGACGAGAGAGAAACACCATTAGTTTTCTGTACCATAGCTCAGACTCTTTTGTAACCATCTGAATTTATGATTCTCTGATTCCACTGTCAAGCATAAGCATTGAAGATCTTTGTAACATAAAAGAAAATGCTTCCTATACTACAACTACCCTGCAAAAGTAGTCATAGTTTAATCACAGTTGCTAAACAACCAATATATTACATTGAGTCATATTCATCACTTTGCCTAATCTGTATCAGGGAAATAGCTACTTTATTTATAGAGACTTTTTTCAGTTTAACTAAAACTCTGTTATAGCTGCATGACAAGGGAAGATGCCATACTGGCTCCTTAAATGGATAGTCACATAGCACTTCCATCTGTGGAATGTGTTTTCTCCGTAATTTCCCTTTCAGCATGGAGTCTTTGACATGCAGAAGAATGGACAGCACTTGTCAAACTATGATTACTTCAGAAATTGAAATACATAAAATAATAACCAAGGCAATCAAATGCACACACAACTATCATTTGCTTGGAACACAGACAAGTAGACAGTAAATTATTCAATTTATAATTAATTCAGAGAAAGAAGGAGGAGTTGGAAAAAACCCTATATAAATACATTCTTCAGGACCTGACAGAAAATAATAACTGAACAAGGATCTCAAAAGGAAAATTAATGAATGACAACAGGAGCAGCACATGTGTAACGTGAAGATAGACCACAAGAAAATGAAACATGTTGCTTATGGGAAAATAACCACCTTCTCCATATTTTGCTCAAAAAAACCCACATGGTTCTTAATGGAATTCAAGGCTATTATTCAATCAGAAGATTCTCATGAAGGCAGAAACTGTGAAAGTATGCTTCCTAAAGCAGAGCCCCAGGAGATAATTGAAGCCCTAGAATCATAGCAGTGATTTTCTTGAACACTCATCTCCAGGTTCCCTTAAAAAAATCCATCAGCCAAGAACATCCAATGCAGCAACATAAAGGTTGCAGTCAGTGAGATGTAAATAAAGAGAGAGGAAGAAAATAAAATGCCTAAAAAATCTTTGGGGAAAATTACGGGTGAGTATTTGCATATGTACACATTCAAATTGAACTTTGCTATATAAACCATATACTTGAAAAAAAATAACATTAAAAAAAAATCCTAGTTCCCTTTTGAAAGTACTGTTCAGAAATTTCACATACCTTAGCAGTGTTTTAAGAACCTGTCAATAGCCACAGTTTTTGGACCTCAAGCACAGTTTTCGAGGTCACACTCAAGCAGATTTGCTAAAAGGAACACTGAAAAACATGGACTTGACATGCAGGAAGGCCACAAATGTCAAAGCAATCCTGTGTGAAGAGCCCCAGCCTCTGGTCTAAAACAATAGAATGGAAGCCACTCTAACAAAGCAGGTCCCAGCCTGACAATTCACATTGCAATGATTTCTCTAAAAACAAGAAATATTTTTATGCAAGTTATAGAGGGGAAAAACCAGATCTTATTGATTTAAAAATTCACTTTATAAATCCTGTGATACCACAGAACTGGAGATAGAAGAAAACAGAACTGTTGTTTTCCTAGGTCAGATGAAATGAAATCTGTAGTCTTCTCAGTCATGCAGCCATTTCTCAAGGACATCCAGTGAGAAATCAAATTACTAGAAGAGCCTCATACTCCTTATATGAGGACCAGATCCCACTCTTTGTTCCTCTCCCAGATGGCATCAAATAATGGTGTGCTAACCTTATTATTTGCCTTCGAAGTTCCCCCACCACCAAAGAACTTAGTCACCACTGCTGTGAAGTTATGGTCAGAGGACAGTAGGGACAGAGCTGTGCTTCCAGCACTTGTCAATTAGTGCTACGTACAACCACTGCACTTACCAAAGCTGAATGACAACCCTGTGAAAATTCCATCATCCTAAGTCCTGCAGCCAGAGGGGCTGATGCAATTTTTTTCCTAAATGAAAGAAATTTCAGCCATTATTCAGTTCCAAGCTGTACAGAATGCACACCATACCTCATACAGGGATGCAAAACCGGCTCCCTCTGCAGCAAGGTGAAGCACCAGCAAGGAAGGGTTAGAGAAAGGATTATCAACCTAAGGTATAGCACATAAGTTGGCACAGTCTAATTAATGAGATAACAAGTCTGTGGAGAGACCTTAAAATACAGAAGCAATACACACCATTCAAAGTACCTAAGACTCAAGAGAGCAAAGGAGGCCAAAAATGGCAAGAAATTAAATAGGTTTAATATACTACTGGGCACTCACAGATAAGTACCATTAGTTCCCACATACTTCATTTTTTAAAAGACCAATTACAGAAGTCCTGCCACTGAATAAAGATCGTGGCTTTTACTGTGGCTTCTCAGGGAGAAAAGAAATTAGTATGGACAACTTAGAAATTATACAAGCAAATAAAAAATGCCACTATTATTATTTCTTAACAAATCCCATGATTTCTTGAGCCTCGTGGCATTTAATTTTGGAGTCAGTTGTATGGTAAAGCTTAGTTCATGAAGGCAGGGATACGAGGCTGTTATCATCTGCATTGAAAAAGCCTGAACACTGTATAAGAGTGAATTTATTGCATACTCAATCTTCACACTGGTGTAGGAGATATATATTCCAACATCACCAAAAAAAATCTAAGAGTTTACATTCCTATTTTCTCCAATTACTAATAAAAAACCACTTTGAAGAGTACATTAAACTAATGCCAGGCAAAACACTGCAGCACTTGCTCCTCAAAAAGAGAAGGTTTCCAGCCATAGCAAAATTTGGCTGCTAAATCCATGTCCTTATTACCAAAATGGTTTTTTGTGACATCTGCTGCCCTATAATCAGTGCTTGGATGCTAACAATTACATGGGATATGATACTGTACATCGAATCAGTGCTTCAGTGAACCAAAGAAAAGGACCAAGTCAGAAGCAAAAACATAATTCCATACCAAATTTATACAGAACGGAAATTTTGGTTCTCTCTCAGATGTTCCATTACCTGACGTTTTTTGATATGTAGTAAAGAAATTTTAGTTATTCTAATGAGGCACTACCAAAAATCAATCCCTAAACCACAACTGCATTTAAAACAACTGTTGCAACACTTGCCTTTTCTGGGAGTCCTGAGGGCAGAGGAGCTCTTACAGTTTCTCTTCACATGAGGCAGAAATATGTGCAATTTGCTAAGTCAGGGTAAAAATCTCCCTTAGCCATCCTTCTCTTTCTTGCTAAACTTTTTGGATATATGGCTTTATTTGTGTGTGGAGTAACACAGGCAACATAAAAAACAGTCACCCTGGATTCTGGAGCTCAAATAACACAACTGTGATTTCCCCCCATGATTCAAACCAGGCTGGAAGTTTCCTTGCTATAGAAATCATCCAATGTATTAAAAATTGTCACCACCCTCGAAAAAAAGAGCCATAAAGAATGAAACACTGTTCTAAAATCTGCTGGAGACAAAGCACACAAACTGATTTTTTATTAAAACTGATTGCTTTTGTTAGAATTGTTCCTTTACAGAGACAATACTAGAAAGAACTGGGATTGAAAGTGAAAGTCCCGAAAACTGGTTTGGCCACTATCCTAAAACTGTAGGATGAAATTATATGTTGTAGTCTTCATTACTTGAAGTCTTTAAGTCAGATTTTTTGTAAGATACATGCATACTCAGATTTTAACAATAGAACATTGAAGTTACAAACTCCCAGTGAACCCTAGGAATGGACACTCATTTACTTAGCTGCCCACCACAGACATTTGAGTTAGCTTGATGATGACATACATATATTCCGAAATCTGTCTTTCAGTTTTTAAATTAGCCTGTACAGCCATGTTATCTCTTGGATACTCTAAAGAAAGACACTGAGACACTGGACTATGGAAGAGGTGTTTAGTGCTCTTTGTCCCCTGTAAACAGATTTCATAAGACTAAAATAAGCTCCCAAAAGACAAAGGCAAGAAAGCACATTCCCAGCACCTCCAGTTACAGTTACTTTGTCAGACTGATCAGCTAACTTTCTTGGTCTCTCTGAAGCAGCAACTTGGGTCACCAATTCCACCACTTTTTCAAGATTCTTTTTGCTACTGAACCTCATTTGGAGTCTTTGTGCTTTCTTTTGCTTTAATGACATTTCAGAAAAGGGAGGAATGGCACAGAGTAAGAAGCTGGAATCCTCTCACTATGTTTCCCAAGTTGAAATGGCAGAGCACTGCTCATTTGGCCTTTCAAGGTTGGTTCTTCTCTTGTCAGTGGGTGCTGGGACACACAGATGTGACGTCCCTGTCCCCAATTAGCTTTAACCTGCTTTTGCTAGTTAAAAGACTAATAGATAATGATAAAATTTTACTATTAGTTATCACACCAACTTTGCCATGACACTGCTGAAATCACTGAAAATTTCACTTTGCTGAAATTCAGTCCCATAACTGAAATTACATCATATTCAGCAGCCAACACAATCTAAACATGGTACTTGAGCACAAATTAATCACAATTAGGGATTAGAGAACAGGTTTTCTGATGTGTGTGACATACCTGTATCCCTTCAGGGGAATGCCTGAAAGACTCAAACACAGTGCTATGATGCTTCATTTTCAATCCTCCACTAACCAGTGGTTTTAAAACCCAATGACCAGCCATCCTCTTGATATTCATGCTGCAAGGTTTGGACAGTCTGCAAAGGAGTACAGCAGGGTTATTTAAGCACCTATCATGATAATGTTATGGGAAAACCGTGAGTGAAATCTGTAGATTAACAGCCACGAAGGCTGAGCAGAAGCCAGCAGGTTAGACACACAACTGTGATGCTAAGAAACCACTCTCTCTGGGAGATCTGGAGCAGAAACAGCAAAGTTATGATATAACCCATGACCACAGACAGCACTGTCAGTAAAACTGCAAGCCAAGTCTCCTGGACAGAGGCCCACTGGGATGCTCTCCAGGCAGCAGAATCTGTGGCACTTGCTTTAGAGTCTAGCACACATGATTTTAGTGTCTTTTCAGATTACAGCAAAAAGGAAATTGCAAGTCCAGAATATGCAAAAAAAAAATAGATTGCCTGTGAGTATATCTACTTCTCTTAGTCTCCAGTCACAGACTTTGGGCAACACCGTTCACTTGTACTGCTCCCACAGGTGTTTATCTGTGCAAGACTGAGCAGTGTTGAAGGACTCATTTATTACCTCCCAAGATGGACAAAACACTTTACTCTGCAGTACTGCACTACAGGCCTCAAAAGGAGCAGGTGAAGTTATGCAGCAGTAACACCAGATTTAGGACACCAGTACCCTGCAAATGTGTATCCCCTATATAAAATTCCATAAAGTTTAGGTGTGCACTCACTAGACATCTCTTTGACTTTGAAAGGGAACCACATTCAGAACCTTCCTTCTCTATTGGTTACTGATTTTTGTATTTGCATAAATTTATTCATGGAAAATATATATCTATTTGATCTTTACCTCAAATATCTCCTCTTCTGTTTCTTTTTCCTGAAATATATTTACAGGAAGGTATTATGACTTCTTCCAGAATTTATTTTGTGAGACTAAAGAAATTTATCCTACCTCACAGAGAATTGTTTGTCCTATTCATCCCAAATAGGCTTCCTCTGCACCTTTTGCAATTTGAATGAGGTTTTCCAGCAAATCAATAATCAGAACTTTATGAAATACTTTATGCTCAGTTATATTAGCATACTTGCCCACTGCTGAAAAAGATGGTTCTCATGTCTTTTAGCAGCACAGCCACTTTTTCCACATCTAACACCCATTTTCATGGTCTAGTCTTTTCTCCAGTAAGGAGGTAGATGATAAGGGCTATTTTTTTTCCAGTTTCAATCAACAAATGTGAGAATTTTGACTATGTTATATTGCATGCCTTTCTCATACTTTCCCATCTTTTTTTTTTTAATAGGAATTACTAGTACTCCTTTGACACAGATTAAAAGGAATCATCAGCACAAGAGCAGAATTTACTAGCATACTCCCATTTTAACAACAATTTTATTATGGCAATACAGAAGAAGACATGTTCCCAAAGCCAATTTAGGAGAATCTCTGTTTGCTTGGAGAGAAGATGTTTCTCCTTTGCTCTTCACAGAGTCTTGCCATTACAGTTCTTCTGTTAGTAACCATTTTCCCTATTTGAACTAACAATTCCTATGGGATACATAACAAATGCCTTTAGGAAGAAAAGTAAAAAAAGATCTTCCACAATTCCTTTTCACTAAACAGTAAAGAAATAATCTTCCCTTTCTTAAGTCACCTAGGTATTAAAAAAAAAAAGGAAAAATCAATATGTCAGTATATAACTGAAATTTTAAAATAATTGTTTCAAAATGTCTAAAGCTTGGGTATAATTGCCTGCATCACTGTTTTTCTCATTTTGACAAATTAAATACATGGCAAAATGTCACATACTATCAAATGAAAATATTTTTTCTTTGCTAGGAAGAAACACTGAAAATCAAAGGATAAAAACATAAAATCTTCTTTTTCTTCCCTAGAAGGAATATATTTTCATTATTTAGTCATCTTTAAAAACAAACAAACAAAAAAAACCAACAAAACATGTTTCTTACAAAGCCATTCTGCAAAACAAGCAACCCACCTATTAAAATATAGATTGAGCCTGGACTGATATTCAGTTGAAAATGTTTTGGATTTGTATTACCATTATGAGGTAAAAATGGTAGGGAATTTATTTGCTCTAACTATTGGATAAATTGCATCAGATCTTTGAGCACGTATGTTTTCAAAGGCTCCTCTTTCAACAACACTTTCTATAATTTGGTTCAACATCTGTTGGCCTGCTGAGTTCTTTCTTTATTCACATTTCACTAGACCTATAATTAAACCCTTTTAAAAATGTATCACTTCAGGTGTCCTAATGAAGAATCTTGAGGAAGCTGGTAATAGTTTGCTAAGGGAGAGCAACAAAGCTCCTTCTCACAATTATTTCTTGCAAGATTCATTCTCTTCAGCAGATGGAGGGCTGCAGCAAAAGACAGCAACTCAGGCTGAAGAGGTCATAAAACTCCCAAGAGCAGGAAATTACATAGGCATATCTGCCAATGAGGTTTATATATGAAAAGTCATTAGGCTTTCCCAATCTCTTCAGTTCCTGCTTCCCCAAATAAAAGAACACTATTTTAAGAGTAGTAAACCCCAATCATCTTGTTTCAATTTAAGCTTATTCCTCCATTTTTATTTTATATGATAAGCATATAACTCACGCCAAATACAAAAAGTATCCACCTGCTAAAGAGAAACCAATTAGATGTACAAGCAAGTAGGGGATTTTCCCCCTTGAAACTTGATCCTGCAGCCCATGGAGAGTTTTGAAGCAGTAAATACCTACTACAGGATTGATACCACATGATTTGGCTTTGTTCCAACATCAGTTTTAGCCTTCAGGTTTAACAACCTTGGAAGGCCCCACTTCATTATGCCACGGACTCAGGGAGAAGTCACCCACCTCCCAAGAGCTGTGTCACTCATTGGGGGACCAGACGCATCATCCTCCCAGGCTGGAGAGCTCTGTGAGCTTCACCTGCCTACTTCCTCTCGGGACTCCAGGCTTCTCCATCAGGGACAGGTATAAAGCTTAATACGAAAATTACTACTGAAGCCACTAGGATTTTTGCCAGAGTAAGGAAAGCAAATTTAGACTAACATCCACAGATATAGCTGTGCACAATGATCATCAACATGTGAAGTTGCTTGTACAAACACTAGCAAAAAACAGTCAGAAGAACCCTGATGTCCCTAGGTAGTCACTTTATTTGAATGTACTATGAGGTACTACTAGAAACTGTATGAGTTACTAGTAGAAGTCAAAAGTGGAAAAGTAAAAGTAAACACTGAGAAAAGAGAATTACTAGATGCTTTTTGCAGTTTATTGAATTATGATTTTGATTAGTACTCAGTATTAAAAAGACGACAAAATATTGAAAACAGTAATTAAGCTAGAATAAAGAAGGTTGTATTCCCCTAATACGGTGATATTCCATCAATAAATAAAAGCAAAACTTGGAGTGGAATATGCTCTGGTAAAAGGAATTGTACGTCTGGGAAGCAAGCACACCAAATATTCAAAGTAATATCCTTATTATAAGGACTGTGAAAATCAGTGTAGGAATATGCAAATAAAGAACAGAAACAAAGCAAATTTACTGTATAACTGATGTGCAGCCTTATCTTTAAATATGACAATATTTACATATATGCATATATAGCTCAGTTGGTCAGAGCCTGGTGCTTATAATGCCAAAGATGTGGATTCAACCCCTGTATGGGCCATTCACTTAAGAGCTGGACTTGGTGATCCTTGTGGGCCCCTTGCAACTCAGAATATTCTGTGATTCTGTGACAGAAGTACCTACAAATACTGTCCTATCTTTCCGTTTTTATAAGAGGTTATATACTGAATGTCAAAATGGTTTCATAAGTATTTTCAATATGTAAATTCACTATGTTCAACAGCTCCTTCTAAATATTTCTAATTTATTTTGCATTCTTATACACAGCTGGGACAGTTAACATTTCTTTAAAAATTATTTAGAAGCAGAAAGGGACCATAAGACCTGGCAACCTCTTGTACAATAGAACTCTGTGCTGCTCAGAGCAGCAGCTTCCCTCAACCAGTGAGAGCAGCAGAGCTGAGCTCTTCAGGAACTGATGGGAAACGTTCTTCAAGAAACACATATTCAAAAGTCCTGTCGAGTACAGCAGACTGTTGATCAGAAGCTATTGATCCCAAGATCTTTACTATTTTGATTTCAAAGACAAAATGGCTGAAATACAATTTGCAAGTGAATTGCTTACTAAGCTGCAAAAACGCCCACATTACCTGGCATTATTTTGAAATTGAACAGAAAATAAATGCATGCAAAAATAAACTAAATGCAAAATATAACCTTGCATACCACACATCTAGAAGTGCTTAAGGATATTTTGGGCACCTAGCTCCCACTGACGTCAGTGGTAAATGCCCAAGATTAAGCATTTAGGGAACTGTACAGTATGAGCTGGAGAATTGCATGGCATTACTGTAAGTTATATTCATCTTTTTCATTAAAGTTTTATATTTTCAGTTTTATGGTGAGCATTCCAAATGTATTGTGGTTTTTGTAAACCCAGACATTCCAAGCTAAATGGAGCAAATGTCTCATGGAAGTTATTAAGTAAAGAATTAGAAAACTTTTAACATTTTTTTTCCTAGAAATCTGCTCTAAATATTAGCAAAATTGTATATCTTTCAGAAATGAGACAATAATTAAACTCAAAGGCTTGCTTAAATTTCTAAACCAGATAACTGTTCTTTAGAAAAAGAAAACCAAAACATCCAACTGATGCATCTAATTTATAGCAGACCTTAAAAAATAAATCATACCGGTCATTAATTTTATATCACAAGAGACCTTTATATTAGATTAAATGATCAGATGCATTTATTGAAGAAGAAAATTAACACGTCACATTTGGCTGCCTTTTCTTGGTTATCATTTATTTGGGAACAGCTCTTTGGTGACTTGGCATATCTTTTTCAAGGTAAACTGAGGTGATGAAGGATTCTGTGATTCTATTTCTAAACTACACCCTCTACAATCTTTCCATCAAGGAAAGAATCTCAAAAGTTATTGTGCTGGATTCCACATCCAAAAGAATATGGACCTCTTCTAATACCAGAGCTTAAATTTTGGAGTACCTCTGCTGCTGGTGGGTCCCAAAACCAATCTCAGTTACAATAGTAAGTAATTTTTGCTGCCTGTGACTATGTAGTGTAATTTAGGGAAAGACCAGGTATGTTTATATGAAGGCAAGAAGAAATATTAGGGAGTCACATAATTTTTCTTTTCCCTTTGCACACTAAGGCAAAGGACCTGAACGGTATCTGAAGGCAGCATTTGAAAAAAGGTCTTGGTAAACATAACTAACCCTGGGCTGTGGCATTTCTTCAGATTTCTTCTCTTCTAAGATTTGTAGGACCTTCATTATATCCTTCACAAAGATGTAAGAGATGCTGAATGTAAACCTAGACCCTTCCAGGCCTCCACTTCCCTGCCAAACCTTTGTTCCAGGACAGTGGAGATCTCCGCCTGTTCCTTTGGCTTCATAACTTCCATTTTTACTTCTTGCTCACAGTATTGAAGGAAAAATGAAAAAGTAAAAAGAAGAGAAAAAGGAGAACAGAATTGCAGAAAAGTATTTAAAAATCTGAAACTACAAGTAAATATAATCCAAAACCAAACTAATAATTTCAGCCAGAGTGGAAGGCTTTTTTTTTTTTTGGGCAAAATTATTTTTGTGGATTTTTTTGGTGTTGTAGTTGACTTGTTTGGGGTTTTTTTTCCTTTAAAGCATATGTTAGTATTCTCATAAAAGCAAAACAGATTCCTAATTTAAGAGACTGCAGCTCTAGTCAGCAGTAAGCTTGAATGCCGTCTTGCAGCAACAGGGAGAGTAAAAAACCAGTCTTGGACTGCCAAATATTTAAATGGAAGTTCAATAGCTCTTGGTGGAAGGTGGAGTTCTGATAGAAATTGTAAATTGTAAAGATGCTATTGGCTTGTGTTTTAGTGAGTAGTTTTTGTATATTCAATTTTAAGTTCATAGTTCCATCACTATGAAGCATACAGTATCTTCTTTGAAGGTTAAACAAGAAAAATTAAAACTGTGGGATTTTTTTCTTGTTTCGACACAGAATTTGCTGTGTGTGATCTTGCAAGTCATTCAATACTCAGATGCTCCTTTGATAAAATGAAAAGAAATAATAAAAGATATTAGATGTGGCAGTTTTATTGCTAAATTCATCAGTCTTTAAAAATAACTTTAATAAATGGTCATGATGAAACCTATGGAAAACATTATAAACAGTTATTTCAAAATTCAAATCCATCCATTCAAAATCCACAAATGGTAAGTAAAATACATTACAGCATAAATACCAAGAGAGATGGGAGAAAGAAAAAGTACATGACATGATTTTAAATCATAAAATGTACATGGAAGTTTTCATTGAGTATGTAGAATGGATGGCCATCAGATGCCAGCTGGCTGGAGAATATAAACAGCAGCAATAGGCATAGGTCAATGAACTTCCTACTAATAGCTTGGCAAGTGGGTATCAAAATCCCAAAGAGCAGAGATGCCTCGTTACTGATAAAAAGCGCAACTTGAGGGGGATGGGCACCTCTGGTCAGAAACATGTTTTAGGATTCCTGGGAATGCTGAAGACTGGAGCAATTTGCCTCAGCAAACAAAAGTAAGTGATCTACCATGTCAGTTAACAAGTTAAGGAAATACAGCCCACAACTGCAGAGGGATGTGCAAGGAGAGCAGAACATGTTTTAAATTCAACATCCTGTGTTTAATGAAGCATTATTTTGGGTTATAACTTAGTGCTTTCTGCTGGGATTTACTGCCTCAAGGATGGTCAGAGGCTATTCTGTCAAGCTACAAGTTAAACTACTATTGCCACAGTACAGCTGGAAAGATACAGGAAATTACCATAAGGCCAAGCAAACAGCCTGTAGTTTTCTTTATCTCTATTATTCATTTTTTTCCTCATTTCCCCTCAGAAAACATGTTTACAGAACATGGAAAACCGGACCTTTGAAGAAATGCCACAGACCAGAAGGGCCCCGCTTTGCCTTCCTGGCCTTTGCTCCCCCATCCTTGTTTCATCCTGGCTGAAACAGGTGTTCAGTGATGAAAAAGGAAGCTCCTGAATGCCTAGAAGCATAGCCCAGCAGACCCAGACAAAAAGTCTTTTCATTCCTCATGTATTTTTTTTACAAGGCAGCCACTGATAATAGCTGTCACCTGGCAGAGAGATGAAAGTTGGGAAGCTTTCCTTCCCAGTTTACCTGTCCTATATAATTTAGAAGTTAGTAACATTCCTAAAACTGTGATCCAGACACTTCCTTCTTCCTTTCTCTGCTTTTGAGAAGAACAGAATCAGAGAAGGTACCTTTTTTTTTCTTATTTTATTTTTTAATAATTACTTTTTAATACTGAAAAAGAAATCAAATTAGAATAGCAAATGCAGCATTTTCCTCTAAACGGACACAGCTTCTCTATAGAGTTCTACAGAGCTTCTGAATGTATCTTTTCCTATCTTCACTCTCTGGCTCCCTACAGATTTAAATTACAGAAGCAGAATATTTGTCCTCAAAGTAACCTATTTTTTTAATTCACATGGATGTTTTGATCTCTCTCCCTAGACTTCCAGGCTGAATAGCCCCACAGAATTAATACGGCTGCTCAAATGTATAGAGAGAACTGAATTAGGTCTTTCATTCCTGCCCAGCAAAGTCTTATAGCTCTCACAGTCAACTCATGGACCCCTCTGGTTGCTCCTCTTTTTCCCATTTCAAGAGTCTCAAGCACTCTAAAACCAAATGCACTTCCTTTACCCTCAGATATAAGCAAACTAAATTATCATATGTTATAAATAAATAAATAGTACAAATAAAAACATCAACAAAGAAACAGGCATTCAGAACCTTTCAGCCTCCAAATCCCAAATGCCTTCAAAGAGTATAATAAACAGCTTTGAGGTATGGAGTAGGTTTTCAGCAATGAGGTAAAAGTCCCCCCATTCATTCATTCATTCTCTTCCTGGGAGCACAGAAGCCATGCTCACTGCCTTGATGCCTGTGGGAAACTGGCATCAAGCTGTCCTGTGAGCACAGATCCCACACTGCCATACGTCACAGGCACCGAGCACTGCTGAGCACACTACAGAATTAGAGGCAAGGCTTTGTGGGCTGAAGACTCATTTCAAATTGGCTCAAGCTGATCTTTTAGCAGTAAACTGTGGCTGTGTTTAAGCATGTAAGGGTAAAATCCAACCTCTTTCTTTTTCCCTACATTAAATTCTACATATAAAAGGCCCTATAAACATTTTAGCAACACTTACCAGCATATTCCAGCACAAGTCATTTTGGTGAAAGCTTTAAATATGCTCTTCTCTTCAAGCACATGCTTCAGTCACATTTTCAAGTGCTGTGCCAAATTGAGGCTTGCAAGGGTAGCAACTATTTTTCTTTTTGTATTAAATTTAAATATTTTAAATCTTTTTCTCTCTACCTTCTCCTGCTTTATGGCAAACCTCAAAACGGATTTGAATTCTACTTAAAAATTTCCTCAGATCTCCAAATAGATTATTGGAAAGAGAGGGACAACTGGCTGCCTCTACAACTGTACTAGCATCTGCCTCAGTCTCTCAGGTAGAGAGATGAAGTTAAAGCTACAGTGGATTTAATATGATCAATAAAACATAATTATGACAGCAGAAAATATAACCAAACACTGGACAATCTCTCTGGCCACAGAATTTTTAAGTTTCACTAGGAATGCTGGCTTGGTATGCACCCCCACTAGGCTGTGCCATAAAACAGCAGAATAGGCATAAAATAACAAAATTAAAATACAGGCATGGGAGGGTCAAAACTAAAGCTGAAAGAACTAATTTTATATTACAACCTGCTCTAACTAGAGCAAACTTCTGAAGATAAAGCTGGATATAACTCTCCTAAAGACTTCACCTTCAGTTTATTATCTATACATCCTTAGGGATAAAAATGTGATTCACTAACATCTCTGGGTCATCCCTTGACGCTAACAGAAATGTTTTTGTGTAAAAAACAGAACAATAAACTATAAATTTGCATTCAAGAAGCAGCATGTAATAAGTGTTTACACTTAAATTTGATTTGAGCCATGTGTGCTTATTGCTTCTCAAGCTCAGGCCACATTTCAGTCCCTTGGAGAGACATCATAAAATCTAAGTGAATATTTAGTTCGTGCATCTCCTAAATGTGTCTTCCACAACACATTAGAAAAAAAATCCTAACACCCAGCACTTAAAGAACAATGCAACATGCATTAGAAAATGCAGTGTGCATTAGCTATTACTCACTGCTGTTATGCACCACAACTATACAGGGAGGTCAGTCTTTTCTGCCTGCTGAAAGATCCTTTTCTCCTCAAGCCATTTCAGAATCTGCAACAAGGCTGCAAAAATTATTGCCTCTGTTGCAAATGTACTGGGACTTCTGGGTGAGCTACATTCCCAAGTCCAGGATCAGATAAAAACCCTAAACATCTGCATCTTTTTCAGTCCACTTATCTGTAGGACACCATTTGTATAGAATGATACTGCTAAGCAAGTATTTAAGCACAGTTCTAAATAAGGGAAGTTTTCCATAACTGAAGCCTAGATATGCAACTCCAAATGTTCCAAAGTGTGCGGTCTGTTTGAGATTTGGTTTGTTATTTTTTTTGGTGGGTTGCTCCTCTTCCACCTTCCTCCCCTCGTTCCTCCTGTCCTCTCCCCTACTCCTCCCTTCCCCTTTTTGGTTTCATTGTTCTTGTTCCTTTCTTTTGTTGGTTAGGTTCCCCCCAGCAGCTGATAGCTCTATTAGATCTATTACTTAAATGATAATGTAAATTTCTTTTCAAATTAGGTGGGAGGATGGAAACACATATACTTTGCAAAGTAAGAATAAAAGCTTTTTAAAATACAGCTTTCTTAACTTATCACTATTTCTCCAGAACAAGCAAAACCCATCATCAGTGACAAAACAGAACATGCAGAAAACCACCAGTCTGCTGATCTATCAGTTCTGTTTTCAGCAAGATACATACTCTACAGTATGTAGAGTACTCTACAGTAAACTTCAGCATGATTTATAGCATCAGAGGCACTGCATTATACATGGATGCTGTATACACACGTGTTACAGACCATTTGTCAACAATCATTTTCCTTAAAAGGTCATGAAAATACAGTGCCAGTAAAAGCTGCTATCATATTATAAAGCAAAATAATAATTTACATCTTGCAATGATTGCTTTTTTAGTATGATAAACTTTTTGAGCAAAGAATTCTGGTCAGTAGCATTTTAACCCAAGTGTTTTGGAATTCTTTCTTCTGACTAGCAATTTCTGAATCTGGATTGTTATTTTTAATGTTTAATTACAGGAAAAATAATTTTACAGTTTGTGGAACACCATCGTTCTCTTTTCTCCAAGAACTCAATGACAAAACCAAAAAGATTTGGACACAGTCTTTTCAAGTTTTCAAAGCGCCAACAGGCAGAAATCTGACCCAGTACTTCTCTATTTGGTCATATTTCAGATATGCTTGTGTTTAGGAAAAGAACTTCTCACACTAGGCTATAAAATGCTGCAGTTTGGGATATGTTATATAAGCATCAGAGAGAAAAACCCCTCTCCTCATGCAAGACTGCATGAAGAAGGAGTATCAGAAATGGCAAACTCTACAGCAGTCCAAGACTAAGCCTTGTGGTCTCTGCACTAATCAGAACCTTCAGTCAACTCTAATCTGGATTTTTTTTCCAGACAGTTACTTGATCAGAGATCTGACTGAGTTAAGATCTGAGATTAGGGAATTGAAGGATAGGAATGCAGAAAGAAACTACACCTGTGAATTTGAAGAAACAAGGGGAAACTCAAAAAGTCTGCTATTGCAGAAAAATTCAACTCATACTTTGATATACAAACAAGGAATCTTTAATTCTGGCAAAGTTGTCACTTTTTAAAACCACCTTCTTATTCATAAAAGTAGGATATTACTCGACTTTTATAAGGTCTTCCAAGAATAAGAAAACTATGAATATAAAACACCAATCTACGATACTGGGAACAATCAAGCAAGCTGTAAAACAAGTATGGTCTGAAAACAGCAGTGGAGAAGTAGAGCATACAAACTGCTACAAACTGCATACAAACTGACGAGTGATGGGAATCAAAAGTCAGGGGTTCAACAGCAGAGCACCTAAACAAAATGAAGAACACAAGCTGGACTCAAGGTTGCAGTACAACAAAGTATGAAATGGCAGAACTGCCAATTCTCAGGCACCTCAGCTGAGGTGGAACATAATCCCTCCTCCTTTTGGACACTTTTTCAGGGTGCTTTCCAGGATGTGCTCAAGAGGCTGACAAAAGACAGTGGTAGTTTCTTCCCTCCATTCAAATTGACAGGTTTTCTCTAAGAAGAGTAATTTTGCAGGTCATTAATGCTATTCTAGAAAATGGCTCTGAATTGGATCAAAACCAGTGTTACCAACTCTGCAATCATTGTCCATGTAATTGTGCATCAAACAAAACAGGGGCTGAAAAAGCGAAGTATATTAAGTCAAAAAATAAATGGAAAAAACAGCAAAACCAGATAAAGACCAAAAAGCCTTCACACAAAGCATGTTAGAATTTTTTTTTCTTTTGCAACTGTAGTAACTCAAACTCAATGCCCTCGTTATATTCTGTGGCACATTACACTTGAGTCTGCTGCAATTTTACCATCTACCCAGAGGTTGTTAAAGTGAAGCACATTACTGATGGCCTATGGTGCATGGGGCCACGTGGAACAGACTTTCATAACACAACTGCTTCTCATCTCAAGGGAATACTTTCTGACCTAGGTAAGAAATTGTTAGGACAACTTACTACTATTATTGTATCATTTGTGCATTGGAAAGATAGAAATTTCTTCAACAGCTTACAGAAAAGGTTTGGGAAGGATAAATTCACTAACATTAGCAAAACTGAAAGCAATTATGTTATTGCTTAGTGTGATATTTGATAGGGAAAAGAACCCTTTGGGTTTCTGTGGCTGAATGTAAACATGAAAAGCTGTGTACTTCTACAGTCTACAACTGTACATTTCAGTTATTAAGTCTTGCAGAGTTTGCATAATAAACTAAAAAACATTCCATTACACATTCTTAATTCATAAAAAAATTAAAAAGAACATGAATAGCAGACATAACAAAAAGTAAATGGAAACCAGAACTGATGACAATCTATAATGGTGATTCATGCTAACCATTTTATTTGAGACTACAATTGATCACTGTATATATAAGTTTAAATAGGAATTAGTAATAAATTGTGTTGATATTGAGGTCAGGTTTCTGCAATACACCAAATGCTAAACTTCTAGTCCATCAATACCTTCACTGCAAGTAAAACATAAATTATTATCTTTACAGCAGCTGCAATCTGAAAAATATGCTCTTTTAATTTTGTTGTCTCATGTATATCTTATTAACCAGGAAGCAACCTGAATGAGAAATATACTATAAAGTTAAAAAACAAAACCTCCAAACCCTGGATGATCAAGACAACTGTCCTTTTCAGCCATTCTCACCTTTCCTGCCATCAAATAAAAGTCAGTATTTTTACAAGATATAATGGCCTGCTCTTACAGGGTTTACGTAGCCAAATTGTCAACAGCAATAAGTCTCAATTAGAGATTAGCAGAAAGTTAATTTCCCATCCTCATCAAAATTTTGATCTTATTCAGATTAAAAGTGAATAGATAATGCTTGCTGTAGGAAATTAAATTAAAAATATGTAAATACACAAACACATCAACTTCAGATCAAAGTGCTTTTTAATTTTGTTTATATATAATACAAAAATTCTAAGTTAAAGGTCGAAATGAAAATTTGAAATAAGATATTTTATCATCATCAAAACAACAATCTCAAAACTACTTGTTTTGTCACTTGCCAGTGAAATACTTAACAAGAGCATGGCAACTTTGACATAATTTTTCAATTTCAACTAGTTTTTTCTTTGAGTGTTTTTTGACTAAACCTACATAACACCTGGTAGTATTGAACAGAATTCAGTTATATTGTTCTAAAAGGATTTATAATGCTCACAGGTTTCAAAATATGACATTCATCCTCTTTATAATTTTATTTTCACCTCCACTACCTCTTCTGAAATGTAGCCTTTTCTGTTTCTCTCTTTTTTAAATCCCTCTTGATTAGGTCTGATCCAACAGCTGCTGAAACAGTGCAAGTGAGGAGGAAGCAATCTCTGAAACAAGCAGGAAGGGCAAGGATGGAGCAAAAGAGGATGGACCCAGGAACTCTGGAACCTGTTCTGCCACAAAGAAGGTCCTAACAGAGGGCCTTGGGTTTCTGTCCTGTGGGGGCTGAGGTTGAATTGCAAATGCACACTGTTTTGCTTGCAAATTTAAATGGAGAGTCCTTTTAACCCACACAGGAAAGCAGAAACGTGCAGCTGGAGAATATCATGGAGCAACTACCACAAGAAAGAACTCATGCCTGCTCTCAGTTCTCTATGGAGGCCAAGACTGCATTTTCCAATGGATTTTTAGTTCAGCTGCTGACTCATAAAAGAAGAATCTGCACAGTGATGAACAAACCTTAACCCTTCAGAAAACACTGAATTTACAATGTATGATACTTGCCTTTTACAACTACGCCAGCAGCAACTCCTGTGAGAAGAAAAGATGCAATTACTCAGCAGAGATGCAGTTTGCAAATTACGACTAAAGGAGAAAAAAAAGGGTAATGCATGAATAGAAGAAAAAATTAAATACCACTCTAAGTGCTTATTACTGGGTAACCACTGCATCCTATTCTGCTCCTAAATGCAGCTGAAACTTCCAAGAGAATGTGCCCTATGACAGCAGTTAAGAAAAGCTGCAGTAAATACAATAAATGGCATTGCATCCCTGAAACATAAGCAGCCTTTTGACACAGTTCAATTACATCTGTAAAGCAAAGGAATGGAGATCCTAGCATCAACTCTGACACAACATATATTTGAAACACTGCCAGAGAAAGGTTAAATGGAAAGGTTTATACATTCCCTTTGTGGAACTCTTCCTATTCATGTCAAGGATTGTTCACCGAACAAAACGGCATGAGATAAGTGATTCTGCCTAAAGACCAAAAAAGTCACTATGAGAATATATTTTTTAAAAAATCATCTGCTTATAATGGAACCTAGACAGCACTCATATTAAAAGGTAAAAGTTCTAAACAAGTAAGAACAAAATCTGATTTTAAAAGCTTTATTTCGTGACATAAGAACACTAACTAAAGCAGAATTTTAAATGCCCTTAACTTGTCTACAGCCACAGAAAGTGTATGGTGAAACCACATTAAAGCCACGTATGTCATTGGAAATCAGAGACAGAGGCCTCAAGCTAAGCGAGCACTGGAATTCATGCTTGTATTTTATCTGGCTGCAGAGTTCATGGCAAGCCCCTGTGTACTTAAAGCTATCCACACAGAATGATTCCAGATAGCTGGGTGACACCTAGAAAGGTCACACTCTCCAGCCATTTGCTCCAAGGCAGGAACAGCTGTCTTTTTTGATAGAACGACATTTGGGACATCTGTTTATCTAACCTGTTTCAGTGATGAAGAATACTCATAGATAATCTTTTCCAGCCTTATCATATAAGAGTCTGCCTTACTGCAATTTCAGTCATTAGTTGCTGCTGAAGACAAGTTCCTCATCTGTGGAAGCCTTTTACACACCTGAAGATTGTTACCGTGTCATCTCTTAGTTTTATGCTCTATAGCAGTGTTCTTTCCTTTTTTTCTTCACATGACAGTCCTCAATTAGTCCATATATTTCTTAAAGTGCAGTGCTTGAAACTGAAGAAAATATAACTCTTGGGATCTTACCATGGTTGAGTAGAGCACAGGTGTCATTCCTGTGATGTCCTGTACCTAACTTCGTATCAATCCTTACATTTCTCTTGATGGATCACCCATCAAGATGCTATTTTTGAAACTGTGTGTTCAACTCAGGCACCATGCCTGACCATGGATCTGGTCTCAGAACCTGCTCCATTTGCCAGTTTCAGAAGGTTGGGTCAAATCCAACCCAGAAACACACTCCAACACGCTGCCCTTTGGTTGAGGGACACGAACAGGTTACACAAACTCTTTCAAACCCAAACACTTAGCACAACTGATTGCTCAATGCTGACTGCAAGGAGTGCTAACTGAAGTTAAGTTTATTGTTTGGATGGAAAAAAGAGAAGAGGAGAAAGCGGAGGAAGTGTTCCATGATGAGACACAGCACCCACAGACGTTACTTCAGGGCAATGTTTTATGCTCATTTGTGAGAAGCCACAACCAAAAACAATCCTCATGTGTACTTAGCATGGCTTCTCTGCATACTTCTCCATAGAAAGCAAACTCATAGGTTCTTCTTGTTCCTGCTGTGATTATGCAATTCTCCAGTTTAGTAAATACAGCATCTGCCAATTGCACCACATTAACACTTCCAGCTCAGCCCTCATCAAACCTAAAAGCTGGATATCATTCCACACTGCTGGCAAGCTTGCAGCATTTCCTTGTACTGGATTGTAAATGTTCCCATCAAATTACCTTTGTTCCCTCTGTAGAGAGTCCTCAGGAGAGATTATCTTAACCATGGCCGCATTAAATTCCACTGGTATTCAGTTCTCTTAGGAAGCTGGGAATGCAAAATACCAGTGACCCCAGCTGTGTTCGCAGACTAACAGACTGCATGGGGATGTTACAGAGATTTCTTTTTTTCCAGGGCTTTTAGAGTTACAAGCAGCAGAACTGTGCAGTAATTCAGTACAATGAAACCACGGTGACTTTTATAAAAAGCAGGGTCAAATGATGCTTTTATTTTTCATTTATTTTAATATGAAATTTTTATCACTTTCGTGGAGAAAAACCAGTAAGATTCAACAGAGCATGTGATAGCTGTATTTGGCATACTTCAAAGCAAAGCAACTTTCCAGGCAGCACTGCATAGCAGTCCTGCAGGAAACACAAGTTTCAAGTCCAAAGCTCCATCTCCTGAGGTCTGTGCAGGTGTGGGAACCTGCAGCCCTGCTCCACCAAAATTTGCCAAAAAGTCCTTAATGAAAAATACTAAGGTCTGTCACTATTCTCCTCAGCAAGTCTCTCATCACCTGACATTATGCATTTCTTCATCTACCTCCTTCATGGTCTCAGGAGTCTCTTCCTTGAAAGGAAAACAGCCCTCCTAAACTGCATTTTTTTAGAGAAATCTGGTATTCAGTAGAGCAGTAGATGTCACAAGATTTTGCTCTAAATGACCTGTATGTGTTGCTAATAAATTTTTCACCAGACAAAAAAACATTCCAAATTATAAAGACCTTTCCTTCGTTTGACTACATTTGTTTACAATGTAGAGAGATAGTTCCCCTGTTATTTATCATCAGCTCCAAGTTACATATCAACCAAACCTAACATCTGAGTCAAGTATTTGCTGGAGTTTAGGTGCCTGAATGAGGATATAAACTCTGAACAGGAATATTCAAAGCCAAACAAAAGCACTTTTTCCCCAAGGGATTTTTAAACTTTCAATGAACTGAGTATTGATTTTACTGTGGAAATGAGTTTCTGTAAAGCTGAATTTAAGACCTAAGTCAACCTCACTACAGTCTTAATTTACCCACTATTTACTAGCAGTATTTCAAACCAGTCTTTCAGAGGAAATGACAAAGACAAAAAGCACAAAAAAAGAGGAAGAAGTAGTATGAAAGCTGAAAATAAAGAGATGACTACTTTAGAGAGAAATCTTAGTAAAATACATATGATATGCAAATAGGATTTGTTCTCAAATGTCATTAGGATTCTCTAACCCAATAGTTATTGTTTACATATCAAGTACAAAAAAAACCAAAAAAAAAACCCAAAAACAAGCAAAAAAAACCCCAACAACTTAAATCTTAAATGCAAACAGAGAAAATATACCTGATATACATGTTATCTAATCTTTTATTTCTTTTGCTACTTCTAAGATAAAAGCCAAAGGTCCTATAGTACAATGATGACAGTTTGGTCTCAATCATGTTTTTTGTTTTTTTTTTAATAGAGTAAAATTCAGGCAATATCAAAATGTTACTATTTCAGAAGTAGATAAATGCTAGATAAACACTCCTTAATAGCAGTTTATCCTATAAAAATAATTTTACCCCCACTCTGAATGCTGATGTCTGAAGACAGCAGAAGTCCAATTAATATAAATTATATCAGGATTCTGGAACATACTTTGACATATTGTAATAAAAATTACAATAGCAGCCTCCTAATTCTGACTGATGACAACTGCAAAAGAATGTAACACTTTCAAGACTTTGTGGCAGCACTTCAACAGTGAGCCCTCACTTGCAGAACTGGAAGCCTTAATTGTTTTGTGAGCTTTCAAGAGGCTGTCTGTTTTACTTCCCTTAATTAAATGTCATACTCACTTTGGCTACTGTAAAACACACAAACCTCACGCTTAAGAACATCCATCCTGGATTTTTAGCATTTTTGTCATCAAAAGGGAAGTTCTGCGTGGGCCCAGAGGTGGATGGAGGGAGGGATGGAGGGGGGGAAGGAAGGAGGGAGGGATGGAGGGAGGGATGGAGGGAGGGATGGAAGGCGGGAGGGATGGAAGGCGGGAGGGATGGAAGG